>PVHX01000691.1:120919-199569 GCA_004024805.1 Geosciurus inauris
TTGTTGGTACTGGAGATTGAACTCAGGGGCACTTGACCACTGAGCCACATCCCCAGCCCTATTGTGTGTTTTATGTAGAGACATGGTCTCACTGAGTTGCTTAGCCCCTCGCCATTGCTGAGGCTGGCTTTGAACTCGTGATTCTCCTGTCTCAGCCTCCCTAAGTGCTGGGATTACAGGCTTGTGCCACGACGCCCGGCTAGAGATTAGTAGTCTTTTCCTGCTTTTTTTTCTTTTAACAAATGTAGAGGGAGAGATAGGGCTTTTTGAACACTTAATCTTCAGAGCATGAGATTCAACCAGCATGACTCCAAGAGGAAAATAACCAGTGACCACCTTGAAATCTTCAAATTATAATCAAGTAAACACACCTGAATGATGTCACTGAGCACAAGAGCATCGAATCTGGCCAAGTACTGAAGGTGGTATTGCTGTATCACTTTGATGTGCCTTCGGACCAGAGCCCTAATCTCCTCCAACAAGAAAAGCAGCTCTGCAATGCTCCTGAGGAGTTGAGAACAAGAACAGAGAAATGGAAGAGGCTAGAAATATGAATGGAGACAGAGTGCTAACAGGGCAGAAACTGGAACTTTCTGAGGTCATTTGATACCTCCCTGTCCCCTTTCCCAGCCCATTTCGGGACAAGGTTCTGAACCATGTCAAGTACTAACGAGTCAGTATAGTCTTCAGGGGTCTTTGTCTTGGTGACATTTTCCGTATGGCGAACCAGCCAGGTGACCTCATCACGAATGAAGGACAGGGCCATGAAAGCAAAAAGGACCTAAGAAGAAGGCAGAGACTGTTAGAATTTTCAACTTTACAAACAGATTTTAAAGCACAGAGGAAAACTACCATGATAATCTACATGTGGATACAATCGTATAGCCACACCAACAGTGTCCAATAATAAACACACAGACGCATACAAAACCTCAATTATGTCACACAGAATTAGATGTGTGTTCATGTGGCACTGGCTCAGTCATTACCCCTCCCTCTCTATCAAATTAAAATTTAGAAATATTTACTAGGCATCTATATGGTTTAAAACACAAAAGCACCGGGCACAGTGGCGCACACCTGTAGTCCCAGTGGCTGGGGAAGCTGAGGCAGGAGGATTGCAGATTCAAAGCCAGCCTCACCAACTTAGTGAGGCCCTGAGCAACTTAGCAAGACCCTGTCTCAAAATAAAATATAAAAAAGGGCTTGGGATGTGACTCAGTGGCAGAGTGCCCCTGAGTTCAATCCCTAGTACCCCTCCCCAAAAAAAAAAACCACAGAAGCAAGCTCTGCCACACTCACATAGAAGAACAAATATACAAAGAGCTATAATACATGACATTCTATAATAGTGCCCAGTGTCCAAAAAAAGACATTAAATAAGGTTGGGGGTATTCTAAGAAAATTCAAGGAATCAGCATATACACATACAAATAGATCACAAAAGATTTAGAAATGCAAAATTCTCATGAATGCCAAGTCACTCCCCCAGAGAACCTCTTATCATTGGCCACCATTCCTCTCCCAACATGTCTCTCTTGCCTTAGGACCCAGGAGTCCTGGCTCATCAGTTAACACAGTCACCAGCTCCTTCACTGCCATCCGCAGAAACTGCCGCCGTTGACAATGAAACTGGCCACTGAGGAAGGAAAGCAGAAACTAGAGGATACCGCCTCTCCCGCCCTTAACAACCCTCCAAGGCAGCACAGAAAAAAGTGGGGTTTAGGAAGGGGCATCAGGCAGAAAGAAAGAAGGCTGGATGCCTTGGGAAGAAAACACAAGAATCTATGAGGCAGCAACGTATCATTAGGTTAAGGCAATGTCTGTCCAGAAACTCAAGATGGCTTAGTTGATGTGATGGTTTGGAATGTGAGGTGTCTCCCAAAAGCTCACCTGTGAGACAATGCAAGATTCAGAGAGAAATGTTCGGGTTGTGAGAGTCTTAACCCCATCAGTGAATTAATTCCCTGATAGGGATTAACTGAGTGGTTACTGAAGGCTGGTAGGGTGTGGCTGGAGGAGGTGGGTATTGGAGGGCATGGTTTGGGGCGTATATATGTCCTATCTAGGGAGTGGAGTCTTTCTCTGCACTCTGATCATCATGTGAGCTGCTTCCCTCTGCCACGCTCTTCTGCCATGATGTTCAGCCTCACCTTAAGCCCTGAGGAATGGAACCTGCTGTCTTTGGACTGAGACCTCTGAAACTATGAGCCCCCTAAATAAACTTTTCCTTCTCTACAATTGTGCTGGTCAGGTCTTTCAGTCACAGCAGTGAAAAAGCTGACTAAAACAGGTAAGAACAAAAGTCAGGAGAGATCCCTATTCTAGCCCCTCTCAGAGAGCCCACCCCCAACCTTTACCTGTTGGCAATCACGTGTTCCTTGCTCTCCTTAATGTCTGCCACACGCTTACCATACCTGAAGATTGACAGAAGCATATCAGGGTTGAGAGCATCACCCAGGAGGGCCTTGTCCACCTTCCCTGTCCTCAGATTCCAACCTGTAGGCTTGGGATAGAGTAGGCAGCCATAACCAGCAGAACCTTTCCAAGCCCTACTTCTTACCTTGGCCTAGCAAGAAAAGGCTCACAGGGCTTAGAGGTCACTCTCTTCTACCTCTTTATTTTGCAGTTAAAGAAAATAACTAGAGAAGGAAATGACTTGCCCAAGGTTCCCATAGGGCCTTAATGGCAAAGCTGTGGCTGGACTTCTCACCCCATGCTCCTGCCTTGACACCTTGGAGTCAGGATACTTTTCCAAGTTTGAGCAGGATAAAAGAAACAGTGCAAAATACCACACAGGCCCTGCTCTCAAGTAAAAGTAGTTGCTCCAGCTATACCAAGGGTCCCCTTCCCACCCACTTCCTCTTGAAATGTAACTTTATGGGTTATCTCTTTGTTACTTGAATCTGTTCCTCTGCATTGGCTTATTCTCTTCTCCCAACAAATAAGTTCAAAGCCTCCCTTATTCCAAAAAGACCTTGCTTGACCCTGACGAGCCACTGAACTTCATCCATTCTCCCATACCACCAGACTCCTTCAAAGAAACATCTTTTTACTTCCTCACCTCTCACTGACCCTTGGATCCCACAAGGCCTTCAACGCTTAACAAACCGCTCTCTCTGAGGTCAATGTGAACTTCTGAATCACCAAATTAAATAACCTTCTCATTGCCTGTGGTTTGTCTGTAGCATTTGGCCATGTTCCTTTGTTATTACTAGTGACCTGTGCTCAGAATCCCTGCATTCTCACAGACTCTTTGCTTTCTGTGTTCTTTACATCTGTCTTCCCTCATTGAGTATTCCTGTTGTCACATTAGTGGGACTTCATAACCTCTCGTTTCCCTTCTCCAAACCACTCCTTTATTGAACTTAGCACAAAATCAAAGAAATTTGGAGTTGAAAAGTATCTTAATTAAATCGGGATTCAACTCCACAGCATTCCTGGTGGATAATTATTTCAACATTTATATACTACAAAGGAAAGAGACAGGCAGACTTAAGAGTCAAAAAATCTAAAATTGTTCCCTAATTCCATGTCTTATTAACTGAGGGACATTGAGACTGCATTCCTCATTTTCTCATTTACAAAAAGGTATATTAATACTTACACCTGAGTTATTATGAAAATCAAATGAGATCATTTATGCCAAAGAACTCCCTAAACAATAAATCATATATATTTGTTGTTGTTCTTAGTAATGGGGAACTGAACAACCTTCAAATATACCTTCCATTCCTTAGAAGTGATCATCATCAGAAAGTTTTTTCATCAAGGATTTTATACCCCAATCTGCCTCCTATAACTTCAAATTATTAATCTTAAACTTACTCTTTCTTAACTCTGGCAATGATTTTTCCCTTTTTAAATTGTTTTTTTTTTTTTTTTTAATCAGGGATTGAACTCAGGGGCACTCGACCACTGAGCCACATCCCCAGTCCTATTTTGTGTTTTATGTAGAGACAGGGTCTCACTGAGTTGCTTAGTGTCTCACCATTGCTGAGGCTGGCTTTGAACTCGCGATTCTCCTGTCTCAGCCTCCCTAAGTGCTGGGATTACAGGCTTGAGCCACTGTGCCCGGCTTTTAGTGTTTTATCCACCCCCTCACCCCCACCCACCACTATACTGGGAATTGAACCCAGAGGTACTCTACTACTGAGCTACAACCCCAGTCCTTTCCATTTTTTATTTTGAGATAGGGTCTCCTGCTAAACTGCTGGGGCTGGCCTCAAACTTTTGATCCTCCTTCCTCAGCCTCCCAAGTATCTGCGATTACTGGCATGTGTACTACACTTGGTTCTCCCTCTACTCTCATGTGATCTTTTTTCTCCCCTAGATTCCACATATGAGAGAAAATATATGATACTTGTCATTCAGGTTCTGATTTATTTTACTTAATATTATGATCTCCAGTTCTATCTATTTTCCTGCAAACCACATGGTCTCATTCTTATTTATGGCTGAATAATATTCCATCGTGTATACATATATACCACATTTTCTTTATCCATTTATCCAGTGACAGGCTAATTCCATAACTTGGCTATTGTGAATCATGCCACAGTAAGAATGAATATGCAGGGCTGGGGTTATGGCACAGTGGTAGCGTGCTCACCTAGCATGCGTGACGCACTGGGTTCGATCCTCAGCACCACATAAAAATAAAATAAAGATATTCTGTTCACCTACAACTAAATAAATAAATATTTTAAAAAAAGAATGAATATGCAAGTATCTCTATAGTATGCTGACTTTAATTTCTTTGGGTGTATACAAAGGCATGATATATCTGGATCATATGGTAGTTCTATTTTTAGTTTTTTTGAGGAACCTCCATACTAATTTCCATTGTGGCTCTACTAATTTATATTCCCACCAACATTGTATAAGTGTTCCTTTTTGCATTTTTCCTCCACTTCTTTGCTAATATTTACTGGGATTTTTTGTACTTTTTTTTTTTCAATGCTGAGAATTGAACCCAGGGCCTCACACATGCTAGGCAAGCACTCTACCACTGAGCTATATCCCCAGCCCTGGTTTTGTATTCTTGATGATAGCCAGTCTGACTGGAGTGCAATGAAATCTCAAAGTAGTTTTTATTTGTACTTGCCTGTGCTAAAAATGCTGAACAGTTTTTCATATAAACATTTGCCATTTGTACTTCTTTTGAAAAGTGTCTGTTCAGTTCATTTGCCGATTTGATTGGGTTCTTTGTTTTTGCGTGTGTGTTTTTAGTTCTTTATTCTTGACATTAATTCTATGTTAAAAGAGGATTTTGCCAGCTAAAATCCCACTCTGTAGGCTTTCGTCACTGTTTTCTTTGCCATGCAGAAGCTTTTTCATTTGATGTCATCCCATTTGTTGATTCCTGCCATAATTTCTTGAGCGATTAGAGTCCTACCCAGGAAGTCACTGCCTGTACCTGTATTCTAAAGTGTTTCCTTGTGTTTTCTCCTAGCAGTTTCAAAGTTTCAGGGTCTTATTTGTAGCTCTTTGATCCATTTTGTGTTGATTCTTGTGCAGATTGAGAGACAGAAATCAAGTTTCAGTCTTCCTCATAAGGATGTCCAGTTTTCCCAGGACCCTTTGTTAAAGAGGTGATCTTTTTTTCAACTTCTGTTTTGGGCATCTTTATCAAGAATCACATGGCTGTAGCTGCCATCCTCTCTACTCCATGGGTCTATGTGTCTATTCCATTCCTCTATTCTATTACATTGGTCTATGTCTGTTTTCATGCCAGAACCATGCTGTTTATGTGACTATTGCTCTGTAGTATGTTTTGAAATTGGTTATTGTGATATCTCCAGCAATTCTTTTGTTCCACACCCCTCCTTCAGGATTATTTTGACTATTGAGGTCTTTTTTGCTTTCATATGAATTATAGGGTTCTTTTTCTAGTATGGTAAAGAATATCATTTGTGTGCTTGCTTCAGCAGCACATATACTAAATTGGAACGATACAGAGAAGATTAGCATGGCCGCTGCACAAGGATGACATGCAAATTTGTGAAGCATTCCATATTTTTAAAGCCTGCACTACACAGCATTCTTGGCAAAATATTCCACGAGGAGGAAATGATAACCAACAATGAAAATTTCCAAAGAGAGGAACTACACTAAAGGAAAGACCATTCAAAAGAGAAAACTCAAGGTAAAAACCAAAAACAAACCAAAATGACCAGAATTACAAATCATATTTCAATAATAACCCTGAATGTAAATGACCTAAATGCACCAATTAAAAGACATAGACTGACAGACTGGATCAAAAAAACAGACCCAACAATATGCTGTCTTCAAGAGACTCATCTTACAAGAAAAGACATCCACAGACTGAAAGTGAAAGGGTGGGAAAAAACATATCACTCACATGGACCCCGCAAACAAGCAGGAGTTTCCATCCTCATATCAAATAAAGTGGACTTCAAACCAAAGATGGTGAAAAGAGACAAAGAAGGTCATTCATACTTCTTAAGAGAATCATACATCAACAAGACATAACAATCATATATATCTATGCCCCAAATAATGGGGCTTCTACGTATATCAAACAAATCCTTCTCAAATATAAGAATCAAATAGAGCACAACACAATAATACTTGGAGACTTTAACACAGCTCTCTCACCATTGGATAGATCTTCCAAACAAAAACTTAATAAAGAAACCATAGACCTCAATGAAACTATCAATAATTTAGACTTAACAGACATATATAGAGTGTTCCATCCATCAACAAGCGAATACACTTTTTTCTCAGCTGCACATGGATCCTTTTCCAAAATAGATCATATGTTATGTCACAAAGCCAGTCTTAACAAATACAAAAAAATAGAGATTCTACCCTGCATCCTATCTGACCACGATGGAATAAAATTACAAATCAATGACAGATTAAAAAACAGAAACTACTCCATCACCTGGAAACTAAACAATATGCTATTGAATGATTCATGGATAACAGAAGACATCAAGGAAGAGATAAAAAAAATCGTAGAGGCAAATGAAAACTCTGATACAACAAATCAAAATCTCTGGGATGCCATGAAGGCAGTGCTAAGAGGAAAGTTCATAGCACTAAACTCATTCACATCAGAAGAAGTAAAAGTCAACAAATAAATGAATTGACTCTTCGTCTCAAAGCCTTAGAAAAGGAAGAACAAATTAACACCCAAAGAAGTAGAAGACAGGAAATAATCAAAATTAGGGCTGAAATCAATGAAACAGAAACAAAAGAAACAATTCAAAAAATTGACAAAACAAAAAGCTGGTTCTTTGAAAAAATAAACAAAATTGACAAACCCTTAGCCACCCTAACGAAAAGGAGGAGGGAGAAAACCCAAATTACTAAAATTCGTGATGAAAAAGGAAATATCACAACAGATACCACTGAAATACAGAGGATAATTAGAAACTATTTTGAAAATTTATACTCCAATAAAATAGAAAACCCTAAAGATACTGACAAATTTCTACAGGCATATGACCTACCCCAATTGAACCAAGAGGACATACACAACTTAAACAGATCAACTTCAAGCAAGGAAATAGAAGATGCCATCAAGAGCCTTCCAACCAAGAAAAGCCCAGGTCCAGATGGATTCTCAGCTGAGTTCTACAAGACCTTCAAAGAAGAATTAATACCAATTCTCCTCAAACTATTTTAGGAGGAACCCTTCCAAACTCATTCTATGAGGCAAGTATCACCCTGATTCCAAAACCAGACAAAGACACATCAAAGAAAGAAAACTTCAGACCAATATCCCTGATGAACATAGATGCAAAAATTCTCAATAAAATTCTGGCAAATCGCATACAAAAACATACCCAAAAAATAGTGCACCATGATCAAGTGGGTTTCATCCCAGGGATGCAAGGTCGGTTCAACATACGGAAATCAATTAACGTAATACATCACATCAACAGACTTAAAGATAAGAATCATATGATTTTGTCAATCGATGCAGAGAAGGCATTTGACAAAATACAACACCCTTTTATGCTCAAAACACTAGAAAAACTTGGGATAGTAGGAACATTCCTCAACTTTGTAAAAGCTATCTATGCTAAACCCAAGGCCAACATCATCCTAAATGGAGAAAAATTGGAATCATTCCCGAACTAGACAGGGATGCTCTCTCTAACCACTGCTATTCAACATAGTCCTTGAAACACTAGCCAGAGCATTAGACAGACGAAAGAAATTAAAGGGATACAAATCAGAAAAGAAGAACTCAAACTATCATTATTTGCAGACGACATGATTCTACACTTAGAGGATCCAAAAAATTCTACCAGAAAACTTTTAGAACTAATAAACAATTTCAGAAAAGTAGCAGGATATAAAATCAACACCCACAAATCAATTGCATTTCTATACATCAGTGATAAACCCTCTGAAAGAGAAATTAGGAAAACTATCCCATTCACAATAGCCTCAAAAAAATAAAATACTTGGGAATCAATTTAACAAAAGAGGTGAAAGACCTGTACAATGCAAACTACAAGACACTGAAAAAATAAATTGAAGAAGACCTTAGAAGATGGAATAATCTCCCATGCCCCTAGATAGGCAGAATCAATATTGTCAAAATGGCCATACTACCCAAAGCGCTATATAGATTCAATGCAATCCCAATTAAAATCCCAACGTCATTCCTTATAGAAATAAAAAAGGCAATCATGAAATTCATTTGGAAGAATAAGAGACCCAGAATAGCCAAAGCAATCCTTAGCAAAAAGAGTGAAGAGGTCTGGTATCACAATACCAGACCTCAGATTATACTACAAAGCTATAGTAACAAAAACAGCATGGTTCTGACACCAAAATAGACATGTAGACCAATGGTATAGAATAGAAGACACAGAGACGAACCCACTTACATACAGTTACCTTATACTAGATAAAGAAGCCAAACATGTACACTGAAGAAAAGATAGCCTCTTCAACAAATGGTGCTGGGAAACCTGGAAATCCATATGCAGCAAATTGAAACTAAACCCCTATCTCTCACCATGCACAAAATTCAACTCAAAGTAGGTCAAGGACTTGGGAATCAGACCAGAGACCCAACATCTAATAGAAGAAAAAATAGGCCCAAATCTTCATCATGTCAGATTAGGACCATACTTCCTTAACAAGACTCCTATAGCCCAAGAAGTAAAATCAAGAATCAACAAATTCTGGATTCAAACTAAAAAGCTTCTTCTCAGCAAAAGAAATAATCAAGGAAGTGAACAGAAAGCTGACATTCTGGGAACAAATCTTTGCCACACACACATCCGATAGAGCACTCATCTCCAGGATATATAAAGAACTCAAAAAGCTTAACACCAAAAAAACTAACAACCCAATCAATAAATGGGCCAAAGAGCTGAACACAAACTTCACAGAAGAAGATACACAATCCATCAACAGACATATGAAAAAATGTTCAACATCTCTAGCAATCTGAGAAATGCAAATCAAAACTACCCTAAGATTTCATCTCACGCCAGTCAGAATGGCAACTATCAAGAATACAAACAACAGGGCTGGGGTTGTGGCTCAGTGGCAGAGCGCTTGCCTAGCATGCGAGAGGCACTGGGTTCGATTCTCAGCACCACATATAAAGAAAAATAAAGGTGTATCAACAACTATAAAAAAAAAATTTAACAAAAAAAAAAAAAAAAAAAAGAATACAAACAACAATAAGTGTTGGCAAGGTTGTGGGGCAAAAGGCACACTCATACATTGCTGGTAGAACTGCAAATTAGTACAACCAATCTGGAAAGCAGTATGGAGATTCCTTAGAAAACTTGGAATAGCACCACCATTTGAGCCTGCTACCCCACTCCTTGGTCTATACCCAGAAGACCTAAAAACAGCAAACTACAGTGCTGCAGCCACTTCAATGTTTATGGCAGCTCAATTCACAATAGCTAAACTGTGGGACCAACCTAGATGCCCTTCGATAGAGGACTAGATAAAGAAACTGTGGTATATATACACGATGGAATATTACTCAGCAATAAAAGAGAATAAATTTATGGCACTTGCAGGTAAATGGATGGAGTTGGAGAATATCATGCTAAGTGAAGTGAGCCAATCTCAGAAAACCAAATGCCAAATGTACTCGTTGATAAGTGGATGCTGATCCATAATGTGGGGAAGGTCATGGGAACAATGGTGGAACTCTGTTCACAGGGGTGTAAGGGGGGAGGGGGTATGGGGACAGTAAAGGTGATGGAATATGATGGTCATCATAGCCCTAACTTTATGTATGACTGCATATATGTTGTGATTCTATACAACTTACAACTAGAGAATTGATATGTTATCCTCTATCTATGTACAATGAATCAAACTGCACTCTGTTATCATGTAAGCCTAAATAGAACAAATAAATAAATTAAATAAAAAAAGAATATCATTTGTATTTTGATGGCAATTAATGCTTTTTTAAAATAATACTTAGGAATCAGCATTCTCATAGGCTGTTGATAATATAATCATTTGGAGGGCAGTTTGGTAAAAGCTATTAAAATTTGAAATGGGCAAATCCTTTATCCTTAGTGATTACACATCTGAGAATTTACCCTATAAAAATACTCACATAGATTTACAAAGGTAAAGGTATATGTCTAAGGATGTTCATGATAGCATTTGTTTATAATGATTTTATATTTATTTACTTTTGCAGTGCTAGGGATTGAACTTAAGGGTTTTTTTGTGTTTTTTTTAACCACATCCCCAGCCCTATTTTGTGTTAAAAAGAGTAAGTCTCTATAGGTTGATATTCAAAGATATCTAAAAATACAGTAAGGGGGAGAAAGCAAACTCAGTACCCCTGAGTTCAATTCCCAGTACCAAAAAATAAAAAAAGAAGTAACAATATAGGTAATTTGACTCCCCTCTTAATCACATGCCACCTCCTCATTATAGCCCTATTCTTTCCTGCACAAACTACTCAACAAAGTGGTTATTAAATTCCTTATCTCCCACTGCTCCTAAACTCAGTGCAACTCGACTTTCAACCTCATCACCTCATCAGTCAACAGAAGTTGTTCACCAGAAGGGCACTAAGATGATCCCTATAACCAAACCAAACCCAATGTACTTTTTTTTTTTTTTTTTTTTTTTTTTTGATACCCAGGGAATGAACTCAGGCATGCTTACCCACTGAGCGACATCCCCAGCTTTTTATTTTTATGTTTTATTTTGAGACATGAGCCTTGCTAAGTTGCTTAGGGCCTCTCTAAGTTGCTGAGGCTGGCTTTGAACTTGTGATCCTCCTGCCTCAGCCTCCTGAGCCACTGAGATTATAGGCATGCACCACTGCGCCTGGCAGCACATCTTTAATCCTTCCTTTATTTGATCTCTTACCACCATCTAACATACATAACAAGTCCTCCTTTCTTACAATGCATTCTTCCCTTGGCTTCTGTTTTCCTTCTTAATGTCCTCACCGAATTCTCTGCCTCTAAAATTCAATGTACCCAGAGGTACATTTTCCTTGCTCTTCTCACTCCAGTTCTCCTTAAGCAGTCTCACCTACTCTCATATCTTTTCTTTTTCAATTTTTTCTTTTCTTTTTTTTATTTTTTTAAAAATTTGTTCTAAGTAGTTAACATGATAGCAGAATACATTTTGATTCATTGCCCTTGATTACCATTTAACCAGTCTACATATGAGTCCAAACCTCACTCCTCACTTCCAGGAGCACCCAGCAAAAGGCTCAGCACATCTGTCCTCACCATCCTACACATACTTCAGATTCAACCTGTTCAAACCTTAACTCACGTCAGGCATGGTGCACACACCTGTGATCCCAGCTACTCAGGAGGCTGAGGAAGGACTGCCAGTTTGAGGCCAGCCCTGACACTTGACAAGACCTTGTCTCAAAATAAAAATGGCTGAGGGTGCTCAGGGGTAGAGCATTCAATCTCCAGTAGCAAAAACAAAAAAGGGGGGCAGGGTTGTGGCTCAGCGGTAGAACACTTGCCTGGCACGTGTGAGGCACTGGGTTCGATCCTCAGCACCACATAAAAAAATAAATAAATTAAGGAATTGTGTCTATCTACAACTAAATAAAAAAAAAAAATACCTGAATTCACAAAGGCCGAGGATGTAGCCCAGGGGTAGTGTGTTTGTGCACAAAAGCACAAGGCCTTGGGTTCAATCCCCAATACCACAAAAAAAAAGCAAAAAAGGGAAAGGAAAAGAAAAAAAAAAATCAGACTTTTTCCAAAAAACTTGCTTTAGCCCACATATCTTCTGTCAAAGAATGCCAGCTATACGTGTCAGAAGCCTTGACATCACCCTCAATTCCTTCTAATTTATTTAATTGATCCCTGCCTGTACTTTTGCTCATCTACTCTCTTTTCATCCCCAAAGCAGAGTAACTTTTTCTAAAATGCAAATATGATCATGTCATTGCCCTGTTCAAACTCAATCAATGGCTCCATATCCTCTTTGGAACAGATTTAGACACCAGGGCAGAACATACAAGGCCCTGACTCACCTACCCAAACCCATCTCCTGACGTCCTCACCTTTGTCACCCAGCTGTCCATTTTCTGAACCTGTGAACAACTTAGCATTGGTCATGCTCTCTTGCTTCACACATTTTTATCATTTTTCTGCCTAAAATCCCTTCCTCTAGGGTCTGGGACTGTGGCTCAGTGATAGAACACTTGCCTAGCATGTGGGAGGCACTAGGTTTGATCCTCAGCACCACATAAAAATAAATAAAATAAAGGTAATGTGTCCATGTATAACTAAAATAATAAAAAGTAAAGAATCCCTTCCTCTGCCTTAAGAAACTCCCCCTGCCTTGCCACTGAACATACACACACACACAAACTTCAACCATTTAACTCTTAGGTCTATCTGTCTCCTGATCCTGCAAGGCCAGTTTAAATACCTTCTTTTTTTTTTTAATTTTTTTTTTTTAGTTGTAGATGGATGCTAATATCTTTATTTTATTGATTTATTTTTATGTAGTGCTGAGGATCGAACCCAGTGACTCACACATGCGAGGCAAGCGCTCTACCACTGAGCTACAGCCCCAGCCCCTTAAATACCTTCTAAATGCTTCCATGGCACTTTGTGTTTACATACCACAATTCATTACTCTATAGCAACAGTTTGCCTATTTTCCATCAATTTGTAAACTCTTTGAGAGCAGACACTGGTTGGTTGGTTGGTTGGTTGGTTGGCTGGCTGGCTGGTTGGTTGGTTTTAAAAATCACATTAGTACTTACAATATACTAGGTACTTTCTACATGCTTCACAAACAGCAACTCTTTTATTCTTTATAACCCTATGAGGTCGGTCCAATTACTATTATCCACATTTTATAGATGAGGAAATTGAGCAAATGGCACAAAGTTGTTCATCAACTTGCCCAAGGTCACACAGCTAATAAATAGAAAAGCATAAATTCAGTCTAGTTTCAGAGTCCTCACTCTTCACCTTTGTTATCTCATTAATTATTGTCGCACTAAAATCCAGTGAAGCACCTACTAAACAGTAGATACTCAATAAATACTTCTCCAATAGTTAGAATTACCTCCTTACCACCCATACTCTGGGAACACTTACTGAGACAAAAAAAAAAAAGATGTTGGGAGGCACTAAAATTCCCCCAAAGATCAGTTTGGCTCTCACACCTCTTACCCTTTCAAACTGCTGAACAGGTCCTCTGTGACCCTGTGCACCTGCAGAACATCCTCCCGGATGAGGGTGATGTACAGGGAGCCCTGCAGACACAGCTTCCACAGCTTCTGGCACTGGCTGTTGGAGTTGAGGCACCCGTGACAAAGAAGAAACCCAACTGTAGGTGGGTAGAGAGTGAGAGGAAGCCTGTTAGAGCCTTTGCTCTCCATGTAAACTGCTGCTGCATCCATCCCCACATGACCCACAAAACTTACTGATAATCCAGCGCTCCATCACTTCCACAGATAGGTACTCACAGGCCATCTGAGAGCAGAGAGACAGAGACCTTCAAGCAGTTATCTAACTCAGTCTTCCCCTTGAAGGAGAAAAGTCTATCTAGAATCTGCATATCAAAACCAACTTTCAGGGTCTGGGTAGAGTGCCTGCCTGGCATGCGCAAGGCCTGGGCTCAATGCCCAGCACCAACTTTTATTTTACCACACTGGATTAGGGCTATTTGATAAGCCAATAGCTGGGAAATCTGCCAATAATGAAGGGGACGCACCGGAGGTGAACCGAGGGGAAAAGGACATAGCTGAGAAAAGAAGGAACTGGAGCCCACGGTCAGGACAAACGGTTTTAACATAATTTCTCTTCAACATTTCAGAGGCTTTTAATAACAGGAGAATGGAATCCAAAACCTCCTCATGATTTCTATCTCCCTTTGGATTCTTTTATCACATAAATCACTCATTTGGCCCTTATCACTAATCTCATGCCACCAGTTGTATTTTTATGACAACATGGCATAGCTTTCCTAAATAATACGTTTTTGTTTTGTTTTGTTCGTTTTTGTTGTTGTTGTTGTTATTGTTGTTTTGGTACTAGGTAATGAACCCAGGTGCCCTTAGCCACTGAGCTCCATCTCAGCTCTTTTTATGTTTTATTTTTTGAGACAGGGTCTCGCTGAACTACTTAGGGCCTCACTGAATTGCTGAGGCTGGCTTTGAACTTACGATCCTCCTGCCTCAGCTGCCTGAATCAGTGGGATTACAGGTGTGCACCACCATACCCAGCAATAATAAATTCTTTGAGGGAAGGACTTTGAGCCCATAGTAGTTAAACAAAAAATGTATTCATTGATTAACTCCTAAGCTCAAATTCCTACTGGTACCTAACGAACCACTTCCATCCATTCGTTCATCCTATGAACAGTTACTTAATTTCTTTTAGGAAAAGGCATGCACTAAGCCTGGTCCAAACAGAAGCTCCAACCCAATCATGGTTTAGAACTCCAAGAAGTGATCAACCAAGAGGCATATCCTAGAAGAGGGCTAACTGTTCCTACTACTCATGTTTCCTGAAAGAATCACCTTCTGCAGAGATGGCCTTGGCAGAGAATGATTCCCCTAACAGATGGAAAAGGGAACTCACCGTGTCTGAATTGGCGGGGTTAATCATGGCCGGGGGGCTGCTGATGAGACTGAGAAGCTGGGCACTGCGCCACTGCTCAGCCCCCTGGTTTCGCCGGACAAAGAGGAAGTGCAAAGAGAGGAGGGCTCCACTCACAGCCTACAGAAAGAGTCAAGTCAATCCTGAGTGTCAAAGCTGGGTACAAATACTTCTGCCTGAGGCAGTCTGCTCTCTTAGGGAACTTGCCTTTGTGTGAGGCCCAAATTCTTCTGTCAGCTTCTTCAGAGGGTGGTCATACTCCAAGACCATCTGGCCCAGACGAGCATAACTGGGGTCACTGGAAGAAAGGAGAGAACAGAGGAGTTCTAGGCCTTAATCCTGAAATATATATAAATGTTTGCATATAGGATAAAGACTTGTGCATAGGCCAGCATCCCTGCCACCCCCCAAAACAGACTAATCTGTGAATTACACCTCCAGATACACCACTCCAGGCTCAGGCATTGGTTAGACAGAACAATACAATTTGGGGCAGGTCCTGAAAGTTTGTCCTTTTAAGCATCCAAAATAGGGTTGGATACATAATAGGTATTCTATAAATTTGTGTCAATTCATCAGAAATCAAGTAGTCCGCATGTACACAACCCAAAAGGATATATAAATATTTGAAGCATTAGCATTAGGGAATGTGCCCAGGTAGCCAGGCAGACACACGGGAATGCATATCACACATAGAACAATGTGCCATGTCCCACTCAAATTCTTCCAGTGTTCACTGTTTTAGCCCTTAAATGCTTGTATTTGTACTATGAAGTGGGGGAAGAACTGCAGATCATCCAACATTCATTTCTATTTGGCTTCAAATGTATTAACATACATTACTTACCTCTGGTGGCTTAACCTTACTAGTATTAGTCCTACCAATATTACAAAGAATTGTCTTTGCCTTTTGCAACAACCCGAAAAGTAGGGTAGAAGCCAGTCCAGGACAAAAAAAAAATAGATCAGAGATAACACAAAATGGATAATCTACTAGTAGATGTTCAAGACTAAACTATACGCAAAAGTGTACCTTCTTTTCCCTGGGCCATATGTAGACCATAGGTTCTCACCTGAGAAGTCACGGCATCCATTTCCTTTCTGTCCACCCTCACCTCGTAGCACTGTGTCTAGGGCTTCACCTCCCCTTCACTCACCCATGCCCATGTAGCATCTCATGGGCACAGTTGTACATGCCAATGAGTATCCGTCGATCTTCAATCCGTGACAAAAGTAAAATGACTGAGGTGTAAGTCACAATCAAGTCCAGGTAACTTCGAGTGAAGTCAAAGTTGAGACTCTACAAGGAAAAAAACATAGAAACCCAAGGACAGCATGACCAATGACTCTGGATCTCCCTGTTTCCGCAGCCATTCCAGAGAGGGCTAAATAGACTCTGAGTGGGTCTATTCTGAGGTAGGAACTGATAGGATCAAAAATTCAGAAGAAAGTCAGGCGCGGTGGTGCACACCTTTAATCCTTGCACTTTGGGAGGCTGAGATAGGAGAATCATGAGTTCAAAGCCAGCCTCAGCAACAGCGAGGCACTAAGCAACTCAGTGAGACCCTGTCTCTACACAAAACACAAAATAGGGCCGGGGATGTGGGTCAGTGGTCGGGTGCCCCTGAGTTCAATCCCTAGTACCAAAAAAAAAAAAATTTTTTTCAGAAGAAAAAAATTGAAACAAATGTCAGGAGCTAAATACAAGCTCAAGATACCAGGAGACCAGGAAATCAATTAGCATATGAGGGTTGGAGGAAGTGAAGTAAAAAGTTTTTGTGTAATTTTTGAATTAATTAAATCACCTTGCTGATCTACTTAACTTGCAAATACATCTTAACTTCAGCAGTTTTTACAAAAGATTTATGGTCCCAAGAGGGACCATATGGTCCATTCTTTCAGTCCCATCCCACCCTACACCGTCCCATACTAAACCTGGTCTTTTATTTAATTCTATTCCATAGTAAGAGAAAATTACAATGGATCTTACGATATCAAAATGGCACTGGCAGGCATCAATGGTGTTGAGAAGTTCATATACGTGATCCTGGGGGTGGAATTAAAATGAGAGTGAATAAAAAAATAGAGAAGATGACATGGAGTACCAGAATATGAGGGAGAGAGATCACTCCCTTGGAGACCTCCAAGTCATGGAAGGGAGGCATCTTTAAAAAGAGGGAGAAGTTTCTCCTCTGCAAGCCATCAGTAACCCCTTTCAGGATACCCTGCCAAATGTCCACATGTCCACAGGCACAAGCCACGACTACTGTACATGCTGTCTCTGATCTTATCATCCCTATGTCCCATTCCTCCACTGGGTGAAATGGAACAACTTTGAACAATAGTTTGGCAGTTTCTTAGAAAATTAAACTCTGATTAAGAACCAGAAGAGAGGAATTTGAAGTTTCCCAACACAAAGAAGTGATGTTCAAGGAAATGGAAATACTATTTATGTTGATTTGATCACCAGACATTGTACATAAAGCCAATTATCACACTGTACACCACAAATACAATTATGTCAATTAAAAGAGAAAAAAAATTGAAAACTCAAAATATTAAACACACTTTTACCATGATTCAGCAATTCAACTTCTAAATTATTTACTCAAGTGAAATGAAAAACATGCCCCCACAAAGATTTATAATTAAATGTTTATAGCACTGTATGCGTAATGGCCAAAAACTGGAAACAACCCAAATGTCAATCAACAGGTAAACAGATAAACTAATTGTATACATAAAATGGTAGAGTTTTCAGCAAAAAAATAAGCCATGAATTACTGATAACATGCAACAACATAAATAAATCTTTAAAATATTATGTTGCATGAAAGAAGCCCCCATACATACATACACTAATTAGATTCCATTTATTTGAATTTCTAAAAAAGAAAAATATATTATAGAAAGCAGATTGTCTTAAAGGGACCCATTGAGTCATTAAAAAAAGAAAAAAAGAGGGGCTGGGATTGTAGCTCAGCGGTAGAGCGCTTGCCTCGCATGCGTGAGGCCCTGAGTTCGATCCTCAGCACCACATACAAAGCAATAAAATAAAGACATTGTATCCATCAACAACTAAAAAAATATTTAAAAAAAAGAAAAAAGAAAAAAAGAAGCTGGGTGCAGTGGTGCAGGCCTATAATTCCAGCAGCTCAGGAGGCTGAGGCAGGAGGATCGCCAGCCAAATTCAAAGCCAGCCTCAGCAACAGCAAGGCACTAAGTAACACAGTGAGACCCTGTCTCTATATAAAATACAAAATAGGGCTGGGGATGTGGCTCAGTGGTCAAATGCCCCTGAGTTCAATCCAAAAAAAAAGAAGGAAAGAAAGAAAGAAGAGATCAGTGGTTTCCTGAAGCCAGTGATGAAAGGTAGGGATTGATTGGAGTAGGGACTCAGGGAAACTTCGGGGGTAATAATGTTTTTTAACTTTGATTGTAGTGGTGATACACAGGCATATACAGTTACCAAAGCTTATTAATATGTATAGGAAAAAATGTTTTCAGCTTATCTTCATAAAAGGCTGTGTTTAAATTAACAAATGGGAAAACTGAGTTAAGAAACTTGCCCATGATCAGAGAGCTAGTAAACTACAGAACCTAGATCCTATGACCTTTCCTGTATACTACGTGACCTTTACACCTCTGTCCAGGTCTATGCTACCTCATTTGCTAGGAACATTTCTCTACAGTCTAATCTGCAGCCCCATACCTACAGGTAATAGCTGAAGTTCCCTTTAAATCACTACACAGGTCTTTAATGACAAGAATTAGAGGAGAAAATAATTTTATTTGTTTACTTATTACTTAATGCTAAACACTGAGCCAGTTTTTCATACATTATCTCATTTAATCCTCACAACTACCACATGTAGTAAATATTACTTCTCCCTTTTATAAATAAGAAAACTGAGATTCAAAGAGTTTCTTGTTTAGCTAGATGTGGTAGTGCAAGTATATAATCCCAGCTACTCAGGAGGCTGAGGCAGGAAGCTGAGGCAGGAGGATGGCCTAGGCAACTTAGCAAGACCCTGTCTCAAAATTCTGAGAAAGGTTGGGGTGGAGCTCAGAGGTGCAGGGCTTGCCTTGTATGTGTGAGGCCCTGAGTTCAATACCCAATACCACAGGGGAAAAGAAGTGGCTTGTTTAAAGTAATTCAGTTTGTATGTGGTAAAGCTGAAATTTGCAACGTGGTCTGATTTAATGCTTACCTACTTTATAGTGCACCATAATTCGGTGTCCCTATTTCCCTTCCTGCCTTAAACAAGCCATACCAAACACTTTGGGCTGAAAACTTTATCACCACAGAAACTGGCAGGTACCCTACAAAAGGATCCTTTGGATCCCTTTTTTTTGTTTTGTTTTGTTTTTTAGGAAAAGACTTTTTGTATGCTTCAAGCATTCTTTCCACTGTCTCCACCAGCACTACCCTCTTCCTAATCCCTACCCCAGTTCCAAGATTAACACCCTCTGGTCTGACACTCCCTCAGACTCACAGTCCTCCCTGTTCCCACGGCTCTCTTCATTATGTTGGCTAAGGAATGGGTTCGCTCCCTAAAGTAGGCACCGGGCTTCCAAGGCAAGGCCCACATTCTTGCATCATCTGAAGAAATACTACACCTCCACAAACTTAGATTGCTCAGAGGGCTAAAACATGCACATTTCTTGAATATACAAATAATATGTGTTCATTGTAAAAGAATTAGAAAATACAGACAAGCTTAATTTTAATTTATGTTAAGCCACCCATAATCCTGCCCATCAGAAATTGCAATCCTCTGCATATGCATATTTATCTATGTATATATACATTGTAGTGACATTTTACATCTTAAGTTATATTGTAATTTACTCTTCCATTAAACATGTGAAGAACATTTTTGCATGTTAGTTGATATAAATATATTTTATCTTCTTTAACAATTGCATAATAACCATTTACAGGTATATACCCTGTACTTTTCACCAAACCTCTGTTTTTATCAGATATATCAATTATCAAGTTGTCATTGTCATAAATAATGCAACAGAGTACATTATTGTACATCTGTCTTTATACTTATATCTACTTCCTTAAGACAAATTTCTAGAAGTAGAATTACTTCATTAATTTTTAATACTTTTTTTTTTTAATTTTTTTTTTTTTTTAGTTGTAGATGGACACAATGTCTTTATTTTATTGCTTTGTATGTGGTGCTGAGGATGGAACCCAGGGCCTCACGCATGCGAGGCAAGCGCTCTACCGCTGAGCTACCATCCCAGCCCCCAATTTTTAATACTTTTGAAACACATTATTAATTTGCCTTTTTAAAAGCATTGTATTAAATAATTCTAATGGTTATTCATGTTTACAAAAAAGTATGTGCTTATTGTTTAAAAATCAAATAAATATCACCTGTGTAGTATTGCTACTAGAAACTTTAAACAATAAGATAAATCCAAATTGAAGGATATTCTAAAAAATTACTAGCCTGGGCTTTTCAAAAAGGTGACTGTACAAAGAAACTGAACAGACACTTCACAGAAGAAATACAATTGATCAACAAATATATGAAAAAATGTTCAACATTTCTAGCAATTATAGAAATGCTAATCAAAACTACCCTAAGATTCCATCTTACTCCAATCAGAATGGCAATCATCAAGAATACAGGCAACAGGGGCTGGGATTGTAGCTCAGTGGTAGAGCGCTTGCCTCGCATGCGTGAGGCACTGGGTTCGATCCTCAGCACCACATAAAAATAAATAAAGATATTGTGTGTCCATCTACAACTAAAAAAAAAAAATTTAAAAAATAAAAAGAAAAAGAATACAGGCAACAGTAAATGTTGGTGAGGATGTGGGGAAAAAGGCACACTCATACATTGCCGGTGGGATAGCAAATTGGTGCAACCAATCTAGAAAGCAGTATAGAAGTTCCTCAGAAAACCTAGAATGGAACCACCATTTGACCCAGCTATCCTACTCCTTGGTTTATACCCAAAGGACTTAAAAATCAGCATACTACAGAGACACAGCCACGTCAATGTTTATAGCAGCTCAATTCACAATAGCTAAACTATGGAACCAACCTAGGTGTCTCCTTCAATAGATGAATGGATAAAGAAAATGTGGTATATGTATTCAATGGAATATTACTCAGCTTTAAAGAAGAATGAAATTATGGCATTTACTGGTAAATGGATGGAGTTGGAAGCCAGGAGTGGTGGTGCACACCTATAATCCAACACTTTGGGAGGCTGAGGCAGGAGAATTGCAAATTCAAAGCCAGCCTCAGCAAGGTCAAGGCACTAAGCAACTCAGTGAGACCCTGTCTCTAAATAAAACCAAAAATAGGGCTGGGGATGTGGCTCAGTACATCCCCAGCCCTGAATACCCCTGAGTTCAATCCCCAATACCAAAAAAAAAGGATGGAGTTGGAGAATATCATGCTAAGCGAAATAAGCCAATCTCAGAAATCCAAAGGCCAAATGTTTTCTCTGATATGCAGATGCTAATTCACAATAAGGGGGGGAAGAATAGAGTTACCTTAGATTAGGTAAAGGGGAAGGGAGGAAATATGAAGGATAGGAAGGATAGTAGAATGAAACAGACATTATTACCGTGTGTGTGTGTGTGTGTGTGTGTACATATATATGTATACATATATATGACTACATGACTAGTGTGATTCTACAACATGTAGAATCAGAAAAATGAGAGGTTGTACCCCATTTATGAATAATATATCAAAGTGCATAAATGCATTCTACTGTCATATAAAACTAATTAAAACAAATTTTTAAAAATATGCTTGAGTTTTGATTGCTCCCAGTCACATGAGGACAAACACGGAATTTCCCCCTTGTGGCAGACACGTCAGTGCTCAAAGTTTTTCAGATTTTTGGGCTGGGGTTGTGGCTCAGTGGTAGAGCACTTGCGTAGCATTTGTGAGGCACTGGGTTTGATCCTCAGCACCACATATAAATAAATAAAATAAAGGTCCATCAACAACTAAATATATATGTTTTTTAAAAAATAAAATAAAATAATTTTTGGATTTTCAAACATTTCAGAATTTAGATTCCCAGGTTAAAGATGGTCAACCCATACTACTCTTGGAATTTTTTAGTAGGTTTGTTAATAAAATATTGATGGAAAATAATTTAGTATTTTAAAATTAAATGAATGCAAAAATATATAGCTTATATAGAAAACTACTAAAACACAAAAAGCAAAATAAACAAATAGGCAAAGGAAATAGACATTTTTCCAAAGACGACAAACAAGGGCCAATAAGAATATAAGAAAATGCTCATCATCACTAATTATTAGCAAAATGCAAATCAGAACTATAATGAGGATGGGTAAGTAGGTCAGTGGGTAGAGTTCTTACCTAGCATGCCTGAGGGCCTGGATTTGAGGTCTAGCACCACAGAAAAAAATAAAAAATGAGGTAACATCTCACACCCAAAAAACAGAATAACAATTTAGCCATGGTAAAAAACAGGATGGCAGTTCCTCAAAAAGTTAAAAATAGAATTACCATATAATCTAGCAATTCCACTTCTGGGTATATGCCCAAGAGAATTAAAAGCAAGATCTCAAAGAGATAGCTGAACATTCACATTCATAGCAGCATTATTCCCAACAACTAAAATATGGAGGCTACCCAAGTGTCCATTCATGGATGGATGGCAAAATGCAGCATATCTACGCAATGAAATATTATTCAGCCTTAAAAAAGAAGGAAGTTCTTCAATATGCTACAACATGGATGAAACTTCAGGACATTAGGCCAAGGGAAACAAGCCCATCACAAAAAGACAAAAATATTACTTACATAAAATACTTAGAGTAGTGAAAATCATAGAAACAGAAAGTAGAATGGTAATCTCCAGGGGCTGAGGGACAGGGAAAATAAGCAGTTTGTTTAAAGTGTGTAGTTTCAGTTTTACAACATGAATAGAATGATTGTACAACATTATGAAAGTATTTAATATCACTGAACCGTATACTTAAGAACAGTTAAGATGATAAATTTTGTCATGTGTATTACAATTAAAATTTTTTTAAAGTATGGTTTAGTAAACTGAAGCCAATCATAATCCATCTCCAAAGATAGTTACTTTTCACAGTGTATTGTCTAATATTTCAAATCTTTCCCACTTTTCACAGTGTATTGTCTAATATTTCAAATCTTTCCTACATAAATACTAATACTATGTGCATATAAGCTTATGTATCTTTTAAAATACAGATATATCATATATTATTTTACAATTTGCTTTCATTTAACAATACAACTTAAACATCTTTCCACATCAGTATCTCTCTCCTGTTTTCTCAATAACTTGTATTAAGCAACATAAATGGACATCTACTAAGAAAGGTATAGCCTCTGAAAGACTGTGCTTATGCTGGGGACTTGGGCTAGAGAGATCTCACCCGAAATTCCATGACATCCACAAATGACTGGTAGTAGTTGAGGAGGAATCTAATTATCTCAGTTTTTTCTCGATGTACTGGTCCTAAATGTTGCTGAAGAAACACAAAACAAAAATTTGCAAAATAAGAAGACAATTGTTCAAAGTAACTCAAGGAGTAATACTTAAACATTGGGTTGAATTACCAGGACAGAGAAATTGGAAACACTCCAATGTTCTCCAAGTCTTTGAAAAGAGATCATCTAAGTAAGATGGTTGCATTTGAACCTGACTTGATACAGAGCATTAAATGAAAGGAAATTGCAAAGTCCCTTTCAGCTGAAGATGTTTACTATTTATATCAAAGACAAAAGAAGCAAAATAAGAAGATACTACAGGTAAGATAGGTGAAAAATCTAGGGCTAATATTCAATAAAGGAAAAGTGGGGGATATTCCACTAGATGCATAACTCTAAGACAAGTAGCAAGGAAATAGTGAGTGGGAAACAGGAACAACAATAAAATATTGCACCCTGTTGGGTCGGTAAAGCTGCCTTGCTTTCCAAGTGCAAAGTGTTCCCATGGAGAAAAGGGTGATGCTTTGCTCCAGCTCACCCTGAGAAACTCCCATCTTATCTCAAAGTCCTCGAGACCTAAACCTCTACAGCAACCTGAAGCCCTGTGGTTGAGCCTAGGAAAACAAAAGGGGCTACTCCGTCCCCTGCCAAGTTTGTAGAGAAGCAGTGGAGTTTCTCTGAAACCAGAGAAAGGGGGAAAGCAGGACCAAGGGCTCACCGTGCTGTTCCGGACATCTATGTTGGGAAATTTCTTGTTGATGTACTTGAGAGATGATTCCATGGACTTGTCCAATAAGAAAGGTGGCTTGGATTTGGGGTCTGAACAAGTCTGCACAGATAAACCACGCAATATGTTAACCCTTTCTACTGCCCCTTGGAAACACACCTCTTCCTGCGTCATTGATTCTCATAATCTCTTTTAGGAAATGGCAATCCAGGAATTAATTATAAAGCAGGTGAGTAAGTCGTGAGCAAGTTCTAAGATTAAGCCAACTGTCTCAGATCTGAACAAACAACCTGACTTCTTGTCTTGCTAGGTAAAGCTTAACATCTACTGGTTCCCGGGCTGGGGTTGTAGCTCAGTGGTAGAGCGCTTGCCTAGCATGTGTGAGGCACTGGGTTCAATTCTCAGCACCGCATACAAACAAATAAAATAAAGGTCTATCAACAACTAAAAAAAATTTTTAAAAAAACATCTACTGGTTCCAGCACAAAGAGGAAGCAGTTTCCCAGCCCCTCAACTGAAGCCGGAAGATGTAAGAAAAGCAGCTACTCAGGAGTTCCGCTTTGTGAGAGACTCAGTATCACAGTTAGGTCCATTATGTAAGAATCTTGTCCCAAAGGACATTTATAGGAGACCTGGGGACTCAGAAACTATGTTTCTGGTGATTTGTTTTATTACAAAATATACCCTCCCACAATTTTCTCTTCCAGGAACTTCCCACGATTACCTCTCCCTTTTTTTTTTTTTTTTTTTCTTTTTTGGTGGTTGTTTATTTTGGCACTGGCGACTAAATCCAGTAGCGCCTTACCACTGAGCTACATCTCCAGTCCTTTTTATTTCCATTTTGAGATAGTCTCGCTAAATTGCCCAGGCTGGCCTCTAACTTGCAATCCTCCTGCCTCAGTCTCGGGAGTCACTGGGATTATAGGCATGGGCCACCATGCCCAGCTCAATGACCCTTCTTTTATCTCTTTTCTTCTATGGCTTGCCCAGCCCCTGCCATCTCTCACCACCAGCTTCTCTCAGTTTCACATTTTCTATCCTAAGCATACACACGGACAAACAGAGCACGAATTGCCCCAAAGAAGCTCAGAAGTCACCTATCCTTTTTTATCTATTTTTTTTTCCTTTTAGGGAAGTGCTTCTACAAAAAAGTTTTTTCCAGAGACCCACCTTAAGATCTCCTCAGAGTTGTGGGGGTTAGGGGGGGTGTCAATAACAAATAATAAAGCCCAAAATTCTAAACCCCAGACCTTTATCCAAATCACTCAGAATTATTCTCCCTATCACTCTACCCTACCTCTACCCTCAGCCCCACGGAAAAACAGGTGCTTTCACTGGGGTGAGAATCATACCTAGAAATGGGAAGCCCTAAAAAGAAAGCTCTCTTCTGCCTCCCTGAACTGTGTGGCTTACAGAATCTGGGTAGATGAACTCCAGTTAATGCAGTAAGAAAGAGGAAAGATCTAACTGCTGGACCTTCTGGCCTCAGGGTTCCCTGCCCTACCAATACCAGAATGATTAGCACCAGTTCCATCCCTCTTGCCTACCTTCTTGATGTTGTACATCCGAATGAGAACCCCCTGACCTCGATCATTCAGGATGGTGAGCTTCTCTGCTAATTTATGCTGGTAGGCAGAGGTCAAAGACATGATGGCCCCTGGGAGGGATGAGCACCCGAACAGCAATGTCTGATCTCGCCAAGCACTTTCAGCTTGTGTGGTGACACCCTCCCCCTGGGCGGAAGGACCCAGCCTGGTTGGTACGCTGGTCTTCCTGTTGCCTCTGCAATTGGCTGATGGGTGAAAGCAGTTATAATGGCTCACAGGCCCTCAGAGCCTTCTTGTTCTTCCTCTTGCACATTCAGCAGAGGAGACTTCCTCTTTTGGTAAGGCAGTGAAGTGGGGAGGCTGGGGAAAGGGACAGATTTTCAAGGCTTTTCACAGTGGCACCAATCTCTTTGGCTTTACTCTTCCATAAGCATCCTAGAAAAAGCTCTACACCAAACAAACAAGTACCTACCACCCCACCCCAAACAAACAAGTGCTATACTTTCCCTCTTTTATATCCCATCAAGAATGGCTCTGAGCCAGGTGTGGTGGTACATACCTGTAATCCCAGCAACTAGAGAGGCTGAGGCAGGAGGATCACAAGTTCAAGACCAGTTTTAGGAATTTAGCAAGACCCTGTCTCATAATAAAACATTAAAAGGATTGGGGATGTGGTTCAATGGTTAAGCACCCCTGGGTTCAATCCCTGGTACCAAAAAAAAGAATGATGGCTGTGTTATTCTTTACTGAACCTTAGGTACCTTCATATTTTAGGACCCAGGTCAAATCCCCATCTCCTCCAAACTACACGATCCAATGTAAAATATTGTATTACATTATATATTGCCTAATATATATATATATATACACATACATATTTCTTGTTAATTTTGTCATCTCTCCCAACTATAGCATATGCTCCTTAATGACAGAAATTGTACCTAATATTCTTTCTGTCCTTCACAAAGCTAAAGTACAGTGATTCCCAAAGTGTAATCCGGGAATGTCAGCTTCTGCTAGAAACTTATTAGATGTGTAAATTTTCTGGCTTCATCCCAGATCCACTAAATTCAAAACTCTGGGGTGGGTCCAACACTAGTTTAACAACACTGCAGGTGATTCCAATGAACTCTCAAGTTTGAGAACCACTGCTGATACTTAAAGTACAATGAAACTTAAAGGTGCTTAAGAAACCAAGATCAATCCCTGTCCTCTCGGGTTCCAAGTGTAGTCCTGTGAGAGTGCCTAGAAATCTGCATTTATAAGTACATTAGATTTTTGGTGCAAATGTTCTAGGGCAGGGTATCCTCTTGGACACAGCAACCATTTAATAAATATACTGATTTATTTGTTGAATTAAGACTACATTGAGTCCCAGTGGCTCCGGAGACTGAGGCAGGAAGATTACGAGTTCAAAGCTAGCCATAGCAATGGCGAGGCTAAGCAACTCAGTGAGACCCTGTCTCTAAATAAAATACAAAATAGGGCTGGGATATGGCTCAGTGGTTGAGTGCCCCTGAGTTCAATCCCCGGCACCCCCCACCCAAAAAAAGGCCTTAATTGAGAAATAAGACACATGAAGATCCACATTAATTTAGATTAACAATGGCCCTTAAACCTTAGAAGACGGAATAAATTTTAACACTAAAATATTCTTGCCATTTGAACCAAGCCTCAACCATCTAACTTAAGGAACTTCTTTCAAACCACAAAGTACTTAGGAAAAATTTTAAATCAGACAGTTGTTTTTATACCCATTTCCTTTCTGATCCCTTTTCTCTGCTTTTTAGTTATTCCCATTTTCCATATCCAAAACTCTCACATTGCCCCAGTAAATCCTGGGAGTAGGAAAAGAGAAGGCTGATCAACATTATTTAAACTTAACATGTTTTCTCCAAAGGATGCTTTCTTTAAAGAAACAAAGATGGCAATGCTTAACATGTGAAGTTTCAAACATCTCTAAGGGAGACTTTTTTTGTTGTTGTTGTTTGTTTTGTTTTGGAGGTTTTTGGTACTAGAGACTGAACCCAGGGACACTTAACCACTGAGCCACATCTTCAACCCTTTTTATTTTTTATTTTGAGACAGTCTCGCTAAGTTGCTTAGGACCTCATTAAATTGCTGAGGCTGGCCTCAAATTTACAATCTTCCTGCCTCAGCCTCCTAGTCACTGAGATTACAAACATGAGCTGTCATACCCAGCTATGAGACTTTGAATTTTTTAAATATATTTTTAGTTGTAGATGAACACAATATCTTTATTTTATTTATTTTTATGTGGTGCTGAGGATCAAACCCAGTGCCTCACGCAAGCAAGACAAGGGCTCTACCACTGAGCCACAATCCCAGCCCCAAGAGACTTTGAATTTTTGGCAAAGAGAATCTGTCTTCCAGTATATTTAACTGCAGACAGTTGTTTTTATATCCATCTCCTTTCTGATCCCTTTTCTCTGCTTTTTAGTTATTCCCATTTTCCATATCCAAAACTCTCACAATGCCCCAATAAATCCTGGGAGTAGGAAAAGAAAGGGCTGATACTGTGATATTGGCCCTGAAGATTTAAGTCACCTGTTATTATCAAAGAAACTCAGTTTCTACTAAAGACATTTGTGGAACTTCTATTGGTCTTTTATCTTGATAAGGAAGATTAAAAGGGCAGGCTGTAAAGATGCCAACATTTAGGCCACTGAGCAACAGCATAGCACCAGACTTCTCTGGGTCAGATTTTTCTACTTGTCCCTTCTCACTTGCCTTTCTTATCTTTATCCCAAAAATTTGGTTGAAAACTCACCATACCGAGACAATCTTGTTTTATTCTTCAAGATCTAGCTCAATAGTCCCAACAGCACTTGTTCTTTATTACATCCTTCATACCTAAATCACGTTCTGACTTTAATTGCTCATTTTATATTCTTCTGCCTCCCCAATGAAAGTGAAAGATTGCTGGAACCTGGGAAAACTCAGTTACCTGTACTTGGTATATAGGAGAAGTGTACACATTTTGGAATCAGTCAGAATTGGGCTCAGCTGTAGTAGAGTACAGTGGACTGAGCCTTGTGGCATGGGGGCTAAGAGCCCAAGTTCTGGAGCCAGGTAGCTTGAGTTTTTGTCCCAATCTGATCATTTACCAGCTAACCCAGTTTCCCTGAATGTAAAATGGAAATGATACTGATCATAGTTCTTATGGGTCTATTGTGCATATATCTATGCAAAATGATATAACCTAGTTATTTACTATGTGATGGGTATTTTTAGTGCTTTGCTTTATAACTTTAGGCCATCATTACTGAGTGGCTTCCTAATCTATAAAATGGTGATACTCCCATACAACTGTGGAAGTGATTAAATGATTTGGCAAATGTAAATGTTTGGCTCAAGGTCCCGCACATTGCAGTAGGAATGCAAACAATAAACTAAAACGCTGATTTTCGAGTTTGTGGTGAGCTTCTTATATTACTTTTTGTGGAATTCTATTAGGTGCCTTATAAAGAAAAAGCCCAGGTTTAAAGATGAATTAATTATGCCAATTGGTAGTCTTCAGAGAACCTTTATTGGAAAGATTATGCAGCAGTTCCTCCTGTGCACAGGAACCCTCCCAATGGTAACCAATTACTGCAGATCAAGGCCTGGTAACCCTGGCTGCAAACCAGAATCCCCTGCGGAACCCTTTTAAAGCCACGCTCAGCCAGGCTCCACTCGTGAGATTCTCATCCAATAGTTCTGGAGTGATACCGAAGGATCTGTCACTTTAAAACTACTCAGTGATTCTCTTTCACGAGACTGAGAATCACTTCTCTTAAGACTTCACTGTGACATCAGGACCTTCTAAACCTCTGAGAAACCTAGAACCTACAGAGGGAGAAGAAGAACTGAACAGAAGGCTTGAGAGGCACGTCAATTCCCATCATTGACTGGAAGGTATTGTGCTTTCCCTCTCCTTAATCCTCAGCTGTTCACCTTATGTGCCTTACAGGAAGATTGTCTTCCTCTTCTAGTGACACCTCCCTTGGGATTCTTGAGAGACGCTACTTTGAGAATAAGGTAGGTCTCAAGACCCTTTGGGCCAGGTTTAGTTGTGAAGGTGGCACCAAGGTTGGAATACTCTTGCCAAGTCTGACGTGAGTTAAACCAAATGGCTTCCATCATAGTTTTAGTGTCCCTAACTGGGACATTCAGCTTTCAAGCATTAGGTGAACCATCCAATGTCACCAGTTTTTCACTGTCTATTCTGAAGTAAATTAAGACCACACTTACCGGTCTTGTGAAAAATCATACTTTACTAGGTTGCTAGCTAAAATAAGAATTTGGGGTTTTCTGATGACTACATCTAGATATTAAACACCCTTTCCTTTATCTTTAAGAATATAAAGATGTGTGATCCTTGCTTCAAACCTCAGCACCAACAACAAAAAAAATACATATATGCAATATTGGATGATACTATAGCCTTTATTTTCCGTGAAGTCAATTCACTATAATAAGTGTTCATGGCTTTAATATAATAATTAATATGCAATGGACGCTTTAAAGAACCACCCTGGCTTGTGTTCCTGAAAGCTACCTGAATCTAAATCCCTACATTTAATCACCAAAATGCCCTCAGGAAAGTCTGACATTTAACAGTCTAGCTTTGTGCCCTTTGTCTACGCCCTGGGCGTGATGCAGAGCAGAACTGCAATGCCTATTCTAGGGCACTTTTCAATCCCTAGTGCTTATGCCAGTCTGCCTTGATCTTTTATCCCCCCTATCAAACTATACATCCCTGCTTTGCAGGAATCTCAGATTTAGCTGTTGCCTGGAAACTTGGAAGTCCTTGAAATGAATGTCGGCTAGGATAGCTAAAGACAGCTAGCCATAGGGGAAAGTTGGCCTCCTTTGGCAGCAAAATACAGCAGATTTGAGATGGCATATTTTTAGTTCACTTCTAGGAATCTTCGTGTGTTAATATCTAAAATTTTAGAGATTTCAGACTGGCACTTTCAGGTAATTATAAAGTAACCTGGACTTGACTGTAGTATTATTCATTTTTATTTTTCCAATTTTGTTTTTTCTCCCAAAAATGCTATGCTGACCTGAAAATTAGCATCCTTTCCTGGCAAAGAGCTCAATTGGGATAAATTGGAGAAGGAAGGGAAGAGAGCAATAATTAACAAAGGGAACCAGCTGCCTGCCTTGCTTTCTGTGGGACTCACACTTACAGATCTTATCCTAGGTCTGTGAGTTTTCTGAGGTTTTCTCCTTATTTAATACTTTATATGGGAGCCAAGCACTGTTTAAAATAACCTGTAAAGCCTAGTGTTGTGGCACAAGCCTGTTATCCCAGCACCTCCGGAGGCAAAGGCAGGAAGATCACAGGTTCAAGGCCAGCCTCAGCAACTTAGCTAGACCCTGTCTCAAAGTAAAAAAGGCTGAGGATGTAGCTCAGTGGTAAAATCCCCCTGGGTTCAATCTACAGTACCATAATAAATAAAACAACCTGTAAGACTATTGTACAAATGTTAATTTTTGGTCTTCCAAGGCATAGAAACAGAACTTTCCCCTGTTGTCTAACTGGCTAGGCTATTGCTTCAAAATTCAAACTTTCATAGACAAGTAAGACTTGAGAGACCAATACTTTTCATATCACTTTTCTTTTGAGAATAGAAAAAAGGCCTATGTCAAGACTACCTGATGTTAAATGTCAGTCTTTTCCTTGCCAACCCGGTTCCTGCCATTTAGGCCTCATGGAGCCAGAAGACTTAAAAACATGTCCTTATGTCCCGAACCACAGAATGCCAGCCAGCAGATTACAGTACCACCTAGCATCATGCAAAAAGGTAAGTTTTCCTGATAAGAACTGTAAATCGCCAGATGGAGAAAATAAGCTCATAATATAAAAAGTTAATTTGTTTTAAAAGTCAGGCATAGTGGTATACGCCAATAACCCCAGCTACTTGGGAGGCTGAGGTATGAGGATCACAATTTAGGAAGACCCTGTGTCCAAATTTTTTAAAGGGTGGGGCTCTGGTTCAGTGGTAGACTACTTGCCTACCATGCTCTGAGACCCTGGGTTCAATTCCCAGCATTTAAAAAAAAAAAAAAAACTTACAGCTTCCAACCATATGTAGCACCTTCCAGGTCTAAATGTTGTAACATGATATCTCTTCAGCATTTCCAGAAAGATTGGAATGCAGGCAAAACCTAACAAGAATTTTTTTCCTTCTAGAAAAATCCAAAGATAGCTAAAAAGATGGCTAACTGCAAATATAATGCTTGTCATGTGGTCCCAATCGAAAGTCTCAAGGAGCATGAGGCTAACTGTACCGAGAGAACTGCAGTAGATGATGGTAAGTTTTTTTATTTTGGGGGTTAAGGAAGTGACATCAAGTTCTACTATTGCTTTGTGCACCCTTATATCCCATGGCTGTGGAAGCCTTAAACGAGAGGAGTAGAAAAACAAAAGGAGTCTCTACTCCTATAATTTCTGGTCTACTTTATTTCAGAGCCATTTAATCTTCCAAAGGTTAGTTCTCCAAGTTTGGAACTGAATGAAAAACCTTCTAATGCTGCCCATCAGATTCCTGACCCTGAAATGTGGAACGAAGGTGAGAAAGGGTAAAACAATGAACATAATTATGAATGAAGGCCTGAGCCTTAAGCCCCTAATAGCTAATAGCACAGTCCTGAGTCTTAATACTCTTCCCACAAAATCCTTTTCTAGAACAATCAAATTAGTAAATCTAAGAATTTCACCTGTCTCTAGAGAAGCAGCTCAGTAAAAAGGAGTCTAAGTAAAATCTAAATTCATTTTATTATACCAAAGATTGAACCCAGTGACGTGTAACTACTGAGCCACATCCCCCAACCCTTTTTTAATATTAGAGACAGGATCTTGCTAAATTGCTTAGGACCTCACTTAGTTGCTGAGGCTGGCTTTGAACTGGCGATCCCCCTGCCTCAACCTCCCAAACTGCTTGCATTACAGGCATGTGCCACCACACCCAGCCTAAGTTCACTTCTCAGGGTGGTGGTGTTTTTCTTTTTTTTTTTTTCTCTTAGCAGTATCTGGTCACTTTCCTGTGTACAGAAAACTTTACTGGTATAAACTAAAACTTGTAATATAAAAAGTTGATTTATTTCAAGCGATATTTTGTATCCCAAGATGCAGCATAGAATGCATACCTCACTGGCTTTAAGTTAGATCTAGATTTAGCTATCTGCTATCACCTTAAAGGAAGTTGCTTCCTAGCACATCTTCCTCATCTACAAAAGCCTGCCTCACAATCAACCTTAATATTAAGTAGGAGCTAGAGGTGTAGCTGAGTAGAGTACTTTTCTGGCATGTGTAAGACCCTGGGTTCAATCCATAGCACCACTAAAAAATTTCAAAATGTGTGTTAGTGCAATGCTAGCTCCTCCTATAACACATAAACTGCAAATCATGTAAATATCATGGCTTAACACAATAGAAGTTGTCTTGCACAAACCCCAAAACAATCATTCACTTGGTGGTAATGATTCAAGGACACAGGTTCTTTTCATCTTGTGGCTATCACCTTTCACATTTATCTTGAAGAGAAGGAAAATGGAGAAAATGCAACTGCATTCTTTTTTTTTTTTTTTTTTAAATTGAACCCAGGGGTGCTTAACCACTGAGTCACATCCTCGGCCCTTTTGATGTTGAGACAGGATCTCTCTAGTTTGCTGAGACTGGCCATGAACTTGCAATCCTCTTGCCTCAACCTCCTGAGCCACTGGGATTATAGGCGTGTACCACTGCACTCCACTGTGGAACTACATTTTAACCACCTCAACCTAAAGTAAAATAGTTTTGCCAATGGAATATGAATTAAACTAACAATGTGATCACGCCTAACTGTAAGGGAGATGGACATGTAGTCCCTGGCACAGCAGCCACTCCCCAGCAACAACTGCAGAAGGGAGACTCAAACCTCTGCTGCAAACAATGTAAAAATGCCTAACATGTATGTTATTTCTTCCTTTCCTTCTTTCTAGATAACATGCATCATTCTCCTTCATTCGTTCTTCAGACTTTTACTCCAAAAACACTGGTTTGTGAAAGGTAAGATAAACTATTTTCAGCATCTGATTAGAGAGCTGAAGTGGGAGGCCATTAGGTTATAGGCATGGCAGGTGCTTAAGTTTCAATTACTTAAAGGACCTGGTGGGCTGAGTACTTTCCATTCTTTCTCAATGGCTCCAGTTAGGACTGTTACATAATGGACTTGCATACACAACATTATGGAAGCTGTGTAATATATTCAAAGATTAAAAAACCAATTCCTTAAACTGTGGGAAAGAATAAACATACTGTACATGAACCAGGTCAGGATCCCCAACCAAACAAACTTGAAGGGCACAAACAAGAGTTAAAGGAAGCCAGGTGCAGTGGTACACTCCTGTAATCCCAACTACTCAAGAGGCTGAGGCAGAAAAATCGCAAGTTCAAGGCCAGCATCAGCAATTTAGCGAAACCTTGTCTTAAAATAACAAAGGGCTGGGGAGATAGCTCAATGGTAAAGCACTCCTGGGTCCAATCCCTAGTACAAAAAAAAAAAGTTATAGGAGCCATCAGTGGAGTTAATACCACATGCACAGGGAGAAGGGAAGGAATAAAGTAACTATACAAAGCATAAGCTAGCAAAAAATTTCAAATAATCCCTTCTGTGACTTAATAATATAAATTGTTAAAGTAACTTTAGCTGCCCAGAATTGGTTATCTAGACTAAATCTCAAGTCCTGGTTTCTAAATAACTTTGCTGGGGCTGGGGTTGTGGCTCAGTGGTAGAGTACTCGCCTCGCATGTGTGAAGCACTGGGTTCGATCCTCAGCACCACATAAAAAATAAATAAATAAAGATATTGTGTCCATTTACAACTTAAAAAATATTTTAAAAAATAAAATAAAATAAATAAATAACTTTCCTCTTGTGGTCCTTTCCTGCAGTGACTCAAGAGACCAGAAAAAAGAGGCTACGGATGATAAGGATCCCAACAAGTATAAATCCTGGAGAAAAGGTGACTTTTTTAAACTAACATCAGAGGGGTTTTTTTGTTTTGCTTTTGTTTTGTAGCAGGGTTTGAATTCAAGGACTCTTAACCACCAAGCCACATTCCCAGCCCTTTTTGTTTTATTTTGAGATAGGATTTTGCTAAATTACTCAGGTCCTCACCAAATTGCTGAGGCTGGCTTTGAACTTCCAATCCTCCTGCCTCAGCCTGCTAAGGCTCTGGGATTTATAGGCATGTGCCTCAATACCCAGCCTCATATCAGTTTTAACTAATCACTAATGTTGTAGTCTAAACCTTCAAAGATTCTTAGACATGTAATGGCTTGAGCAGCACACACAGTAAAATTGGAATGGTATGGAGAAGATTAGCATAGCCCCTGTACAAGGATGACAGATTCCTTAAGTATTCTGTATTTAAAAGATTCCTAAGCAAACTTTCTTTAAAAAAAAAACAAAAACAAATGAGACAAATTGGGCATGGTGGCACACGCCTGTAATCCCAGCAGCTCTGGAGGCTGAGGCATGAAGACTGCAAGTTCAAAGCCAGCCTCCACAACTTAAAGGCCCTAAGCAACTTAACATGACCCTGTCTCAAAACAAAAACATTTTTAAAATGGCTGGAGATGTGGCTCAATGGTTAAACGCCCCTGAGTTCAAACCAAAAAACAAAATTTTTTTAAACAAATCATAAGTCCTTCCCCTGCCCACAAGAGTACAGGGAAAGTCCTGGTGGCTTTAAATGAGACTTTGGGGGGAAAGAAATACTGTCTAAATATATATTCAAAATGCTACTAACATACCTCAAGCTTACATCCCCCATAAAAGCATTATCAAAATGACATTACTTCAATCTTTATCCTTACAGGTCAGAAAAACTGATGGAGAATTTGAGTTGAAGAGCCAGCAAATAGAAGATTTATTTTTAAGTCTTTTTTTTTTTTTTTTTAACTTTAGGGAAATCTTAACTGTCAAATTTTAGGAAACAGCTCTTGTCATTGGCATCTTAACATGTTTATTTATTTAAATAAAGAATATTTTTCCAATGACAAGTTTCATTTGGCTTCTTATTCTTGTTTTCATATATTCATTTGTCAACCAAACAGCTAAAGAGCTTATTTCCCTCTTTCCCTTCTTAGCAGGGGAAATAGTCAGCTTGTGGGTTAAAAAGCTATTCCATAATTAGATTCTTCATCCCTCAATTTTTTTCTCCAAGTCACTTACTATATGACCATTAGACCAACCTTCTTCAATCGATTCTCTATACAAATCTTCCGTGTTGCTTAAAGAATAGTTTTTATGACAAGTGTAGTTAGGAAGATAGATTTGGAGCCATGTTCCAAACTCTCTAAAGTCAATTTACTCGCATCTTAAAATGCCTTACTGTGTGTGTGTGTGTGTGACATTAAGAATTGAACCCAGAGTGTTCTTACCTCTGAGCTACATTCCCAGCCCTTTTCATTTTGAGTCAGGGCCTTGCTAAGTTTCTCAGGCTGACCTCAAATTTATAATCTTCCTGCCCCAGCCTGCTGAATCTCTGGGATTACAGGCTTAATATGCCTTATTCTTTGTCACCCTGTTCATTTTTAAATGTCACCCCTTCCCCTTCAACTGTTTAAATCTGTTCTAGTTTTTTTAAAAGTCCAACTCTTATTCTTCACTTAAACTTTACCCGTCTTCTAACATAACAGTTAAACATGTCTCTCCAACCTCAATCATACAATGAATCTTCATAGGGGAAGTCACACTTTTGTGTTTTGTATTTGCTACACAACAAGCCTGGTGCTGTATACATCTAATAGATAATCAAATGCCAAGATCTAGGTTATGACAGAACTCAGTTTCCCTTAAGCTGTAATTTTAAAAATAACACTAGCTTTTTTCAAATTATTTTTTTAAATTTTTTGTTGATGGACCTTTATTTTTTTTAATTTATTTATATGTTGTGCTGAGAATCGAACCCAGTGCCTCACGCATGCTAGGCAAGTGCTCTACCACCAAGCCACAACCCCGGCCCAATATTAGCTTTTTTTCTAGTTTACTGATTATTCCAAGTATATTCCGAGTTATAATTAAAAGTAAGTTATGCTGCAATGGTTCATGCCTTTAATCCCAGCTACTACAGAGGAGGGAGAGTGGAGCTGAGGCAGGAGGAACAAGTTTGAGGCCAGCCTGGACAATTTAGTGAGACCCTACTCAAAAATTTTTAAAGGGCTGGAGATGTAACTCAATGGTACAGCACTAGCCTAGCATGTGCAAGGCCCTATGTTTAATCCCCAGTACCACAAAAACAAATCATTACAAGCCAGGCACGGTGGCGCAAGCCTGTAATCCCAGCACTTAAGGAGGCTGAGACAGCAGAATCGTGAGTTCAAAGCCAGCCTCAGCAACAGCAAGTTGCTAAGCCACTTCGTGAGACCCTGTCTCTACATAAAACACAAAATAGGCCTAGGGATGTGGCTCAGTGGTCCAGTACCCCTGAGTTCAATCCCTGGTGCCAAAAAAAAATCATCACAATCAAATGAATATTTTCTGCCCTGAGGTGGTTCTTTCCCTGAGGCAAGTATTTCTAGATCCTCTTCAAATTATCTTTTCTCTCCAGTTAAAGCAGAAAATGGAAGGAAAAAAACTAGGTACTTTTAATATCTAGTACATCCTAGTATACTGTGTACAAAGGAGAGCTACTGACTTTCTCCTTTAAATTTACATAATATAAGGCTAGAGATAAAGCTCAGTGGCAAACGATTTGCCTAGCATGTATGAGACACTGGGTTCAAGCCTTAGCACCACATAAAAATAAACAAAGGCATTCTGTCCATCTACAACTACAAAAAAGTTTTTTTTAATTTACATAATATAGTCTGGGTGCAGTGGTGCATACCTGTAATCCCAGAGGTTTGGGAGGCTGAGGCAAGAGGATTGCAAGTTCAAAGTCAGCCTCAGCAAATTAGTGAGACTGTTTCTAAATAAAATTCAAAATAAGGCTGGGGATGTGGCTCAGTGGTCGAGTGCCCCTGAGTTCAATCCCTAGTAACCCTCCACCAAAAAAAATTATGTAATATAAACACTATCTTTTTTTTCACCATGCATTATGTTGGCCAGGTTGGACCAGAACTCATGAGGTCAAGTGATCCTTCCATCTCAGCCTCCTGAGTAGTTGAAACTACAGGCCCAAGCCACCACACCCAGCTTATTCTCATCTCTTAACTAATACTTTATGCATTTTCAATTTTTTAAATTATTCTTTGGTATTTATTTTTTTTTTATTTTTTTTTTTAAATATGTTTTTAGTTGTAGATGGACACAATGTCTTTATTTTATTGCTTTGTATGTGGTGCTGAGGATCGAACCCAGGGCCTCCCGCATGCGAGGCAAGCGCCCTACCGCTGAGCTACAATCCCAGCCCTATTCTTTGGTATTTAACAATCAACTATAAAACCATAAAAATGTCCCTAAGAAGATGGCCCAATACCAATAGATTTTTTTTTTAGTTGTAGAAGGACACAATACCATTTTTTTAAATTTATTTTTATGCAGTGCTGAGGATCCAACCAAGTGCCTCATATATGCTAGGCAAGCACTCTATCACTGAGCTACAACCCCAGCCCCAGATGTCTTTATTATATTTTAAATATACAGAATCTTCCCCGAAAAGGCCAGTCTTAATTGGGGTCATCACATAATTTTTCTTCTAAATCCAGAATGCTTTTATTTATTTATTTATTTATTTATTTATACTTTTGAGCATGAAAGAGAGCCCTACCAATATCTGTCCTGAGAGAACCAAACAAACCAGTTAGTCACCCTTGTCTTAAGAGAGAAAACATCACTTAATAGGGAATTGTAGCATTCAAAATATGGGTGCCAAATCTACTAAATTTTAAGAAATTGTGAGTCCTTGGGAGAAGGCACAACAAAAGCTAAAATATCGTTTTTTGGCTTCTCATATAACACATATAACAATCAGCCAAAGCTTTAAGAAAATTAAAATAAGAGCTGGGCACAGTGCACACACCTATAATCCTAGCAACTCAGGAGGCTGAGGCAGAAGAATTGCAAGTTCAAGGTCAGCCTGAGCAACTCAGAGACCCTGTCTCAAAATTTTTAAAAAAGGGGGGCTAAGGATATAGCTCAGTAGTAAAGCACCCCCGAGTTCAATCTCCAGTACCAGAATGAATGAATGAATGAATGAACGAATTTATGGAGAGAAAAGTATTTACTTTTTATTTTTTAAAGTAAAGTTGAACATTAATGGCCTCAAAGCCTCCCTAGTCCTAAACATTCCCACACACTTCCATAACAGGTGGCTTATTTATCCATATAACTTTTCATCATGTCTTATTACTGTTAAATTATAAGATTCTTTATAAGCTCTTTTGTTGTTGGGCTGGGGATTGAACGCAGGGGCACTCTACTTCTCAGCCACTGACAGAGCCACCCCACTAGGATAAGCATGATCTTGACTATGTACTAGTCCTGTGCCCACAACCAAAGTCACTGAATGTGAAGAATCTATATGGACATAGTGAGGTACAAAGACACTTGATACTCTGGATAAATATTTCTATCAGAATAAATCAACCTTTAAACATCTTGGTAACTAGTTTCTCTTCTCCAAAAAGTCCTATTAAGGCAAGTTATGTTCATGAAATAGTAATACAATTTCCCAGCTATAAAGTTGCTTCCCTATAATCAAGTTTTAAGGTTTTCACTCTTCCATTCACACTATGAATTGGTGGTGGGGGAGGCACATTGCAAAGGCCCATTACTCATGTCCTAGATATGTAACAAAACATATCCCATGAGGGAGGGGACATTGCAAAGGCTCATTACTCATGTCCTAGATATGTAACAAAACATATCCCATTGGTTCCACATCCTTATCTTTCCTGTGGTTGATATAAACTTTATGGGCCTTTTTGTGCAGACTTTCCATGCACCTATAAGAAAAAAAAATTAAATATTTCAGTCTCTTCTTTCCAGATATTCTTATAGGACAGATGATGTCCTACATTTACTGCAGCTCCTGACAAAATATACCTGTGTTCACAAGTCAAATAATCAAGTAGCTACTGTATTTGCAACACTATTTAAATTATAATAGCATAGGGGAAATTCAGTTATGAGATCAGTAAGTTCTAGAGATCTATCTATTGTACAGCAATGTACCATATGCCTAAAATAGATTCTAAATATTCTCACCACACACATAAAAAAATGTAAGTATGTTCCATGGTAGTTTTGTTAATTAGGTTGATTATGGGAATAATTGAACAGGTGTATTTATATCAAAACACCATGTTGTACACTTAAGTATATAGGATTTATTTGTCAATCACACTTCAACTTAAAAAAAAAACTATAGTGGCAAGGACTACTATGAGGGAACAATGTCAACAACTATAGTATAAAGCAACTGTTCTAAAACTCTACTGGATATCCAAAAAACTTAAGAGGGCTTGTTAAAACCCAGATCTTAAAAAAAAAAAAAAGATCGAAGGGCATCTCGTCCTCCAGTTTCTGATTCAGTAAATCTGTCATAAGACCCAAGAATTTTCATTCCCTCAAGTCCCCAAGTGATGCTGATGCTGCTGGTCTGGGAACCATACTTTGAAAACCACAGGTACAAGGCAAGGGGAGGGAGGAGAGTAGAGAGATGTTACCAAAACAACAACAACAAAAAACAAAAACAAAAAACAATGTAAGGACTTAATGCCAAATAGAGCTTAGAAGATAGCTTCATAGAAAAAATGAATCTAGGGGATGGGGTTGTAGCTCAGTGGTAGCACGCTTGCCTAGCATGTGTGAGGTACTGGGTTCGATTCTCAGCACTGCATATAAATAAATAAAATAAATAAAGATCCATCAACAACTAAAAAAAATTTTTAAAAATGAATCTGTTTAAACATTTGACATTGCTTAAAATAACAGATCTGACAAATAGCAGTATTAAAATTTTAGAACTATAATTTTCATCAGCTTCCACCACCTTTCCTGCTAATTTGCCTGAACAATTATAACCAATTCCAACTTTCCACTCTCCTCTAAAGCAATATTTCCCAATCTAACATCACCAATAACACCTATCACATCCCTCCATAATCCCTCATTTTCAAAGATTTTACAAATGCCTCCTTGTAATTACACACTTAACTACCAATCAGAAATCATAATTAGATGAGAAAATCAAGACTTAGTTGAAAAAAGTCAAGCCAGAAACAAAAGAATAGAACATTTTAGTCTTGGGGCGGGGGGGGGGGGGATTGTTTGTTTGTTATTTGTTTTTTTGGTACTGATTGAACCCAAGGCCTCATGTATGCTAGGGAAGTACTCTACTACGGAGTTACAACCCCATCCCTTTTTAAAGTTTTATTTTGAATCAGGGTCTTGCTAAGTTGCTAAGGTTGACCTCAAATGTACAATCCTCCTGCTTCAGCCTCCCAAGTAGCTGGGATTAGAAGCATGTGCCGCCATACCTGGATAATATTTCAGTTTTCTGATGAGCAAAAGTTGATTTTTTTCTTTTCTTTTCTTTTTTTTGGTACTTTGGATTTAACTCAGGGGCACTTAACCAGTGAGCCACATCCCCAGCCCTTTTCATCTTTTATTTTGAGACAGGGTCTCACTGAGTTGCTTAGTGCCTTGCTAAGTTGCTGAGGTTGGTCTTGAACTCACCATCCTCCTGCCTCAGCCTCCTGAGCTGCTGGAAACGTTGATTTTTATTACAATTATTAACTCATATTAATTGTACAAATTAATAGGTTTCACTGTGGCATTTCCATGTATGCACATACAGAGTTTTGATCATGTTCCCCTCTTCTCCCCTCACCCCCTTTCCAGACCATAATTGTCCCTCTTTCACTTTCAGGACATCTTTTAGAGTTTGTCGTTGCTGTTTAATTTACACATATGAGAGGAGACATAAAATATTTGTCTTTCTGTATCTGGCTTATTTTCCTTAACATGATACCTTCCAGTTCCATCCATTTTCCTGCAAATAGCAAGATTTCATTGTTCTTTATGGCTGAATAATAATTCTCCACTGCATATATTTTTCTCTTTATCCATTCATCTGTTGATGGGTACCTATGTTGATTACATTATCTTAGCTATTGTGAATAGTACCACAAAAAAATGAGTATGCAAGTATCTCTTTTGTATGCTGATCTAATTTCCTTAAGATATATATCCAGAAATGGTATAGCTGGATCATATGGCAGTTCTATTATCAGTTTTTTGAGGAACTGCCATAACATTTCAAAAGTTTAAGTTTTATTAGGCTTTCTGAAATACTGAAAACTTCTGTATAATCTCAAAGACTATTGGAATTCCTTCAGTCTGAAGAGCTGAAAAAATTCTTCTAACAAAGGATTTCAGGGGCTGGGGTTGTGACTCAGTGGTAGAGTGCTTGCCTTACGTGCATGAGGCACTGGGTTTGATCCTCAGCACCACATAAAAATAAATAAAGATATTGTGTCCATCTACTACTAAAAAATATTTTTAAAAAAAGCACAAAGGATTTAAATCACCAAAATACAGATCTTTTCACTCATTTGTCCATAGACTTTACTTTTAACTAATAATTTTTAATTCTAAAAATATAATCTATTATTTACAGATAAATGCTAGTATACACACAGATATAACCAGTAAGAGTTAGATTCTATTTGGGGTATTAAGTCCTACTAGCTCCTAGAATGGCCCTTATATAAGATACTTGGTTTCTTTGTTTTTTCCTTTCCAAGTATGATCAACCTGAGTGAAAGACCAGTGTGAAAGAAAGCTCAGCAGGGATCTCAGATAAAGTGGAACATTTTTAGGTTGAAAAGAATGTACAAAGCATTTAAAAGTAGAAAGAATAGGTGTGTGGTGCATTTTTATATCAAAATCACCACCAAAAGAGAGTTTGGCTTTTTTTTAAATATTTTTTTAGTTGTCGATGAACACAATATCTTGATTTATTTTTACGTGGTGCTGAGGATCGAATCCAGTGCCTCACGCATGCAAGGAAAGTGCTCTACCACTGAGCTACAAACCCAGCCCCGAGAGTGTGGCTTTTGTTTATAAATTCTTAAGCTTGTTCACTGGTGCTAAATGGTACATAACTACCAGGGATTAAACACAGGGGTGCTCGACCACTGAGCCACATCCAGGGCTCAACCACTGAGCCCTATTTTGTGTTTTATTTAAAGACAAGGTCTGAGTTGCTTAGCGCCTCACCGTTGCTGAGGCTGGCTTTGAACTCAAGATCCTCCTTCCTCAGCCTCCCAAAGTGCTGGGATTATAAGCATGTGCCACTGCACCCGCTTAAATGGGATAACTTTATCAGTTGAGGATCCTGTCACTCTGACAAGGCATTACTGAACATAGTGAAGCCTGATTCTGGATTCAGGTTCAGGACCCACTGCCCATCCTCTCATGCCCTTAGCTTTTTCTGCCTCAGAAATTTCAAACTGCAGGTAACTGAATGAAAAGAATGTATAGGTTGTAGTAACAATGACAAAAACTGTACCAAATTACTGCAATTTAAAGCCTGGAAAATAATATTTTTGGCTCAAATCACTCTGGCCTACGAATTATGCTTGAACAATGTTGTTATAAATTCAGAGATCTGGGGTTTCATTAAAGTTATTTAAAACCATCTGAGTACAGTGGCACTTGCCTATAATCCCAGAGACTCAGGAAGCTGAAGCAGGAGGATTGCATTTTGGAGGCCAGACTAGGCAACTCAGCAAGACCCTATCCCAAAATAAAAAATAAAAAGGGCTGAGGTAGCACAGGCCTGGGTTCAATCCCCAGTACCACAAAATAAAAATATGTATATATTTTTAAACTATTTCCTAACAGTCAGAAACTGACTTGCCAAAACAGCAGCTTTTATAAAATGCTTTGTGCTAAGCTTGCAATGAAGCTTTCATTCTTAGCAATTATCTTTGAAAAAGCACTTTAACAGCTTGTTCCTCCTTCCTATGAATCATCCAGGCCACCCAGGTGAAAGAAGAGCTTTTATAAATTCAAAACAGTGCCTAGGTCAGTGGTTCTCAGTCCTGGCTGCACATTAGAATCATCTGGGTGGGTTTTTAAAAATAACGATGCCTGGTTCTGACTAATTGGTCTGGGATGAGAATGGAACTTGGCATGGTATAATCTTAAGAGTTCTCCAGATGATTCTAATGTGCAGGCATGATTCAGAATCACTAGCCTACAACTGCTTAAGCCAGTCTTCCATCAACACCTATTTCTTTTTAGGAGTTTAATCTGAGTTAAAGACTATGAAGCACACTCTCATCAACTTAAGGACTGCTAATTGGGTTGGAGAAGGACCTGATAATTTGTTTACAAACTATTCATATATAAATAAAATGTTCTACTCCAAGATCCTTTTCACTAAAGCTACAGTTTTTACTGTCAGAATAGGTCCTCTCAACTCATATTTAGACTCTAATGCATTGAAATGTGCCAGAAATCCCAATATTTCAGCAGATTGCATCTTACACTTTGGACAGTACAAAACCATTTTTTAGATCTTGGTTTTTAAAAACTATTATCACTAGCACTTGCCTAGCATGTGCCAGATGCTAGGTTCAATTATCTGTATTTGGGGAGAAAAGAAAATAAATCAATATGTGTGCGTGTAAAATTGCAGAACAAAGGCTCATAGTATATTTGTTTTTTTCTATCAGGTTTTAAGTTTCTGATCCACTTGTCCTCTGCAACCTAAAACTCCCTTTAAACGGACTAACACATCCATCATCCTACCAATCATTCTCAGATACTATTATTGCCTTTTGAATTTTGAAATTCTACATCACGCGCTAAAGACACAAAATTCCTGCCCTTGGTAATTGCGTGCTCTGCCTGTGCCCTTCATAATTCTTCTTCATTCCCCTCAAAATATGAATTACATATCCAGACAACTACTACAAACAAGGTTTCCTTTCAAACACCTCCCCACTTTTACCCAGTACCATTCCTTCCAGGGCCCATTTCTAAATGCTCGTTCTCTTTTCTAAGATGGCCGCCACAAAGACCAGGGAATGAGGCGGGAGTTCCACCCACGCAGGACCACTGTGGCCCAGGGGGCCAGCGGAGGATGGGCTAAGGGGCAGAAAGAGCTGCAGCTGGGACCTAGTGGGGAAGGGGCAAGGGTAGGAGGCCCCAATAGCCTCAGAGACAAGAACGCCTGTCACAGGAAGTGGGGGCCCCACCCCCTAGCGTCAGGGACCGGAAGTGGGCGTTGCCGGGGCGTGGCTATAGGACGAAGGCGGCTGTGGGAGAGCGCCTCTCGACTGAGGTAGGAAAGACATTCCTTCGCTGGTTTGGCTCCTCCAAACAATCTACCTTTAGTGTGCTGGGAGAGCGCCACCATCTAATACCTTCTGTTTTCCCTTTTCCGCCAGTAGCTTTCAGCCGTGGGACTCTGAACGCAACTCTGTTGACTTTCGGCTGGTTCTGCTCCATCGTCCACTCGAGGGCCTTCCTACCACCTTTTTCTCCCTTCTTTTAGGTTAACCTTCTTCCCAGCCTTCTCTTATGTAGTCCCACTGCCTAAATCTACTCAGCTTTTGGTTTTGTTGTTGTTCTTTGAAGAAGGAAAAATTATTTTACTGAGGCCTCTTGACTGTATTAGAAGTTTGAACAGTAGCTTCCCTCTAGATCCATTTCCCAGACTTACCTGCTTCACATAGTTTATCTAATTCACCACAGGTCTAGTACTAAGGAAAAGGGAAAGAGTCACCTGTCAACAGTTTGATGTGGAAGATATTAAAGGAACACAGCTGAGTGGTGAGGCTGTGCCCTTAGTCTACTGTAATTAGACTTTTCTCGGGGAAAGAATAGGTTGGCTTCTTTCAAGTCACTGAATCTGGCACTCATCACTCCTTATGCCTTGAAATCAAGAAACAGTGTTGATTCTTCCTTACAAACCTTTTATTTTTAGTGAAAAAGTATAAAGTAACTGTTCACAAGTAAAACATGTCTAAAAATGTCAGGATTTCTTAATCCAAACATGAAAAATATTTTGTAAGATAGTTTCACTAATGATTGTTATTAACAAATGAGGCTCTGCCCCATCACTTGTATTTCCTAACCTAGGTTCTAATGTTGCTTATGTCATAGAATGAGGGGAAGGGGTGTGGAATTGTATGGGAGGCCAAAGGAGAGCTTGCCTAGAGACAACAGCTGTAAATATAACCAATTTTCAGATGTCTCCAATGGGGATTCTTTTGTATTAAAAAATAGTTTTTTTTTCTCATGATAGTTTATTTAATAACATGTTCAGTAGAAGAGAACTTTAGTAGATGAGGATCCAAACTACAAAACCATTTCTCTTAATCTTTTACATTTCTGTTAGGTTTGTTCTCATATGATTGTGTTGTCCATAATATAAACAGTTCTTAAGTCCTAATATTCGAAAGTTTTCCCTCAGTGGGTAGAGGGAATGATATTAACTAGAGAGGCTTAAATCAACAAGTCTGTCCTCTCCCCCCCACCTCCATACTGGGGATTAAACCCAGGGGTGCTTAACCACTGAGCCACATTCCAAGCCCTTTGTATATTTTATTTAGAGAAAGGATCTTGCTAAATTGCTTAGGGCCTCGCTAAGTTGCTGGGGCTGGCTTTGAACTTGCAATCCTCCTGCCTTGGCCTCCTGAGCTGCTGGGATTACAGGCATACACCACAGCGCGCCCCGCATAAGTCTTGTCATTTTATCATACTTTAGGGGGTGTAAAATTGAAGTAGCACTAAAAAAGGATTATCAGGGTAGCACTTCTAATCATGTTTAAGTCATGAAAATGGTAAACTAGAATGTCTCTGAGTATTTGGATGAGTTAAGTGTTCACTGTCTGACATAAACATCCAGCATTCCCATATCCCAGAGAAGGGCAAGACTAATAGCCTTCCCATCCTGTAATTTTTAAGAATTTTGGAAGAGTAAAACAGTACTCTACCCAGAAGTTTACAAGTAGTCTTAATGGTCTTGATTCATCCCCTCTGTTGTTAAATAGCATTAAACCCAAATAGCAGGTGAATAATGACAAGATGTAACAGTACTTAAAATACATGGACATCTTGTCACCTGAATAAGTTCATATTAGTAATCATATTTGATTTTTCTTAACTTGGTGGACCCTAGAATTTATTGCAAGAATGTGAATCGGGCAATGTTATAAAATACTTCAAAGGAGTAAAAAGAATGCTTTAAAGAGGAAAAAACGGGTGAGGAGGGTATGCACTAAGGGTTTTGTTTCTTCAATGTATGTAGCTTCAATTCCAGAAGTGACACTATTTCTTAGGGTTACTTTTTGGTACGTTTCATTTCTAATTCTCTGAACCTTGCTTTTTCCCTTATAGCACTTGGATTCAGCTCCTTCGTTTTCAGCATGGAAGACACTTACAGTATGTACTTCTTGTTGCTTTTAGAAAATAAGTGAAATCATTTACATGTAGTTTATGTCTTAATTAGACTTTTATTGTGCTGTGAAACATTCAGATTTCTCCCTGAACTGCTGATGTGGAAAAGTCTGTGTGGTATTAATATAGAGAGGTGCCCAAATTTTAAATGAGGCACTTGAAACTTAAGTAATTAAAGATGTATGAGAAATCATAGAGCTTTGAAAAGGCAGCACTTAAGACACCTGTATTGCCAGGTGCAGCGATGCAGGCCTGTAATGCCAGTGACTTGGGAAGCTAAAGCAGGAGCAGCAAAAGTTCAAGGCCAGCCCCAGTAACTTAAGGAGACCCTATCTCAGAATAAAAAGTAAAAAGGGCTGGGAATGTGGCTCAGTGGTAGAGCACCCCTGGTCAATCCTCAGTACTGCAAATCTGTGTTAAACTTTAATTTTTTTTTGTTTTGTTTTATGGTGATAGGAGTTTAACCTAAGTCCTGGCACATGCTAACCATGTATTCTATTATAAACAGTATTTTTATTGGGCTCATTAATTCAAAATTTGGGTTTCCTTCTGTATTTGACACAGGGATAGTAACCTCTGTTTTCTATTTTGAGAAGTAATATAGTATGCATAATAAGATCGTGCATTGAGTTTTTAAGATAAATTCTGGGTAGGATTCTTTTTGTTGTTGTTGTTGTTTGTTTTTATATTGTTTTGTTTTAACCCAGAGGTGCTCTGCCACTGAGCTACACCCTCAACCATTTCTTTCATTTTGAGACAGCATCTCATTAAATTGCCAAAGCTGGCCTGGAACTGAACTCTTACCTCAGCCTCCTAAGTCACTGGGAGTACAGGCATGTGCCACCATGCCCAGCTTAATAAAAACTATTTCTTTGTAGTGTCTATATTTTGGTAATAAAAATCTCCATTGGACTTCTTTATTTAGCAGTACTGGGGATTGAATCCAAGGCAAGCAGCTTTACCACTAAGCTGCATCTCCCGCCCTTTTAATTCTGAGACAGGATCTCACTAAATTGCTCAGGATGGCCTCAAACTTTCATCCTTCTGCCTCAGCCTCCCAAGTAAATAGCATTAGTCATTCACCTTGTGAGCATTATGCTAAATGACATAAGCCAGTCAAAAAAAGGCAAACACTGTATGATTTCACTATCTAAAATAGACTCATTTTTAAAAATTAGAATGATTCTAATGGCTAGGGAGAGTAGAAAATGGGGAGTTGATGTTTAATGGGCAGTTTCAGTTTTGCCAGATGGTAAATTTCTGGAGGTTAGCTGCACAACAGTGTAATATACTTAACACTGCTAAAGTATACACGTAAAAATTATTAAAATGGAGCCTGGGGTATGTGGCTCAATGGTAGAGTGCTTGCCTAGCATACACAAGGCCCTGGGTTTGATCCCCATCACTGCAAAAAAAAAAAAAAATTATTAAAGTGCTGAATTTTATATTTTATCACAGTTTTAATTTTTTAATTAAAAATAAATTTAAATCTAGAAAATCAGATTAGAAATGACTGAAATTGCTCAAAATCAAGAAGACATTATGGTATGAAGCTCTCATTATCAATTCTGACATATGCCACTATATCAGCAGTATGATGTGTATGAATCATAAGGTGCGTCCAGTCTGTCAGCTGCTGACATGGCTTAAGATTTGCTAGTGATGGAACAGATTAAATGAAGGGAAACTGATAAGAATTTCATCTGTAAATGCTCCCTGGGTGTCCTAAAGCTTCAAAATTTGAAAAGATTGCTGGTCAAGAAGAGCCTGGTTGGCATAATAAGCTTGCCTGTCCTCTAAGACTTTTCCTTCCTATTCATTCTGTCCTTCAAATCACCTTTCTGGCTCATTTGCATCACGATCATGGTTAGCAATTTATTCCATGTTTACCACTCTTCCAGTGAAACTGTCTGTTTCAATTCCCCACTGGCTCCTGATTTTCATTGCAGTCTCCTGGTTTATAAGCTTCTTATCAAATGTGAATTGTTTATCTTATTCTACTTTTATCATTATCTTCAGGGGTGGCAAGAGGATTTTATTGGATTGCCTCTTGTCCTCAGAAAGTGCTTAACCATTTAGTTTCCCTTCCTTAGCCATGCTTGTTAAGATTTGGGGCTCAACGTGGGCATCTTATATAACATAGGGACAGGATGGGGGGTTGTTGATGTTTGGTGTTTTGTTTGTTTTATTCTGAAGATTGAACCCAGGGGCACTTAACACTGAGCTGTATCCCCAGTTATTTTTAATTTTCAGATAGGTTCTCACTGAGCTGTGGAGGGTCTTGCTAAATTACTAAGGCTGACTTGGGATCCTATCTCAGCCCACCAAGTCACTGGGATTATAAATATGCACCACTGCCCCTAGCTAAGGAGAGTTTTAAAATAGCAGGTTAAGAGCTTTCTTTCACAAAGCAGTTCTGTATGTTTACGGTTGTCTTAGCCTCAGGTGGTTCTGTTTTTGCAGATTGTTCTGTTTTTTTAGCTGGCCATTTGGGTAGTCACTAGATTATTTTTGGTTTTTTGTATTCTTTCTCATCTATGTTCCAAATATAAAAAGTAAAACCACCAGTCTAATAAAGGTAATGTTATCATTTGAGAGGCAACTAAAGTAACTAACGTTAGGAACTACTTATGGAGATAATTAAAAGACAATGCAGTGGTACATGCCTGTAATCCCAGCTACCCCAGAGGCCAAGACAGGAGGATTACAAATTCAAGGCCAGCATGGGAATCTTAGTGAGACCATGTCTCAGTATAAAAAAAAAAAAAAGTTTAAAAGGGGATCTGCGGATGTAGCTCAGTAGTAGAGTGATTGCCTACCATATACAAGGCCTTAGGATCAATACCCAATACTACCAAAAAAAAAAAAGACAGATGGAAAAAAAACCTATCCACTAATATTTTTCAAGTTTACATAGAACATATAGTTGACGTAGAGCAGTGCTTACCAACTTTGTTAATGTCATGGGATACTAGGGTGCTAATGTAGGGGATTAACCAGCTTCAACTTGCCCTAGGACCATTTGGATTGGTGAGGGGTGAGATTTGCAAGTGCAGTGGGCCGCATATTGATATATTGGCACACCAGCAATCCATTCCAACTTTAGCACACTGGTTGGGAAATTCTAGTTAAACTAGCTAAAGAATAAAAATGCTTCTTAATTAGCACTTTTAGAAAAAGAAAGGAGCTAGTAATGTAGCTCAGTGGTACAGTGCTTGCCCAGCATGCATGAGGCCCTGGGTTCAGTCCCCAGTTCTGAAAGAAAGAAAAAGAACAGGAGAAGAAGATTTAATCTTTTTTGGGGGGTGGGAGGGCTACTAAGGATTGGACCCAGGGGCATTTTACCACTGAGCTACATCCATAGCCCTTTTTATTTATTTTTTATCTTTTTATTTTGAAGCAGAGGCTTGCCAAGTTGCCGAGGGTGTCCCTAAATTGCCAAATCTGGCCTCAGACTTGCAGTCCTCCTGCTTCAGCCTTCGTGTTGTTAAAATCACAGACATGCAATGCTGTACCCAGCTTAACTTTTTTTGTAGTAAATATAACCAACATTGAAAACAAATATTCAATCAAATAATGAGCTGAGACCTTAGACCCCACAATTGCTGGTTTCACTGGACTTAATCCAGTGATGGGGGAGGGCTTGGGTCCCGCACCACATCCTCCTCCAACTCAAGACTCCACCTTCAGCCTCCTGTATCTACAGGGTCCCATTTCCCTGGTCCCTCACATCTTTGACTCCCCTTTACAGGTTCATCAGAGCCAAACCCATCTGATACATCCTCTTTAGACTGGACAGAGAGACATCAAGGCTGGGCTTTCCTTGTGCCCCCTTTTCCTTACTCCCTATGCTGGCTGAAGTCGGTTTAATTTTCCTTCCCCTCCATCTCCCTTTTTGCCTCCTTACTCACTCTCCTTCCAAGATGCCCAAATTCTTCCTTTTTAGCCACTTCTAGCCCAGAGAAAGCCCGAGTCCCAGAGCAATACTATGAGGAAAAAGAGACTGCTAGAGAAATCTTGTCCCCTCAGGCAACTCTGGTGTCCTTCAAAGGATACAGTCATGGAGTTAAACTGTTTCTGCAGGCTCTTTATTAATGGTCTTACTCAGCCAGTCTGATAAGAGAGGCAGTGATGGGGAGGCTGCTTCAGTGGATGGGCTTCTACTCTTATTACTTCCTGGGAAGTCTGACTTCCATAAGTAGGAGACTCAAACTTCAGTCCTGTAGGGGTCAGGTAGAGAATATATTATGGAAAAGTCTGTCCCCTGTCACACCACTTCTAGAAAGTTATTTACCTTGAGAGAGAAAATGGACAGGGAATGGGAGAAGGAAAAGAAAGGAAACAAAAAAGACTCAGTGATAACACAATTTTCTCAAAGTTACATTTTCATCTTTGTTTAGGCACCTTTTTTTCCCCATATTTAATTTATTCTATTTAGGCTTACATGATAACAGAGTGCAATTTGATTCATTGTACATAGATAGAGGATAACATATTAATCCTCTAGTTGTAAGTTGTATAGAATCACAACATATATGCAGTCATACATAAAGTTAGGGCTATGATGACCATCATATTCCACCACCTTTACTGTCCCCATGCCCCCTCCCCCCTTATACCACTGTGAACAGAGATCCACCATTGTTCCCATGACCTTCCCCACATTATGGATCAGCATCCACTTATCAATGAGTACATTCGGCATTTGGTTTTCTGAGATTGGCTTACTTCGCTTAGCATAATATTCTCCAACTCCGTCCATTTACCTGCAAATGCCATAAATTTATTCTCTTATTGCTGAGTAATATTTCATTGTGTATATATACCACAGTTTCTTTATCCAGTCCTCTATCGAAGGGCATCTAGGTTGGTTCCACAGTTTAGCTATTGTGAATTGAGCTGCTATAAACATTGAAGTGGCTGCAGCACTGTAGTTTGCTGTTTTTAAGTCTTCTGAGTGTAGACCAAGGAGTGGGGTAGCAGGCTCAAATGTGGTTCCATTCCAAGTTTTCTAAGGAATCTCCATACTGCTTTCCAGATTGATTGTACCAATTTGCAGTTCCACCAGCAATGTATGAGCGTTAGGCACCCTTTTTCTTAAATCTAAGGTTCATTTTATTTTGTTTTCACAGTACTTGGGATTGAACCTAGGAACATTCTACCACTGAGCCATATCCCTACCTGCCCCCTCTTGTTTTGAGACAGGGTCTCTCTAAGTTGCCCAGGCTGACCTCCAACTGGCAATCTTCCTGCCTTGGTCTTCCAGATTACTGGGATTAGAGGCATGCACCCAACTATAAGTTTTCTTTAGACTATCTTATTCTGTTATTACATAGTCCATTGAAAAATCCAATGTTCCTGGAATGCTATAGTTTTATAAGCTTTATACTCACTGTATTTTTCTCTTTCAGTCGACTCCCTGGACCCTGAAAAGTTATTACAGTGCCCCTATGATAAAAACCACCAGATCAGGGCCTGCAGATTTCCTTATCATCTTATCAAGTGCAGAAAGGTAGGATATTATTTTCATAATTTGCCCTCTCATGCCCTCTTGATTATTTTGAAAGGCCAGACTTTGTAAACAGCAAATAGTTTTAGCATAAATGTTTTACGAAAGTTTTTTTTGTTTTTTTTTAATATTTTTTAGTTGTAGATGGACACAATGTCTTTTATTGTTTTGTATGTGGTGCTGAGGATCGAACCCAGGGCCTCATGCATGCGAGGCCAGCGCTCTACCGCTGAGCTACAGCCCCAGCCCCTAGCATAAATGTTTTAATGAAATGCCAGAATTGTTTTGGGAATCTACCTCTGTGTTAAACACCAGCATTTATAGAAAGGAGTTTGTTTGTTTATTTCTTGGGGTGCATCATTTTTTTTTATTTTGGTTTTCTTACCCCTAACTAGTGACAAAGCATCCTTTAATAAACAGCATCTCTAGAATCTTCTTCAAACCATATCTTGGTTTGGGTTTTTTTGTTGTTGTTTTTTTGGGTTTTTTTGGTACCGGGGATTGAACACTCAAGGGTACTCGACCACTGAGCCACATCTCCAGCCCTATTTTATGTTTTATGTAGAGACAAGGTCTCGTTGAGTTGCTGAGGCTGGCTTTGAATTCGCAATTCTCCTGTCTCAGCCTCCCAAAGTGCTGGGATTATGGGCGTGTGCCACCATGCCCAGCTACTTCTTACCCTTTTTAAAACTTAAGAAACACTAATTTTTGCTAGCAATGAGAAATCCTTCTTACCTTATAAATTTGATGTATTCATTGTCTTGATAAGAGTCAAATGCTATAATATACTTCTTTCCAACTTTTGTTTCGAAATTTTAGAGCAGTTGAATAGCTAGAGACTAGCCCAAGAAAATATTATTCCTAAAAACAGCTATTTCTTCAAGTTTTGTCATCTTTTTTAAAAAGAAAATTTAGGATTTTTCTCTCTAATCACTCTTTTATTGACTTAGCTGATATAAACTACTTTAATGCTATATTAATTAAGAGACACTTCGACAGGGTTGTTAGAAGGCAGATGTCAGATACAGAGACCAAAACTGTGCAAGCATTTATGCTTGGGAAAAAATTTTAGTATTTAATCCAAACTGCATACAGTTCAGACTTAATATACTCTAAAAAATATTTCTCTTAGCTGGAGGTATAGCTCAGTAGTAGTGTGTGCCTAGTATGCTCAAAGCACTGGATTTGATCCCTACCACCAAAAAAGAAAAAAAAAAGTGTTTCTCTGATTATCCTGGAAATAAAATGCATTTTTTGATTATTTCTCTAGCATATTTTTAATCTCTAGAGCAAGGATCCTTTAAAGTTAAACCTAAACAATATGGATCAGCATTTGCCACTACAATTCAACCACCACCCACACCCCGCCCCCCACCCCACAACCCCACCCCCAGGATCTCAAACACTTCTCAAAGATAAAGATTGGGAAGGGAAGCCAAGTGGTATGATGATACTATTATAATCTCTGTCTTTTAATGTCCTTAATTTTAGCCACAAACCTTTGCATTGAATGCCTGATACTTCTAATGAAATTGATGGAGATTCCTGTCCTCAAAAGTTTCCTAGTTCTAAGCCGGGTGCGGTGGCGCAAGCCTGTAATCCCAGCACTTAGGGAGGCTTAGACAGGAGAATCACGAGTTCAAAGCCAGCCTCAGCAATGGCAAGGTGCTAAGCAATTCAGTGAGACCCTGTCTCTACATAAAACACAAAATAGGGCTGGGGATGTGGCTCAGTGGTCGAGTGGCCCTAAGTTCAATCTCCAGTACCAAAAACAAAAAAAAAAATTTCCTGGTTCTGTATGTTTTTCCAATCTTTTCCCTGCTTGAAATTATTTTTACTTTGGGTTTTTTTAGTGATATCTTTCCTTTTCCTAATAAATTTCTTAATTGCTGGAATATATGCTATAGGATTTGAATGACATTAAACCCTTTATTTGGGTTCAAGGCAAGGAATTTGGTCAGCAAGGTAGTCTATCATTTGGGCTTTTCCTTTGTGAAATAGCCAAAATAAAGGTCAAATTGTTCAGAACCTCATTTCAGGCATCATTACTTTAAATGAGTGTCCCTGTGTTAATCTGAAAAATCATTGGTTTGTCTCTTCTGCAGCTCTCTTACAACAGCTGTTTTCTAGCACTTATTGGATTGCAATAGCAGGGCAGTACTGCAATGCAGACTGAGTTTTAGTGTTACTATTCATCCTGAATATCAGCTTGCAATATCCAGAGAGTGATACCAACTATACCACCTGAATCTTGCAATTTTGAGAAGCAGAGAAAAAGATATGGTTCTAATTTACTATTTAGCTTTTTGTAAGCCACTTAAATTCCAGTATCTGTATTGTCAGTCTACAATCATAACAAAGAAGCTTATCTTTTGATTTTTGAAATAATGACTATACAGTCTGTGAGTGATAAATAATTTCCTCTTAATTTTCTACTATGAGTTTGCCTACTATAGTTAAGCTGTAAGTTCACTGAGGAATTTTAAGGGAACCATTTATAGAATAAGGATAAGCTACTCCCCTTAGACTTTAAGAGTTCCAAAGAACTGACAAATCCCTTAATTTTGGTTCCATAGAATCATCCTGATGTCGCAAACAAATTGGCTACTTGTCCCTTCAATGCTCGCCACCAGGTTCCTCGGGCTGAAATCAGTCATCATATCTCAAGCTGTGATGATAAGAGTTGTATCGAGCAGGATGTGGGTAAGCCTGACTAGCTAAATTATTTCAATGCTAGAGGTTAGTCCTTTCATATCTGTGTTATGCTACATTGTCAGCTTGATTTTTTTCTTTCTTCATTTCAAAAGAGCAATATTTTTCTGCCTTTGAGATTTTTATCTTAGTGTAGCAATAGATTGTCAGTTTCTGATATGTCATACTCCTTTCTCTTCTGAATAGCCTGATTCACTTTACTAATGAATCGTCTAAAAATAAGATCCTTTTGTTGCCATAAATATGCTAAATATCTTTGTTTCTGCTTCTCTTTGTTTTCTGTCAGCAAAGAGATAAGACCCCTCTTTAGTTTTTTTTTTTTTTTTAAATACCTTTATTTAACTTATTTATTTTTATGTGGTGCTGAGGATCGAACCCAGTGCCTCAGACGTGCAGGGCAAGTGCTCCGCCACTGAGCCCCAGCCCCCCTCTTTAGTTTTTATACTCTCCATTTTTAGAAACAAAGACCCATTAGGCTCCCTTGCAGCCTTTAAACATAATAACTTGCACTGTCCCCTTCCTGTGTCAAATCTCTATTGTCTTGCAGTTAACCAAACTCGGAACCTTGGACAAGAGACTTTGGCTGAGAGCACATGGCAGTGCCCTCCTTGTGATGAAGACTGGGACAAAGGTAAAGTGCCTCTACATCTTTCTCTTCACCATGTCTAAATCCCAAGTCATTTGCTTAAGACAGAAGGAAGATTTTCTCTTTTTATGAGCATACCATGTTGTTCAGAATGCCTTATTATTTTTATTGGGCCTCAAAATGAGCACATTTGTATCCCTATGCAGACACATAGAACAGCCTATCCCTCTTGATTGGAAAAAGCACTCCTTTACATCTGCTTTTTTCCATAAATTGTGTTGTACCATCTGTGTTTGATTGTTACTAGGCACGTTTATTATTATTTATGTTGCTTGTGTTTATATCCTTCAGTTAAATTCTTGCTTCTGTGTCACTTTGGCAGGGTACTTGATCAATTTCTACTTGCATTTCCAAATTTAGGTGTATTATTTTCCCATCTTACAAATATGAATAGCATGAACTGGTATCTTATCATAGTACTACAAACTATTTTGCTGTCTTTGGCAGATTTGTGGGAACAGACTAGCACCCCATTTGTCTGGGGCACAGCCAACTTCTGTGGCAACAACAGGTAAATGAAATGGTTTCATTCCCAGAACTGCCTCCCCAAATCCGAATATCCCATTACTAAAAAAAAAAAAAAAAAAAAAAAAATTCAAATCTATCCTCTTTCCTTGATGCTATTCTTTGGTAGTAACTAAGTATAGACGTTGTTTTAGTGGAGCTTTTTCCCCTTATTTATTCCTTGATTTATAAAAAGCTCATGTGCTCTGTGCTGATCACTGAGAGTACAAAAATACTACTATAGAGTCTAACAAGGGAGATATTGGTGCCAGTCTTGTGTTTTAATTGTTTTGTTTTTGTTTTGTTGTGAGGTTTACATTATTTTTAATAATTTGAAAAAATTTCTAAAAAGTAGTCTGAAAAGTTCTTGGGAAACCCAGAGTACCTATTTTTAGGAAAGAACATACATCTCCCCACTAATTTTTATATCTAATTAAAAAAATAAGATTTCTCAGGACCAAGGCTATAGCTTATTGGCAGAGCGCTTGCCTTGCACGCGTAAGTCACTGGGTTCAATCCTCAGCACCACATAAAAATAAAGATATTGCGTCCATCTACAACTAAAATATATATATATATATTTAAAATATGTATATATGAGTTCTCATTACCACCAATACTCAGTCCTTAGGAGATCAAGTTTCAAATTCAAATGAGGCTTTCTGGATTAGAAAATAAAGGAATAAAATTCTAGACTTCATTTTTTTAATTTCCCAAATAGAATGTTTATCAATTTTTTTCTTAGTTACTGAGGTCAGTTGATAATTTTAAATATAAACTATTTTATATGCCCTAAGATAGAAAAACTTAAAAATGAATTTCATTGGTTGCAACTTTAGTTTTATATCAGGCCTATAAGATTTGCTGCCTTTGGTTAAATTGAATGGCACTTTAGTTTATCTCTTCTGTTTATTGAATGAGTTGATGAGACTGTCATACTACTGAACAGTAGATGGCATTGCTGTTTATCTTAATTTCTGGAAAGTGAAAATGGTTAGACCCATCTTGATGCCTGTGCAGAACAGAGAGCTTTCCAGAGAAATGGTAATCATCCTAATTGCAGGAATGTTTCAATGGAAATGTGTTTACATTTCAGATGAATGTAGGCTGTTGCTTTTGCCCAAACTACAAAAACATACATTTTGATTATCTCTTGTGTGCTTGCCTAGAGAATTCCTATATGCTGATATGGTCAAATTTCTCCTCATTTTTGCAGTCCTGCAAGCAACATAGTCATGGAACATAAGAGTAACCTGGCTTCGGGCATGCGGGTTCCCAAGTCTCTGCCGTATGTTCTGCCATGGAAAAACAGTAAGTGAACTAGCAGCAAAATGCTTTTACTCTGTTATGCCATAAACAGTCTTCATTATTCAGATGTGTTCAGTCTGAACACCTTGCACTTGCATGAACCCGAAAGTAAGTGCCTCCTTAAACTTTGTGTTCCAAGCACCTCACTCACTTTCCTGGCCCTGGTTAGAAATCAGAAATTATAAAGAGTGAAGTACAAGACCACAGAAACCAAAAGAATATTTTGAGATGAGATAACCATTGATATCAAATACCCTTAGTAAATTTGAGGCCCAATAAAAAGACTATTGATTTTGGCTAAGAGAAAGTCATCCCTGATTTTCAAGGCATAATATCAACAAGAAATTAGGATCAGAAATTGTATTGCAGGTCCTGAAAAGAAATGAGTAGAGAGAAAAAGGAATAAGTCTTAAGAGCCAGCGTAAGAATTAGAATTCAGATGTCTTCCCTAGACATCCAAGGACATGCTCAGTAAACAGATAACTAAATACATATTACACTACCCTGATAACAAAATCCCCACATTCAGAATACCCAAGATAGTGTAATTTTTTAATTTAATACAAGTGTCTTTTAACATGCTTCCCAAATTCAGATTCCCTTAATTTCAGTCTTTACTACAATTTAAGCTAATTTTTGAGGGGTTAGAGGATTCCCTTTAAACCATCCCACTGGATACTTGCATTTCCCAAAAAGTAAACTCATCAAATTGTACACCAAAAGGTTTGATAGATAAAGGACTGTTTTCCCATGCTCTTGAATGGAATTTGATCACTAACTTTAAATTCTTCTACTTTTATATAATTATTCAGTATACTCCAGGAATAAGTCATTTGTTTAGTAAGCATAGCGGATGGAGTGAATTTCAATTGACATGGTGTATTTATTTTGAAATATTTCTACTTGCAGATGGAAATGCACAGTAACTGAATATCTTAAGTAAGTGTTTCAGTTTTATTTCAGTATCTATTCAGATGATAGCAAGATTTAACTGGACATAAAGCAATTTGGGTCCAATTTTCTTTCAGATTATGGTACCAAATTAAAGCTTTGTGTATGCATGTGTTTTTTAAGTATATAGCCTCTGTTATGGCTTTACACGCTAATGAATAGACATTTAACTGGTTAAATTAGAATTCTGTTAACATGCTAAGTTGTTTTTGCTAACATTAGTACACATTGCCTTTTTTTTTTGTTACCAAAGTTGCATTTGAGATCTATCACGCCTCTTTTAATGAACTGAGATTAATCAGACAGCTGTGCTTCACTGCTCAGCAATTCTCTCCCTGTGCAGTACAGTTTAATCCTCATCAAAAAATTCATACTTTTTAATGAGCAGTTAAAAGTTTTGGGTCTCTGAGAGTCTTACACTGTTGGTATTATCTGATTATTTGATTTAGCAAAATCTCACAAAACCTATACAGAGAGACCAAAATCTTTTACTTTTCAAGGATGATGCCTTTCTTTGAGATTACCATATGTGCCCATGGCAGGGCCAAGTTCAATTTTTCATATACTGCCTTAGCCAAGTTTGTCCAGCATTGCTCTTGGCAAAGGGAATATTATAAAGGCTGAAAGTGGAATTAATCCCAAATCTCTTGCAGATAGTAGGCCTTTGGTGAATACTTATTGAATGAATAAATAATTGGCCTGTTGCTTGCCAGTCTCACTGTCTCTGGACTGTGAAGTGGATGAATCTGTGTTAGGGTTCATTTTGTACCAAAAATAATGTTTCTTCTGCTGAGAAGTGGAAAAGAGATGCTAAAAGCAAACACCTCTTAGCTAAAGACAATTATCAGTAAATACTGGTCATTTTTCTTGGTAGAGTCTGACTTAAAATTGTCAAATACATCTGAAAGCCAGAAAATAAGATTTAGCCTCAGAAGGGAGAGAGAGAGAATAGCTCTGTAGTGTGTCAGAAAGCATACATGGAACAGGCCTGGATAAAATGGTGAACTTTGAATTCCTCTCTGATGTGCTACACAAGATGTTTAATGATCATGCAGTACAGATAGCTTGCTAGTAAAAATGGCAACTCTAAGATGACAACCTAGGAGAAACTTCTCTATAATTTAAGACAAGACACTTCTTTAGAACTTAACTCTTGGCTGTTAAACTCCTTACACACTGCAAATTTATTTTTTCTGCGAAAAAAATTTGTCCCAGGTTAAATAGGAATCCCTGAGCAGCCACAGACATTCTTATCCTCCTAATAAAAATGAAGCATCATTTTGAATGTTTTTTGTTGCAGAATTCTCTAGCTGCTTTAGAGGATACAAAGGAAATAGAATTTGTGATTTATTCCCTTAAGGCATTTATGTGTGGGTGGAGTATTTTGGATATATATACATAAGAATATTTTGTTTACTTAGTACTTAAAGCACTTTATCCCATTTGTGTTTTTATCAGTAACTCCACTTTTTACTAGATAAGTACCTCAAAAGCAGGTAATACCATAATTTATATCCCCTAATGTACATTGTAACAACTCAAAAAAATATTGTTGAATTGAGTAAATAGAGTATATAAGAGGAGAATAAGATCAATATAAGTTAATTGGAATTAGTCCAAATTGTCTGAAGGAGCTGGGTGCAGTGGCACACACCTATAATCCTAGCAGCTCAGGAGGCTAAGGCAGGAGGACCGCAAGTTCAAAGCCTGCCTCAGCAATTTAGCACAGCCCTAAGCAACTCAGCGAGACTGTTTCTAAATAAAATATTTAACAGGGTTAGGGCCTGGCATGGTGGCGCACACCTGTAATCCCAGCATTTCGGGAGGCTGAGAAAGGAGAATCGTTCAAAACCAGCCTCAGCAATGATGAGGGGCTAAGCAACTCAGTGAGATCCTGTCTCTAAATAAAACAAAATAGGGCTGGGATGTGGCTCAGTGGTCAAGTACCCATGAGCCCGTGAGTTCAATCACCGGTACCAAAGGCGCGGGGCAGGGGGGTGCTGCTGCTGGGAATGTGGCTCAGTGGTTAAGCACCCCTGGGTTCAATTTCCAGTATTCCTCCCTTAAAGTGCACATTAATGTCTGTATAGAATGTTTTCAATTCAATTAGCAAGTTTCTGTGTGCTCAGTGGCACTAAAGAGCTAAGGATCAGAAGGTCCTTTGTTCTGCCATTGACAACAGCTGGATTCCTCCAATTCACTAAGAGAATTTAATTGGGTTATAGAGTGTGGCCTGTTGTCCCATGTATTTGGTGCTTTTGTCTTTGAAAGGAACTAAAAACTTTTTGTTTTTTTCATTTCCTTGCAGATGCCAGGTCCTAGAAGACTCTTGCTTCTTCCTGCTACCCAAGGGTTCTTCATTTTTTTCTCCTTATCTAATAATAGAATGATAAATTGTCTGTGACTTTCAAACTGACAAGTACCTTTTTTTCTTCCCCCCTTTGAATTCTCATTCATTTGATGCAAGAACCCTCAGAACAACTTCCATCAATTCTTCTAAAGATGGTTTCCTTAATAAGCCATCAAGGTAGATATCTTAGTAGTTTGGTTAAGTTCATGCAGCCTCAAAAATCACATCCCAAACATAATAATTCAAAGTGAACTCAAAAGATATTGCAAAAGCCACATATGGTGGTGCCCACCTGCAGTCCCAGCCATTGAGGAGGCTAAGGCAAGAGGATCCCAATTTCCAGGCCAGCCTCAGCAATTTAGGGGGATCCTTAGCAACTTCACAAGACCTTGCCTAAAAATAAAAAGGACTAGGGATGTTTCCCAGTGGTAAAGTGTCCCTGGGTTCAATCCTTAGTATACACACACACCCCAAAATAAATAAATAAATAAGTAAATAAATCCAGCTAAAGTAGGCAGGAAACTTGGATTGGAGAAAACAAGTGTATATTTATATTTTTTTTGACACATGTGGACCAAATCCTTTTATATGTTTATAGAAATGGGATTTTTCTGATCTATTAATCCAGACTCTTTCAGATGTTGGTAGCATTTATATAGCAAAATACCCCATTCTTTAGCATCTTTAGGACATCTTGCTATCTGAATATTTCCAACATAGGGTAGATATCTTTTATTCTCATCCCTTATCCTAGCTAGAAACTACTAGCTGTCAAACCAGGTGTGGATTAGGTTGGGAATGAAGATGGAAATGGAGGGGAAAACAAATTTGTGTTGGAGAGGAGATAGGCTTTCCACTGGTGTGTGAAATTTGTTTAAGCTTCAGAACTTGAATGTAGGAATACTCTGGCTATCTTAGCACTTCGTGGGCCCTAACAAAGGGATGTCATAATCTCCTCAAAACAGTTTTTGTAGGAGTTTGTTGTTTTGGTCCCACCCCCACCCCCCGCTCCCCCACAGTGCTATGGATTAAACCCAGGACTTTATGCATGCTAACCACATATGCTATCACTGGGTTACAGTCCCAGACATTCCAGACCAATTTTTTGGTTGTTTTCAAGTTTAGTTTGGTTTTAAAACTGTATGACCTGGGGAGAGATTTGAGAGCTGGTATAGATAGGGACTTAGATGAAGCATACTGACAAATACGTCCAAAAATGTTCTTTCTAGCATTGTTTGCAGGTGACAAATAAGAAGGGGAGTGGGCTCCTATATAATGCGTTCTTCTAAGAGTTTGACTGAAAACAGGATTTTCTTCTAATAAAGCAGAGCTGTCTTATTTACTTTGTTCCAAACTCTAAAAGCAGGTTCAGGATAAGCCCCCAGTATACTACTATTTCTTCTTCTAGCTGTGTGATCTTAAGTGAATAACTAGATTATTTCTTCTGATGAGGATGGTAATATATTAAGGAAATAAAACTTCCCAGGTGTTCATTTTGGACATTTGTGCATTAATCAACACCTTAGAACAATGTAACTTTGTTTTAAAGTGGTCATATTAGTGGATACAAACCCCTTTGATTTTATTTTGGTAATGACAGAACATAACCAGGACCTTCTAACTAGTTAAGAAAAACAAGAGATAAGAGTCTTATCACAATACAACTCTACAAAGGAATTGAATAGAAAATAGTTGCTTTGTGTTCTTTTAAATATCTAAAGGGCTAAGATAAACTAATATCTACCATTCGTGAAAAAAATCTTAGTTTTTTTATTTTGGAAGGACATCTCTTTGCTCATGACTACTAGAACTTAATCACAAAACATCCAACCTTCTAGAGCATGAATAGCACTCATTATAGAAGAATGTTAATTTTGATAGGTCACAAAATAGTCCTATTGTTTTCTTAGTAAATTAATTATTAAAGATGCTAATATGTCTGATTTACAAGGTTAGAGACTGCTTGGGATTTTCATTGGACCTAGGATTCACTAGTCTGGATTTATTTTGCTGGAAATGTTTGGAGAGTCCTAAAAACCAGTATCTTAGAAATTAGGAGAAGCTGCTTATGTTTGGGACCCTCCTATCTTTGGAACCTTCTTTTTTGAGATACTCCTCATTTGAAGTGTGAACAGTAAAAGGTAAAAAGTTGGAATGTTCTGCCTTAGTTTCAGTTAGTCAGGTGTTATGGTTAAAGGTTAAAGCAGAAGTGTTTCAAAATCTTGGCCTAAACTAAACTTTGAGTCTTACATTTCGGTCTTATCCAGGGCTTCCATACTCTATCCCAAGGAAAGGATTTGTTCTTTGGAAGATTGCCTTTCTCTTAAGGTTTCTACAAGTGCCGTTGTAATTTGCAAATGTTCTCACCAGGAATAAGCACATATTTATGATAAGTGATGCTTAACTCTCCTGGTAGTTATAACTGAACTAAAGAGGGGAATGTTTGGATTTAATTTCAAATAATGCACTGCAATGCCCTTTTATTGGTGAGGCAGAACAGTAGCTGCTTGTGTTAGTCACTTAGACAAAATATATACAGTATATACTCTACTGGCATTCTTGGAGTCCTTTAGTTACCCTTTTCACAATTCTGTTAAGCTTCAGAGTAGGCAAAAACTGAGGCAATAACATTTTACTTTTACCGTTTTTAAAGAGGCAGTGTATAAAAATCAAGGCAATTTACATACTATGTATTTGGTTTTGATTGGTTGGTTGTTTTTGTTTGGTGCTGGGAATTGAACCCAAGGCTTTGTGCTTGCTAGGCAAGAGCTCTACCACTGAGCTACATCCTCAGAACTATATACCATATATATATATATATTTTTTTTTTTTTTTTTTTTTTTGAGATGAGTCTTGTGTATATTTAAAGGATCAAAGCTGGACTGGCCTTGGAAAAAAGACTTTTAAGAAAGTACATTTTTCATGTGACAATTCAATGGGTAGAAAAAGGGAGAACTATTTAAATTCCATGAGAAAAAATACTACAGCAATAGTATTTGCTCATTCTTTTTATTGCTGTCATCTTGATACTAGTCAGACTTAAACAGATTCACATCCTACTTTACAATTTTGGCCTCTTCAGAAACCACTGAGGACACATTAACCTCTTACCTCATACCAACAGTCTTTGATAACTTTGTGTTCCAGCCACATTGAGATATGATCAACACAAACCTGGGTGTGAACAGGACATTTGCCACTTACACGGTAATTTCTGCTGCATGCTCCCACTCACTTAACCCTTAAAACTGGGTGACTGCTGAGACAAATGTGGATTCTAAGGTTGTTTATAGCTAGGAAGAACAGCATCTAGGCCAGACAGCAACCCTAGAGAACAGCTATTTGATCATCAGTTTTGCATTTGTGTTTTCCTTATTTTAAAACTGTTTTATATGAAACAAAAATGGTGTAAGAGATTTTGAGGAAATCTGAAGATTATTTTAATTTTTTTGTGTTATAAGGAAGTAAATCCAGGTTGTATGAAAAGCTGCTACTTATAAACCCAACCATGCCTCTTAATTTTCATTAAAATACTTGTCACTGAAATAATATATGCTTTTCAAGTTTATCTGTTCTAGTTCTGTTTCCTCAGATTTAAGTCTGAGATTTTTATTGGACAGCTCCTTGTGTTGGTTTTCTCTAGAGTAAATCTTTATAGCAGAGGTGCAAATTAAAAGTGATGGAAAGTCTTGAGATTAGAAACTCCATTGAAGTATCCTTTTATTGAATTGGAGATTTTGTCAGATGATTCACTGTTTTAGCTTTATGAAACCTTGAAAAAGAAGCATTGATGTGATTCCACTAGATATATAACTGTTGTTCACCCATCATATCTCATGTAGAGCTGAAAGAGAGCTTAGAAAGCACTTAATCCAAGGTTTATTTTACATATGAAGAAACAGATCCTGTACAAATGTGAAACATGAGTTTTTTGAAAGGAAAGAGAATAAAAAACACAAAGTTCAAAATAGTGGTTATCTAGGGAAGAGGCCAAGGTGGTGGGATCAGGAACAAAAGGATATTAGTAATAGTATGTTCAATAAGTTAATTTATTGATGTTTATTATGCTTAACATATGTGTATTAAGAAATATATAATTTTGAAACACTTAAGAATAATTGTTAAAATATTTGCAGAAAGCTAGTAATCCCAGCACTTGGGGAGGCTGAGACAGGAGAATCACAACTTCAAAGCCAGCCTCAGCAACAGCAAGTCACTGTCTTTAAATAAAACACAAAATAATAGGGCTGAGGATGTGGCTCAGTGGTCAAGTATCCCTGAGTTCAATTCCTGGTACCAAAAAAAGATAGTTGCAGAGTGCTTGCTATACATAAGTCTCTGTTCTTACTTAGCATTACATATTTTAACCCAGGACGTGGAGGTAGACAAAAAACAGAACCCGAATATTTCATCTTTGCCAAGGATACACAATGTGTCATAATGAACTATGACCATAACCTGAGATTTTTGATTCCTAATTTATCAGTTTTGGCATCTGTATCAGTCTACTTCCCTAAATGTTGATTCTGTGCTCATCCCCTCATTCTCTCCCAGGCTACAGATTTCTTCCTGTCCTTATTTCCATGTCTGCCAACTTAAATCTGTGATCAGTTTCTTCAGTGGCCTAAACCAGCACCCTGAATTCCTTAGACCTCTTTGTACTTCTATCTCTTCTTCCCCAATTTCCAAGTCAAGTAAAACCCACCGCCTTTTAATTGTAAGCTATTGAGCATAGATGGAGAAAATATCAAATATGCTACCCGACTTCACAGCAGATAGATTTCTAAACTGAGGCATTGATTCCCATTAAGCTTTTTAGGCTTTATCTGGTTACTGTTGCAATCCTTTTACTGTTCTCCATTTTGTAGTCCCTATTTCCCACCCCCTACTTTCAGCAAGGACTTTGCATCTTTCCTGAGAAAATACTGATATCAGATTTACCTTATGTTTTAACTCATACAGCATTTTTCTTTATCTCAGAGATACATTTCCTAATTTCATCTCTTTGCCATGTACTGTATCCATTGTATTAGTTATCTATTCCTGTGTAACAAATTCCTCCCAAACACACTGTATTGAAACAATAATAAATACTTGTTACTCTCACAATTTCTTTGGAGAAGGAATTCAAGAGTGGCTTAGCCGAGTCATCTTGACTTGGGGTCTTTCTGTGGTTGATGTCAGGATTCAGCCAAGGCAGCAACATTCTGAAGACTGGGCTGACAATTTACTTATGTGTCTGGCAAGTCAGTGTTGATTATTGGCAAAGGGCCTCAGCTCCTCCCCATGTGGGACTCTGTGTAGCCTATTTGAGTGTCCTCACAACATGTCAACTGACATTCCCCAGAATGGACAATTTATGAAAAAGATAGAAGCTATAAATTCTTTTATGCATGATTTCACTTCAGAAGTCATACTCTTTCACTTCTACATTATGCTTTTGGTGATGAGCCCTTTTCCTTATGGGAGGGGACCGTATAGGAGCATGAATACCAAAAGACAAGAATCACTGGGATTATATTGAAAGCAGGCTGCCACACTCAGTTCCCCATCCTCCAAAATCTTCTATAAGTAATTCTCTCACCTGTCTTTTCCTTTTAACTCATTCTACTACAAAGATTCTAGTCACATCCATTTCTTTTTTTAATTTATTTTTTTTAGTTGTAGATGGACACAAATATCTTTATTTTTATGTGGTGCTGAGGATCGAACCCAGTGCCTCCCACATGCAAGGCAAGCGCTCTACCACTGAGCTACAATCCCAGCCCTAGTCACATCCATTCTTTAAAAAAAATATATAGGCCGGGTGCGGTGGTATGTGCCTGTAATCCTAGAGGCTCAGGAGGCTAAGACAGAAGGATCTGCAGTCAAAGCCAGCCTCAGCAAAAGCGAGGCACTAAGCAACTCAGTGAGACCCTGTCTCTACATAAAAACACAAAATAGGGCTAGGGATGTGGCTCAGTGGTCTAGTGCCCCTGAGTTCAATCCCCAGTACAAAAAAACAAAACTTCTTTCCCCAAAGTTGATCAGGGTTTGGTTGCAGAGAACAGAACCCATTATAACTAGTTTAATCAGTAAGGAACTTATTATAGGGCGCTAAAGTAGACCACAGAATTTTGGAAGAGCTGAAGAAACAAATGCTGGACTATTAGAAATTATTCCTAAAGGTGGCTAAGGGACCTGACCCTGCATCCCTACATGAGGAAGAAGCCAGCTCAAGCAGCACACCACTGTCAGTATTCCCAAATGCATGCCTTACACCCTTTCTTAACCTCTGCTGGCTTCTGAATCCAAGTGATAAACTAATGCATCTGATTGACAGAGTTTGAGATATGATTGAAACTAACAACTGGAGGCTAAGGATGTAGTTCAGTAGTAGAGCACTTACCTAGCAAGTGCACTGTCCTGGTGCAGTCCCCAGCATCACAAAAATAAGTAAACTAGCTAGCTACAAGGGAATGTGGAAAATACCTTTAGTTTTTTAGTCTCTTGAGTGCATGCTGAATAAACCAATACATAGAACCCTCCACGCTCCCTCTCAAGCAGTTGCTTCTTTCCTTCAGTGGCAGGTTTTTTAAATTCTTGAAAGGCTTGTTTTAGTCGTGTGTCCCCACCCCCATGCTACTGTGCTGGGGAAGCAAATGCAGGATCTCACACATACTAGGCAGGTGCTGTACCACTGAGCTACACCCTAGCCCCATTCTCACTTCTTAATTTGCTACAGTCTGCCCACTCTGTTCTCACTGTCCCCACTGGATCCCCAGTGGTCTTTCAGTACTGCTCCCTGGGCGTTCAAAGAGTAACAGGTTATTTCTTATGATTCTTGTAGTAGGAACCATATCAATGTTATACACAAAATTAAAGTTCTTTCCTTAAAGAGGTCTTGGATTTAAAGGCACTTAGAATTTCAACTATCACCTAAATGAAACATGCTTTTCCTCCTACATATCTACTCTTAAGTTAATGATGACACTCTTCATTGACTAGATGAATTCCTTCGCTTTAAATCAGTCACCAAATCTTGGCATTTGAATACCAGAGATGATTTCTGAAGCCAACCCAATTCTTTGCATCCCCACTGTAACTGCTCTATTTCGGATTAGCAGCCTCATCTGGACTATTACAGCAAACTCCTCCTGACTGGTTTTTGTTTTTTGGTTTTTTTTTTTGGTACTGGGAATGAACTTGGGCACTCGACTACTGAGCCACGTCCCCAGCCCTATTTTGTGTTTTATTTAGAGACAGGGTCTCACTGAGGTGCTTAGCGCCTTGCTGTTGCTGAGGCTGGCTTTGAACTCACAATCCTCTCTCAGCTTCCCAAGCTGCTAGGATTACAGGCATGCGCCACCACCCTGGCTTTAGCTAGCCTTTTCAAGCTCTCTGTTCTATACTCTTATTCTCTGTTCATTCTTTTTTAAATAGCATTTACTGAGTTGTGTGTCTTTTAAATGCTTGCATCAGTCATGTTTAGAAAGAAACAGAAACTACTCGATATTTTAAGCAGGGAGAAAATAATAAGAATTGGGTAGCTACAAAATCATTTGAATAGCTAGCTAAAGGAGCTGATGATAGGCCAAGCTTCTAGGAATGACTCCCAGAACTATTGAACTAACTCACAGGGGCCCACAGCCTCTGAAGACCATTGGAATGCTGTTGGAGGAGATGGCACCTTAGCTACCATTCCACAATGTACATAGTATCAGACTTTTTATAGAACAGCTGACTAATGTAAACATCTGAGTGCAGGTCAGCTGAAGAGGGAAAAAGAAAACTGGATAATCAGTACCGTGAGCATTAAGAATTTATTCTAAAGCAAGTTGAGGTTTTGTTTTGGGTTTTTTTGTTTGTTTTTTAAACTCGGGGGTACTGGACCACTGAGCCACATCCTCAGCCCTATTTTGTGTTTTATTTAGAGACAGGATCTTGCTGAGTTGCTTAGTGCCTCACAGTTGCTGAGGCTGGCCTTTTTTTTTTTTTTTAACAAGATAGTGTGATACAAAGTCTCCAGAGGAATACAGTAAATTGAGATATTAAGGAAAGCCTTCCCTTTTTTAATAATGTTATTGTATTTTTTATACCTTTATTTTATTTGTTTATATTTATGAGGTGCTGAGGACCGAACCCAGTGCCTCACGCATGCTAGGCAAGCAATCTACCACTGAGCTACAGCCCCAGCCCCTGAACTCATGATTCTCCTGTCTCCGCCTCCCAAAGTGCTGGGATTACAGGCGTTCAGCTTGGGTTTTGAATGTTTGCTTTTATAACAAGATAGAGGTCAGGTGGGGTGTTTTTTGTTTTTTGGGTTTTTTTTTTGGTTTTTTTTTTTCCAATTATTTTAAAGAAAATGAGTTATTTTCAAAGCTCAGAGGAACAGGTACCATATGCCATCTCATTCACACAAAATAAAGCCCTGTATATGCCTATATATACAAATGTATAACAACAAATCCCATTATTGTGTATAATCATAATGCACCAATAAAAACTTTTCTTAAAAAACTTTGTTGCCATATTATTTGAGTACTAAATAGGCAAAAACTACATGGAAAAAAAAAAGTAGTTATGAAAGCAGTTAATAGGTAGGTTGAACTAGAAGTCAGTACAGACTTATTTCGCGTCTAAGTCCAGCCCTTTGACGTTGGAAATGTCAAACTTTCTGTGCCTCAATCCTCTCTTCTCTGTAGAAAGGAAATGGAACTAGATGACTTTTAAGATTCACAGCTGGGTGCAGTGGCGCACGCCTATAATCCCAGCACTTTGGGAGGCTGAGACAGGAGAATTGAGAGTTCAAAGCCAGCCTCAGCAATGGTGAAGCGCTAAGCAACTCAAGCAACTCAGTGAGATCCTCTCTCTAAATAAGGTACAAAATAGGTCCAGTACCCCTGAGTTCAATCCCTGATACACCCCCCCAAAATTCAGTCACACTCTAAAATTTTGATGGTTTTTGTTATTCAATTGTAAAAAAGTATTTTTGAAATAAAGAGGATAATTACACAACCATTTCTGGGGCTTTTGATCATTCTATAAAATTTTTCTGTCAAATTTAAAATATTCTCTGAAGCCATCCAGATGAAGTGGGAGGAAGCAACCTAGAAAGTAAAGAGACTTTTGCCCTCACTTATTGAATCAAATACAGCTTTTTAAAACAGCAACTACAGTGTTCCCTAATTTCCCAATTTGGGGTTTTAGTTCATCTTTTCCCAGGAGTTAAGGGGGAAAACTCTTCAAAGAGTCATCACTGATTCTAGAAGCTGGAATAGCTCATCACAGTCTCACTTAAAAGTGCACTGAAAGCTTCCTCCAGGCTACGTTAGCTAGGGCAGAGATTAAATGGAGCTTTCTGCTTGGTCCCTGCAACTTCCTTTGGGCTATTTGAGGTGCTTGCTATGCTTTTTGGCCTAATTTTTTTTTTTTTAATTCAAGACTTGTCCTTCATTCTCTTGCTTCTCTGATGTAAACTGCTTTTCAGAAAACCATTTCCAGACAAACCTTCAAATGTTAGCCAAAGGTCAGTTTGCCAATACTGGATTTTTGTTATTTCCCTCAAAATAGGAGACACCCGGCAGCGACTGGTGCTGACTCCAGAGAATGTAGTGTTCAGGAGCTATGTGCAGCCCTTCATTTCTCCCCTGCTGATATGCTTTCTTATTTTCTTCAAAGCTTGTTTACCAACTCCAGCTTAGTCCCTTGACTCTCCTTCCTTTACCCCGCCCCCTGTATTGTACATTTCAAAAGGTGGAGAAAATAACAGCTTTTTCTGAGGCCTCTCCAGTGAGGACTGCAGAATTACCAGGACCCTTATGTCAGATCGCACAACCTTCACCAAACCTTTGTGTAGAGATGATCCAGGTTAGCAAAAAGAAAAAAAAAGTCATTAAACACAATAGTTTCTTCCCTAAGGAGGAAGGGCTTCTAACAGGTCCCAAAACTGCCTGTCCTTACTGTACAGGAAAAATGAATGAGACGGTTCTGTTTTCAGCCAAAGAGGATACAAACCCCAATGTTATATCTATTGCTACATGGAGCCAAGTTAAATAGGTTGTACACATGGAGATTTGTTTTAGTTACAGCCCTACCCTCAGGCCATTTATAGTCAAAGGCAGTGTTTCTCAAAGCATAGTCCAACTAACTATCACATACATCAGAATTACTTTAGATGCTTATTTTAAAATGCAGATTCCTGGGTTCTAGGCCAGGTTTCCTGAATCAGAAAATGTGGAAGCAGCACACAGGAATCTATTTTTCATAATATACCTTAGATTAATTCATATGTACAATAAAGTTTCTGAAGCTACCTATTACTTGAATAAAGGCTTTTAAGGAATTTACAAGGAAGATAATTACATTATTTGAGCTTTTAAGGACCCAAGTCCTGTAGGGCATGGTGGCACATGCCTGTAATCCCCATGGCTGGGGAGGCTGAGACAGGAGAATAGCGAGTTCAAAGCCAGCCTCAGCAATGGCAAGGCGCCAAGCAATTCAGCGAGACCCTGTCTCTAAATAAAGTACAAAATAGGGCTGGGGATGTGGCTCAGTGGTTGAGTGCTCCTGAGTTCAATCTCCAGCACCCCAAAAAAAGGGACCCAAATCCTTAACAAATTCACACACTAATCACAGAGTAGAATATAACATAATAATTAAGAACCTAAAGATGAAAGTATGGTAACTATGACATACAATTGTTTGGGAAAATACTTTGAAGTTTTTTTTAAAAAAGTATTATCTGGGGCTGAGGTTGTGGCTCAGTGGTGGAGCGCCTGCCTAGCATGCGTGAGGCACTGGGTTCGATCCTCAGCACCACGTACAAATGAATAAAATAAAGATCCATTAACAACTAAAAAATATTAAAAAAAAAAAAAAAGTATTATCTGAACACTCAATACAGTTAGCTATAATGAGTAAACTGAAGGTCCTTGATACAGAAATGACATAAAGTGCATCTAACAAGATTAGCTCCAACATTGTCTTAATTCCTTCTTGATTGCTTCCTTTCAATACAAAATTCAAAAACATTTAAAGGACATAGTTTGAGTCAAAACCAGGCTTCCAAAAACTAAGAAATCATTACTTTTTTTTTGGACTGGGGGTTGAACACAGGAGCACTTTACCACTGAGCTACATCCCAGCCTTCTTAATTTTTTTTTGAACTTTGAGATAGGGTCTTCCAAAGTTGCTTAGGACCTCACTAAGTTGTCAAGGCTGGCCTTGAACTTGGGGTTCTGCTGCCTCAGCCTCTGGAGTCACTGGGTTTACAGGTATGAACCCCTATGCCCACTCCAAGAAATGACCGCTTTTTGACCCTGATAGATCATAATGTGAGCTGGGGAAGGAGAATAGATTTCTGGATCTGATGTAAACTGTTTTCCTAGCCCTGTAAAACTCCATGGATTGATTTTATTTTACAACCAGTTTTGAGGGTGTGATTAACACTGTCCCCTGTTTCACCAATAAAGAATTCATTTGAGAGCTGTCACTACTTATGAATGACCTTCATTTCTTTTTTTTTCTTTTTTTTTTTTTTTTGGTACTGGGGATTGAACTCAGGGGTACTCCACCACTGAGCCACATCCCCAGCCCTATTTTGTGTTTTATGTAGAGACAGGGTCTCACTGAGTTGCTTAGCGCCTCGCCATTGCTGAGGCTGGCTTTGGCGATTCTCCTGTCTCAGCCTCCCTAAGTGCTGGGATTACAGGCTTGTGCCACCACGCAGGCTAATGACCTTCATTTCTGAAGATGTAGTCAAGGGTGTCAGCATGGATTGAAATGCTTGTTAATGGATACTAATGGCATTTTATTTGATAATAAGCAAGAGAAGAAAACTGCTAGTAGATAGGAAAAGAACAGTAAGGGACACTACCAGTTTCCCATATCTGAATTGGGTAGGGTACAGAGAAAAATATAGGCAATTTAGGGGGAGGGTACTGGGGATGGAACTCAGGGGTCCTCTACCACTGAGCTACATCCCCAGCCTTTTTTATGTTTTTATTTTGAGACAGTCTCACTAAGTTGCCCAGACCAGCCTCAAGTTTGAAACCCTCCTGCCCCAGCCTTCCAAGTAGCTGGGTTTGCAGGAATAAACCACCACATCCAGCTTAATATAAAGTAATTCTTTGTCTAGGATTTATTTCTCTCTGCCCTACGGCTAACAGGGATCCTATAATCTAACCCCACTTACCTGCCACTTTATGGGCATAGGAGGGTATGATATTTATTTTTGGTTTTCATCTACCATTCCTGGCTCATAACTTCCTCCCCAAGGCAGGTTGCAGAATCTCTAATCTTCCCACTTTTCTGTCTTGGAGCTGATCATAAAAATATTCTCTGACCTACCCTTGTCATAAAGTGGTCCTCATTCCAGAGAGGTCTGCTCTATACCCTAAGGGAGGGAGGACTCCTGCCCAAATGGGCCAAAAAGAATGCTGAAGCAGACAGACCTTAGGCAGGGGGAATCCTCACCCAATCTATTACAGTCTATTAGCATTAGATATGCAATAGAATCTTTCCTCCATAAAAAACCCTAAGGGAAGCCAGGCGTGGCACAAGCCTGTAATCCCAGCACTTAGGGAGGCTGAGACAGGAGAATTGCGAGTTCAAAGCCAGCCTCAGCAATGGCGAAGCGCTAAGCAACTCAGTAAGACCCTGTCTCTACATAAAACACAAAATAGGGCTGGGGATGTGGCTCAGTGGTCGAGTGCCCCTGAATTCAATCCCTGGTACAAAAAAAAAAAAAAAAAAAAAAAAAACCCTAAGGGACTGAATTTGGAAAGCTTCCAAATAGCTGAGCAGGAAAAGATTTCTGGAAGGTGGTGTACTGGGACAAGACCTAGAAGTCTGCACCCCTTTCACCATACCCCACCTTATGCATCTATTCATTTGTACCCTTTATAATATTCTTTATACTAAATCGATAGACGTGTTTCCCTCAGTTGTGTGAGCTGCTGAAGCACGTTATTCAAACCCTAACCCAAGGGTGCGGGGGTTGTAAGAAACTTGATTTATAGCCAGTCAGAAGCCCAAGTAAAACAACCAGTGCACACACGTGGCATCAGAAGAGGGGGAAATCTTCGGGACTCAGCCATCAGCTGTGGGATCTGTCATTATCTCTAGGTATAGTGTCAGAATTAAAAGACAGCTAGCTGGTATCCTCTGCAGAGAAGTGATTGCTTGCTTGGAGCATGAGGAAAACCCCCTCACATCTCATGTCAGAAATGATCTGTGTTCTGAGAGTATAGTAGAAGAAACTAAGTTTGAGTCTGAATTTATTTTCCTGAAATACAGAAGAGAACAGAGTTCAACTATTCCAGGGCAACTGAAGGAAGGAAGTGAGGCTCTTTATTCAGCCGCTGAGAATGTTTTTGATAGAAAAAGGACAGCAGATAGGGGAAATTGCACCTAGTATCCCTAGTACCTGGTCTTGAAAAGCAGTCAGTCTGCTTCTTTTTTTTTTTTTAATATATATATACATATAATTTTTTTAGTTGCTGATGGAACTTTATTTATATGTAGTGCTGAGAATCGAACCCAGTGCCTCACAAATGCTAGCCAAGCACTGTACCACTGAGCTACACAACCTGAGCCCTCAGTCTGCTTCTTTGAGAAAAAAACTATTTTCAATAGATTCTGTGAGGAAGGATTTAGCCTGGGATAAAGGTGGAGTGTTGAAGTTTCAGTCTCTATGTTGCTTGTGAAGACAAAACTGCACATTGTTGATCTCTGTGGCGTCCAGCAGGTGGAGTTAGAATCTAAGGCTGCCTGAAACTGCAATGGAAATGACAGGGCAGTAGTTAGCTCCGAGAGTCTTCTGAAGCCTATGGGAATCAAGCAGGGTGCTTCTGCTGCTTTCTGATCAATTCATCCTAACCCACACACACCTCATTTCTCTTCCCTCACTTTTACAGAAACTTTGACCTGGAAAAAGACAAAAGAAAGAAAAAAGGAACTGGCCTGAGACTGATGGTACATATGACTCCCTAGTTTCTGGTATCAAACTAGGAAAGCGTGACACCAAGAACTTTAGAATCAGGGAACATTGGGAAAAGAGGGATCAGAGACATTTGAAGGACTTTTCTGAAGTCCAGGTCTTGGACTGTCCAGCCTAGATTCTAGGTGGGCAGTGAGCCATCTTCCTTCCTGCCAATCTGAAAATGCTGGTATCTTAAATTTATGGAGGAATCACCTTCCTAAACCTCACACGCATATACAAACCTAAAAGTGACACAAGCTAGGAACAACAGACCAGGCATGTGCAATATAGGTGTCCAACCATCAGGTATCCATGGATGACAGGCATCAAATTAGTACATGGGTGGACACTTTGCCTGCCAATGGGCACAAGGCATGACCACCAGTTGGGTACAATCAGCCTGCCAGGGTAAAAGGCATCCCATGGCATTGTGCCCATCAGCTTCCCTGCCACAAACTGAGTGGAGCTGGAAGTTCTGAGAGCCCTCCTGCCTATAAAGAAACAGACAGTTTCTCATTGAAAGCAACAGAGAACATAGAGGCCAGGAAAGAAACAATGCTCAACCTAAAAACAGTAGCAAAGCCTCTTATATTGGGTGGGGCAGGAGGCGTCTGGAACCGAAAGATGGAAGCTGGAAGTCAGTAGTATAAAATGAAATATATAATAGTAAAGTGAAGGCAAACGTGGCATGGTGAAAAGAGCTTGGAATAAGATACCTTGTTCTGTCCCACATTAGCCGTACAATTTCCTTTCTCTGGGCCTCACTTTTCTTAACTATAAGATGAGGCCATTGGTCATAAAAACAGACACATAGACCAATGGAACAGAATAGAAGACAGATAAAACCACACAGGTACAGTCATCTGATCTTTGGACAAAAGTGCCATAAACAGATATTAGAGAAAAGATAACCTTTTTAACATATGATGCTGGGGAAACTGGTTATCCATATGTAGAAAAATGAGAATAGGGTTGTCACCCTAAACAAAAGTCAACTCAAAATGGATCAAATGCCTAGAAATTAGACCAGAAATTTTGCAACTCATAGAAGAAAACAGGGTCAACTCCAACATACAGGCATAGGCAACAACTTTCTCAATAGGGTATCTAAAGCTCTGGAAATAATATCAAGAATTAATAAATAGAAGGGCTGGGGTTGTAGCTCAGTGGTAGAGCACTTGCCTAGCATGTGTGAGGCACGGGGTTCAATTCTCACCACCACATATAAATAAATAAAGGTCCATCAACAACTTTAAAAAATTTTTTTTTAGTTAATAAATAGAGCCAGGTGTAATGGTACATGCCTGTAATCCCAGTAGCTCCGGAGGCTGAGGTAGGAGGATTGCAAGTTCAAGGTCAGCTTGAGCAATTTGGTGAGGCCCTAAGCAACTCAGGTCCTGTATCTAAATATTTAAAAAGGGGTGGGGATGTGGTTCAGAGTTTACGTACCCCTGGGTTCAATCCCCAATACGAAAAAAATAATAATAAATAGGATCGCACTAAATTTAAAAGCTGCTGCACAGCAAAAAAAAGAAAAATGTGAAGAGAGAACCTACAGAATGGGATAAAAGCTTTGCTAGCTTTGCTAGCTACTCTTCTGATAGAGGATTAATATCTAGAATACATAAAGAACTTAAAAATCTTAACACCAGCCAAGCGCGGTGACGTGCGCCTGTAATCCCATCACTTTGGGAGGCTAAGATGGTAGAATTGCAAGTTCAAAGCCAGCTTCAGCAATGATGAGGCGCTAAGCAACTCAATGAGACACTGTCTCTAAATCAAACACAAAATAGGGTTGAGGATGTGGTTCAGTGGTCGAGTACTCCTGAGTTCAATCCCTGGTACTAAAAAAAAAAAAGTTAATAAATGGGCAAATGAAGTAAACAGACACTTCTCAAAATAAGAAATACAAGGAACCAACAAACATATGAAAAAAATGTTCAAACATCCTTACCAATTAGGAAAATGCAAATCAAATGTACCCTGAGATTTCATCTCACACCAATTTAGAATGGCAGTCATCAAGAATAAAACAATAGGGCTGAGGGTGTGGTTCAGTGGCAGAGTGCTTGCCTCACACGTGTGAGGCACTGGGTTCGATCCTCAGCACCACATAAAAATAAACAAAATAAAGACACTGTGTCCATGTAAAACTAAAAAATACTTTAAAAAAATAATAAATGCTGAAAATGTGAAGAAAAATGAACACTTTTACACTGTTGGTGAGATTGTAAATTACCACAACCACTGTGGAAATCAGTATGGAAGTTTTTCAAAAGACTAGGAATGGAAACACCATATGACCCAGCTATAGCAGCACTCTTTGGTACTTACCCCAAAGAATTAAAGTCTGCATACTGTAACCATACTTGCATATCATGTTTATAGCAATACAATTCCCAATAACCACACTATGGCACTGGCCTAGGTGTCTATCACCTGGATGAATGGATAAATAAAATGTGGTAAATATACATAATGGAGCTTTATTAAACCATAAAGAAAAATGAAATTATGTCATTGCAGGAAAATGGAGAGACTCAGAGATCATAGATTCAGATCTTCTAATCCATATACTAAGAAGGCCAGAGGCTCAAGTCAGCCTTGTAACTAATAGAACCTAAAGCTACTGTTTCAAAGTAATGTCATCGGGGTCATGTCCATTATATTAATATATATTGTGTTTGGATATAAGAGAAATCTCTGTCTGATCTCTTCTCCATCCTCACTCCACCCCGACCCCTCCGCCACCCAGAGCTGCTCTTCCTTACCTAAGTCTCTCACTGACCATTCAGTCACAGTGGGTTGACTGTCAGTTGTGGCTGTGTAGTATTTACCTGGTCTCTGGGAAGGGCCTGTGCCTGAATTCATCCTGTGAATAGAGGTGTCTCTACTTGCCCTCTAGGCGGTGTTTCGCTTCCTTTGCCCAGGTGAGTTTCTATCAAATACTAGAAGCATCCCATGTACTGGAACTTCTCTAAAAACCCTGGCTTTAAAAAAATATCCTGTTTAAGGATTGAGAACAGAGTGTTTGGAGATATTCCAGTATGACAAATAACATTTACTCATCTGAGTTCTGTTGTCCTCACCATCCTGGAAAATCTTAACCCTCAGAGAAGAAAAAAAAAATGGTCAAATAGTCAGATTAATTAATGTCTTTCATCCAATTTAATTGTGCTGAATTTCTGTCGTTTCACCTCTCATCTTCCATTAAATGTGTCCCTGTGCTGTGTCTGCCAGGTGGGAAGTAGGGCGGGTGATTGATGCAATAACTTGAGGTAGAAACCAGTATAAAACATGAATCCTACTTCAAGGAATTTATAGTCTATACTTTCTGTTAACATATAATGTTACCCCTAAAGTGTGGTTACTTAAAACAACAAACATTTATTCTGTCAGTTTTTAATGGATCAGAAATTCAAGAATAGCTCAGCTAGGCAATTC
>PVHX01000691.1:207424-266269 GCA_004024805.1 Geosciurus inauris
ACGCTTGTAATCCCAGCACTTAGGGAGGCTGAGACAGGAGGATCGCGAGTTCAAAGCCAGCCTCAGCAATGGCGAGGCACTAAGCAACTCAGTGAGACCCTGTCTCTACATAAAACACAAAATAGGGCTGGGGATGTGGCTCAGTGGTCGAGTGCCCCTGAGTTCAGTCCCTGGTGCCAAAAAAAATAAAAAATAAAAATAAAAAAAAAATAAAAATTGAATTTGGCCAGGCATGGTGGCACACACCTGTAATCCCAGCACTTAGGGAGGCTGAGACAGGAGAATCACAAGTTCAAAGCCAGCCTCAGCAAAGGCAAGGCGCTAAGCAACTAAGTGAGACCCTGTCTCTAAATAAAACTCAAAATAGGGCTGGGATGTGGCTCAATGGTCAAGTACCCCTGAGTTCAATCCCTGGTACCAAAAAAAAAAAAAAATGAATTTGTTGCTGGATGTGGTGGCATACACCTGTAATCCCAGCAGCTCAGGAGGCTGAGGCAGGAGGATTACAAGTTCAAAGCCAGCCTCAGGGGCTGGGGCTGTAGCTTAGTAGTAGAGCGCTTGCCTAGCATGCGTGAGGCACTGGGTTGGATCCTCAGTACCACATATAAATAATAAACAAATAAAATAAAGATCCATCAACAACTAAAAAAACATTAAAAAAAAAAAAAAAAGCCAGCCTCAGCATCTCAGCGAGGCCCTAGCCAACTCAGTGTGATCCTGTCTCTAAATAAAACATAAAATGGGCTGGGAATGTGGCTCAGTGGTTAAGCACCCTGGGTTCAATCCCCAGTACCAAAAAAAAATTTTTTTTAAGTGGGTCAATTGCTCTTTGGGAGAATATAATCTGAATCTATTGAAACATCCAAGGTGTGGGGGGTCCCAAGTGGGGCACACTTGACTGTCAAATTCTGTGACCATCACCTCCCCATAAGCCCCATAAGAGGTATTTCTTACACCTCTGTCCGTGAGGCTCAAGCACCAACTGGGTGGGCTGATCTCTCCTAAAGTGAAACTAGATTACTTGAATTTGCATCCCAGCTTTCCCACTTTTCTTGGACAAGTTAATTAGCCTCTATTTGCCTCAGTTTCTTTGTCTTATGAGATAGGTAGATAGTACCTTCCTCACAGAGGGGCAGTGACAAATAAGCTAACATATATGTAAAGCTCTTAGTACTGCCATAAGCACAAGCTATTATTATTATAGGAGAGACAATAACTCTAGGAAGCTATGTTCCCATCTCTACCCCCTACATACCTGGGCCATGTGGCCCAATTCCTTTATCTTCCTGGGATCTCATTACCTTTCTCCAAACCTGCCCATCTGGCCCCTGTGCAATCTTACCCTTACCCAACCCCCTTCCCTCCCCAGGGCCCCAAACCTGAGTGTGGGGGAGGGAAGGAAGAAGAAAGGGAAAGCGTGGCCATTTTAGGGCAGAGGAACTGTTGGAGGGGAGAGGAAAGGTGGGGGCAGCAGGGGAGTGGACCCAGAGTTGGGAGGCTCCTTATTGGGAAAGGGCCCTGTCTGAATCTGGGAGACAGAGGCCAGGCCTAGGCATGCAGCCAAGTCCAAAGAGCAGGCCCCAGGCCCTAGTCCTGGCCCCAAAGCCAGAGATGAAGGGACTAACTAGATGCTCAGCTGGTTTGGACCCTTCTCAAAACAGTACCCTACCCCAACCCCACCCCTCCTGACTAAACCTCCATAACTATCAAAGTAGCTATAACCAAGAGTACAACCTTCTGGGCATATGTGTATGTGTTGGGGTGAAGGAGCGACTCCTGCTTCTGGGCCATAATAAGATCAAACTGCTGTTCCAAAAGTAGCTGTCTCTAGGACATTACCCACCTCCCACAATCCCCACTAACTGCCCCCCCATATCCAAATGCTGGCTGTGAGCTCCTCCTACAGGAATTCAGCCAGTTCTGGGGAGACGGCCGGTGACTGGCAGGGGGGGTGGGGGGCCCAAGGGTGAGTAATGGTTCCCACCGGGATCAGGGTGCCCATGACTAATCAATGAGAGAGTGAGAGAGGAAACTTACATTCCTTGACTTGTAGGGCAGTGGATGGAGGTGGGAGGTGGGGCAGGGGCAGACTGAGGCAAGGACAGCCAAGTAGGGACACAAAGAGGGAGGCTAGCTTGGGGTGGGGGCAGGGCATCTTTCCATCCCTGCTCTATCCACATCTCAGGCTAAAGGAGAGGCAGGACCCAGGTAATCACACACCTGGGTCCCTGCTTCCCATCCCCTGGCAAATAAGCCTCTCCCCCAATCCATGTAAGCCAGGTCGACTGCCTTTGAATGGGTTAAGGGAAGGGCACCTTGGCATCTCACTGGCATTCCTTAGTCCTATGCACCCACATAGGGGTCCCCTTCCCCAGATGACCAGCTTAGAGAAGTGCTGTACAAGGCTGAGAACTGTACTAGGGCATAAGGGCGGAAATGAGCTGGGAGCCAAGGTGCTGAAGAGAGGAAGGAAGCCAGTCTGCTGCCACAAAGGAGTCAGGAAAGAGAAGGAACAAACAGCCAAGTGCCTCCTACCACCCTCTCCCTGCCTCCCACCAGCCTCCTCTAGCCAGTCCAACAACTCAGAGCCTCCAGGAGAGGGAGGAAAGAGATGCAGAGACCCTCACAGGGTACCCTCTAAAGTTTCCAGCTCTGCAGCCTCAGTGGCAAGGGCCAGGAGCAACTCTTCCCGCAGCCTGTGTGTCACCCCACATCAGCCAGCCCCAGAAGTCCCACTGTCCCAACTTACTCTACTAAAATGACCTGTTCCTGTTTCAAGACTTGCTTTCTCCAGCTCTCCATTTAGCTGTGGTTGAAAAAGAGGGTTATGAGTTAAGGAAGGAGTGAGGTGGTGGAAAGAACTTGTCCCAAACCTGTCTCACCTTCCACTGCACTGGGAAGAGAGCAAAGACGCATACGCGTGCACGCGCGCACACACACACACACACACACACAGTTTTGGCCCACTGACCACCCAGGACACAGAACCCCACCAAAGCATATACCAACACAAGCACGTTCAGGAGTTCAGACAACACACACAGGCATGTACACATGCACACAGGTTTTCACCTCACATACACATTCACATCCTGCCTGGCCAGCACAAGTGAACATTCCCATAGGGGGATGAAGAAACCTGGGCTAACTTGGGTCCAAACTCTATTCCAGCTTTGACTCCTCTCGAGGCCTGTTTCTTCTTTCCCTGCTCCTCCCCCAGGACTGTCCCTTACAGAACATAAGCAGAAGGTAGAGAGAAGGCACCTGAGGGTGCTCCAGCCTTGAGCCTGCTTGTGGTGAAACTCACTGTCTGGAATTCTGGCCCCCAGCCCCTTCCCTGAGGTGAGCACATGGAAAACATCCAGTTGTGGTTGCTTGGAGAGATGAGCTCAGCTAGTCTGAATGGGGCTGGGGGCCTGGACTCAGCGTCAGACTTTCCACCTCGGACCTTACCCCTCCTTCCACCCCCAAATACTACTCCTGGGATTCAGGAGCAGGAAAGGGGCCAAGGGGACTTCTGACGCAAACGTCTCAGCCTCGGACTGGTTTGGAGGGGGAGGGGCGCTGAGCAAAGAGCAAACCAGATCTGGATACACCTCCGGTCTGCTTCATCCCTGGGAAACAAACCCAGGGGACAGGGACCGAAGAGACCCAGGAGACTAATCTGTAGGATGGTGAGTGAGGAGGAGATTGATTTACAGGAATCTAAGAGGTGAGGGTGGAGAGGGCAGGGAATCCAGAAAAGAATAGAGTCAACACAAGAATGCAAAAACAGCCTGGCACGGTGGCGCACGCCTGTAATCCCAGCACTTAGGGAGGGTGAGACAGGAGAATGGCAAGTTCAAAGCCAGCCTCAGCAATGGCAAGGCGCTAAGCAACTCATTGAGACCCTGTCTCTACATAAAACACAAAATAGGGCTGGGGATGTGGCTCAGTGGTCAAGTACCCTTGAGTTCAAGTACCCAGTACCAAAAAAAAAAGAATACAAAAATGACAAAGGACAGCTGGGTCCAGTGGCACATGCCTGTAATCCTAGTGGCTAGGGAGGCTGTGACAGGAGGATCGCAAGTTCAAAGCCAGCCTCAGCAACAGCGAGGTGCTAAGTTACTCAATGAGACCCCGTCTCTACATAAAATACAAGAAAGGGCTGGGGATGTGGTTCAGTGGTTGAATGCCTCTAAATTCAATCCCCAGTGCCCCCCTCCCAAAAATAGACAGAGGACAGAGAAAGCTGGGTCCTAAATGAAAATAGGCTGGGATGGGAAAAAGGGGGAAAGAGCAGACCAGGCGATCTACTTTCTGCCCACTCATTGGCCAGTGGAGAGCTCTTGACCCAGGAAAGGATTAGCTCTTTCATCCAGGCTTCTTTCTAGTCTATCTACCGCCCAGTCTCCAGGACTCCACACCTGCCCCACCTCTCCACATTCTCCTCCTCCTCCTCCTCCCTCTTCTTCCTTTCACCTTTCCTTTCCCCTGCCCTTTCCCACCCTCTTTTAGGACCCTTCTTTCTGGTTCCTCCATCCACTTCTCTTTCACTGGCCACTCATTACTCCTGGCTACCCTTACTGGACACTCTGCCTTTTCTCCTTGAGTCCTCTCTCCTCCCTCTCTGCTCTAGTGTCCCCAGATTAGCCCATTCCCCCTCCTTCTTCCTTTTTATCCTTCACCTAAGCCCTCAGACTTTTGTCTGTAATAGTAAGCACTCAACAGTGTATGTACAGCAAGATCAAAGGCAATTTGTGCGTACAGGGCACAGTTCTGGGCACTTAGAGCAGTCTGCGAGTTTTATTGGTTCAAAGATTTAAGCCATGGAAGGCTTTTAACTGAGAGGTCACCGGAGCCTTGGTTTTGAGGGATTCAGTTGCCCCGTGAGTAGGCTGAATTGCAGGGGGAAAGAGACCCTCTTTTCCATCTCCTACTTTCCCTCTTCAACTGTCACTTTCTCTTGGACTTCTTTGTCTTCACAGGCTTCCCTACCTAAGGATAACTTCCTCTCTCCCTTCCATGAATCTCCCCCTTCTTCCTTCTATTATCCTTCCCTGCACCCCCTATTCTGCTTTTCCTCCCCTGAACACTCCCCCCTTTCCTAGAACATCTGTAAGCAATTGCTTGTAGAGGGGGGTAGGTTGAGATCTTTTCTCAGCCAGCTATGGGGGTGTGGACAGCCATGGCAGCCCTGGTGGAAGGGTGTGGACTCAGGGAAGGGCTGGTCTCCCTAAGGTGGAAGCTGCCAGCTTCATCCCACCTTTCCCTCCCCCAACCACCTATCTCTACCCAACCCCCCAACTCCCCTCTTCCCTGATTAGTCTCTACCACACATTCCTTCTCTATCTTAGAAACCAAGAGAACCTGGCCCTACTCTCTAACCCCAGAGTTCTGTCAGCTAGAACCCTCTAGCCAAATGTTGATCAGAGACAGGGCAGGGAGTTTTCTCGTGCCCAGCCTCTATGCTGCTGGATAGCTGTTGAAAAGAATCTAAGCCAAAGGGTTAGGGGGCTCCTCCTCCTCTTGGCATCTCACCTGGGACTCTGAAGTCTAGTCAAGGGTTGAGGCCTGAAGTGGGAAAGAATGGTGCTGAAGGGCACAGAGCAAGCAGCCTTTGCTACAGGTGATGCAGGAAGCCAAATAGACTTTAGTACAAGACATCTAGCAACAAACCACTTATAAATTGTAAATTTGTAAATTGTATACACTACCTCCTTTATATTACCATCTCAACTTTGTAAGTCACAACCTTGGAATCCATCCGTGGTTTAAGAATCTTCTGAGAGACTCAGAGTCACATCTATAGATCCAGCTACATGGGAGGCTGAGGCAGGAGGGTAACTTTTTTGGTGTTTTGTTTCTTTTTGGTACTGGGGATTGAACCCAGGGCAATTTACCACTAAGCTACATCTCCAGCCCACCTATCTATCTATCTATCCCTTTATATTTGAAACATGTTAAGTTGCCAAGGCTGGCCTCAAACACAAGACAAAAGGATCCCTAAGTCCAGGAATTTGAAGTTAGGCGGGGCAAAATATGAGACCCCTGTCTCATAAATATGAAGGTGTGTTTGTGCATGGCTGGGTATGTAGTTCAGTGGCAGAAAGAATGCTTTGCATACCTGAGGCCTTGGGTTCAATCCCCAGTTCCATAAAAAATCTTCTAAGGCAATACTATGCAATCCAGTAATCCCACTACAGGGTATATATCCAAAGGAAAGAAAATCAGTGTGTTGAACACACATATGTGACTCCATATGCATGGTAGCACGATGCACAATAGCCAAGATATGGAATCAACCTCAGTGTTGATTAATGGATAAATGGATAAAGAAAATGTGGTACATATGCACAAAGGAATACTATCTAGCCATAAAAAAGAATGGAATACTGCCATTTGCAACAACGTGGATTAACATGGAGGACTATATGTTAAATAAAATAAGCTAGGCGCAGAAAGACAAATACCACATGATCTCACTCACATATGGAAATCTAAAAAAGTTGATCTCATATAAATAGAGAGTAGAATGGTGGTTACCAAAAACTAGGATAGTTAGGGGAGAGGGGAGGATAGGAAGATGTTTGTCAAAGGATACATAATTAAGCCGGGCACCTGTAATCCCAGCACTTAGGGAGGCTGAGACAGGTGAATCGCAAGTTCAAAGCCAGCCTCAGCAAGAGGCGAGGCGCTAAGCAACTCAGTGAGACCCTGTCTCTACATAAAACACAAAATAGGGCTGGGGATGTGGCTCAGTGGTCGAGTGCCCCTGAGTTCAATTCCTGGTACCAAAAAAAAAAAGATACATAATTACAGTTAGATTGGTGAAATATGTTTCAAGAGATCTATTGTATAGCAAGGTGACAATAGTTAATCATGGTATATTGTATTCTTTTTTTTTTTTTTAAATGTTTATTTTTTAGTTGTAGGTGACAGAATATCTTTATTTTATTTTTATGTGGTGCTGAGGATCGAACCCAGTGCCTTATGTGCGCTAGGCAAGCACACTACCACTGCGCCATAATCCCAGCCCCGTATATTGTATTCTTAAAAAATGTGTAGGGTTCGTGGCTCACACCTATAATCCCGGTATCTCAGGAAGCTAAGACAGGCAAATTACAAGTTTGAGGCCAGCCTTGACAAGTTCAAGGCCAGTGTGGACAAAAAAGAAAGGAAAAAAAAAAAAAAAGCCAGGTGCAAGCCTGTAATTCCGGCACTTAGGGAGGCTGAGACAGGAGAATCCCGACAAGGTGCTAAGCAACTCAATGAGACCCCATCTCTACACAAAACACAAAATAGGGCTGGGGATGTGGCTCAGTGGTCGAGTGCCCCTGAGTTCAATCTCCAATACCAAAAGAAAAAAAAACATAAAAAAGAAAAATGTGAAAAAAAAAAGTAAATGTTATATGCTCTCACAAGAAAAATGGTAACTATGTGAGTAATATATGTGTTAATTAGCTACATTTAGCCATTTCCTATATATATATATTTACTTCAAGTATCATTTCATACATGATAAAAACATGCAATGTTGTTGTTCAATTTAAATATTTTTTAGTTAATTTAAAAAAATCTCCTAAGGCTTGGTTCCTCTTCATACTATTGTTCTGGAAGAAGGGGAGGGGACTCTGCTCCCCAGGAGTGCCCACATCACCGAACTCATGAATGTTGGTACCAGTGACTGTATTTTACCATTATGAAATGTTGCTAGGGACACTTGGGACCCGTGCAGGGATCACTGTAAACCCCATTTACCCCATAGTTCAGCACTCCAGCAGGCCAGCTCTTCCCAAAGGAAAGGGCAAGGAGATGGACCTATTGTTAGCCTTTTACTTTATCCCTGAAAAATAAATGTGCTCACTGTGAAGTGACGATGGACAGGGAGGAATTTATAGCCAAGGAAGGAGGGTGTGTGTATGTTTGGAGGGGAGAGGTAAGAAGTGTCAGAGGTCCAGTGAACTCATGGGGAGGACTTATGCAGGTTCATGAACAGCAAGGAGGAGATCATGCTGGACCCCATCTCCAACTTCATGTCATTAAGAACAAAGCGTATACTATGCTACACACACATCAATTTCTGTCTAATCAGAGATGCTGTCATCTCTGTGGAGTCTGAAACTAGTGAAACTGAAACAGCATGTCTGAGTTTGGGATGTAATCCATGGCCTTGTTCTCCTCCCTGGCCCCTTCCAATGCCCTAACTTCCTGTCTGGATTGGTAATCCTTCCCGAGAGAGGGCTAGAAATGGCAGGCAGACTTGTGGGAGTAGGAGGGAATGCCTGGCTCATCTGTAGCCCCAATCAGATGTGCACTGGGAATCATGGTGCTCCAGGTCCCTCCCTGATGGGCTCCAGATGTGCTTACATCTGGGAAGACCATCCCAGGAAGCTGACACTCTCGCCCACAGCTCCCACCCCGGATGGGTCTCTGCTCCAGCCTCTAGGCCCTTGAGCTGAGAAGCATCAGGCACCTCTTTCCTCTCCAGAGGTAAGGTACATGGCAGCAAATGGAAACCAGGAAGAAAAGTAATGGGGATGGGGCAAGCGAGCAAAACCAATGAGGTCAATGTTAGTACACCTCAGAGGATCTCATTTTCCTTTTAACTCCCTATCTGGGGTCATTATATTTTGCTGTAGAATTCTGGAGCCTCCAAAAATGCTGAAAAAAAGAAAAAAATTTAAAAACAAAGAGAATCTGGAAGAAAAGACTCTAGCTGGAGTTGGCAAATTCCTCCCATTGATCTCCTTATTCTGGACCCCTGGGTTTGTATAGTTTTACACCAGTATGCCCTCAGCCCTGCCCCTCTATTGTAAGTGCCCTTGAAATAGTCCCTGTCCCTCTGCTCCTCTCCAGCCTAGAAAAAAATCCCAATTTAGTGCCTGAAGACACATCTGGTCACAGTCTCAATCACTAGGTTCAGAGTTCTAGAACCCCAAGAGAATCTAAGCATCCCAGGACTGTTCCTGTCACCCTAGCAAACATCTTTCATCCACCCCTCCTCTTCTCTGAACAAAGTTGGGATAGGGGAGGGGAATTTGGGTTTATTTTAAGTCTGGGACATGAGGGAGGGGTGGTTCCCAGGTCAGACAGGGGGTAGGAGTGGTGGTGGTGACTCACAGATGATGGAGCTATCAGTTCCCCTAAGCAGAGCCTTGAGTCAGGCCAGTGACAGACCCGTGGGTTCAGATAGTCTGCTCCTGTACTTTCCGACTTCCCTCTTAGACATGCACAGAGCATTGCCCCAACTTCAGCAGGCTCTGGACTCAACTCCTGCTATGACTGGGCTCCTACTCTACTACTGGGGATCCCCCACTTCCTTCAGCTCCATAACCTTCACAAATGTCCCTCCTTCCTTCCCTCTGTGAGATCCAACTTCTGCTTATCACCCCACCACAGGACAGGAGGGACAGGACCCAGGGCCAAGTCTAGGAGCCACAAACCCATAAGCTCCTCTGGCCCCCTTTCATCCAACTCGAAACTAGTCTTTTTTGCACTGTTCACACTGAGAATGTTATATTTGTGTAATTCCTTGAAGTAAGCAAGAGAGGCTTGCTCTGGACAGAGCCACTAGCCTGGGGGGGTCTCTGGCAAAAACAGATCTTTCTAGGCTTCACAGATCGAGTGGGTCATTATCAGTCTCAGCATACCTATAACCTGTTTCTGTTGACATCAATACACCAATTGGGAGCTTTTACTTCATAGCAACCTCAGCTGAAGCCACCTCTACCCACCTAGGCTTTTTTTTTTTTTTTTTTGGTACCAGGAATTAAACTCAGGGTACTAAACCACTGAGCCACATCCCCAGCCCTATTTTGTGTTTATGTAGAGACAGGGTCTCACTGAGTTGCTTAGCACCTCGCCATTGCTGAGGCTGGCTTTGAACTTGCGATTCACCTGTCTCAGCCTCCCAAAGTGCTGGGATTACAGGCGTGCACCACCGCACCCAGCTTACTCACCTAGGCTTTTTATGGACCTCAAAAGGCTCAAAATTATGTCTTGAAATCAGAGCACCTTGACTCAGTGCTCTCAGAATTTCCAGGCATTTCAGAATCTAAAAGAAGCCACTGACTTGGCACAGTGGCACATGCCTGTAATCCCAGTGGCTTGGGAGGCTGAGATAGGAGGATTGCCAGTTCAAAGCCAGCCTCAGCAATTTAGCAAGGCCCTAAGTGACTTAGCAAGACTCTGTCTCAAAATAAAAAGGGCTGGGGATGTGGCTCAGTGGTTAAGCGCCCCTGGGTTTGATCTCTGGTATCAAAAAGAAAAAAGGAAGGAAGGAAGGAAGGAAGGCGGGCGGGAGGGAGGGAGGGACAGACGGAGGGAGGAAGGAAAGAAAAGAAAAAAGAAAAAAAAAGGGAAGAAGCAGCCACTGGGTTTTATCACACGCACACAAAAAACTTTCATCCAGTTTCAGAAGGATTAATAGCCTGTACATAAAATCTTTCCCCTACCCTTCCCCTAAGGACAGCAGATCTGGGTTAGAAGCCCTACTCTAGAACCCTATTCCCTGTAGAAATCCAGCCCAGTTTAGAGGGCTAATAATGGGAAAAGAAAGACTCTGGCCAGGCGCAGTGGCGCATGCCTATAATCCCAGCAGCTCTGGAGGCTGAGACAGGAGGATTGTGAGTTGAAAGCCAGCCTCAGCAAAAATGACGTGCTAAACAACTCAATGAGACCCAGTCTCTAAATAAAATACAAGATAGGGCTGGGGATGTGGCTCAGTGAGTGGCCAAGTGCCCCAGAGTTCAATCCTCAGTACCACCACCACCACCACCCCCACACACAAAGACTCTGGAATCCACTGGGATTGGGTTTGGATTCCCCCTCTGCCCTTTTCTCTGCTGATGTTGTTAGTCACTCCTGTAAACCTCAGTTTCCTGACCATAAAATGAGGATAACAATACCTTCAGTGCTGGATAGATGGGAAGATTAAATGGGATAAAGAGAACTTAAAGGGCAAGCCCTGAACCAGGCATATAGCATGTATTAAATAAACCACTATTAATACTTTCCATCTCTCTCTCATGCTACCAAATTTCAGCATGACTCTTGGCTTTAGAACCTGCACCCGCATCTTGAACCTCTGTCATTTTCTGGTTCTAAAATTGCTGTCTTCAGAGCAGGCTGATAGGTGACAGTACTAGCCCAGTGAGTGTACTGGCCTTGTCCTTCATCCTCCGGGGCCTCCATCATGACTAGTACACCATGATTAGGCATGGTCAGTCATCACATCAAATCCTTCCCATTGTAGTGGGTGCAGTGGCGCAAGCCTGTAATCTCAGCACTTAGGGAGGCTGAGACAGAAGAATCGCCAGTTCAAAGCCAGCCTCAGCAATGGTGAGGTGCTAAGCAACTCAGTGAAACACAAAATAGGGCTGGGGATGTGGCTCAGTGGTCGAGTACCCCTGAGTTCAGTCCCTGGTACCAAAAAAAAAATCATTCCCACTGAGCAATGAAGGGACAGAGGGTAGCTGAGAGGCCAGCTCTGAGAGAGAAAACAGATACTAGGAGGCACCCATGCTGAGCCAGAGATAAACTGAGAGATACACAAGACAGGGAGGGACTAAGCTGAAAGGCAGAGGACAAAGGGACAATGGGCTGAGAGGACAGGGCTTTGGGTTTAGAGTCATAACACTTAGGTTTTAGACTCATCCTATCTGGCTAACCACGTGAGCTTGGACAAGTCACTTCATCTCTCCACTCCCATTTTCTCTTCTGAAGAAGACTGGATGGATGGCCTCAAGGGCCCAGAGAGTTACGCTGAAATGAAATAGCTCCAGCCAGGAGGGAATCCCAAAGTCAGGCCCAACTGGGAGCAGAGGAAGGGAAGGCCAGACAAAAGCAGGCATGGCAAGAGGAAAAGCAGGCAGTGTTGGGGCCACTGGGAGAGGACTTATAAGGGCAGAAAGAGCCAAGAGAGGAGGGATATTGGGGAGAGTAGAAAAGCCAGCCAGAGAATGACTAAGGGGCTCCCGGTGTAAACAGGAGCAGGGAATGGACAGGGAGGGGGCCTGTTTGAGTTGGCCAAGACTGGGGGATGGGGTGGAGTGGGGAGGAGGACTGGGGCAGGACACTCTGTCCCCTGTCCCCCACCAAAACTCCTGGGAGGAGCTGAGTCACACACCTCCCTCCCTGCACCCATCCCACTCCCACTCCAAGCTCCCAAATCCTGGGAAAATCTCAAGAGTGCTTGGACTGAGAAAGGAGAGAGCAAAATCCACACACATGTGCTTTTTTGGGTTTTACAGCAATCAGGCTTCCTACTCTTCTCCTCCCAAAGCGGGTTCCCAGCCCCTTAGCTAGAGTAGTTTTCACTAGAGGTTACCTTTGGGCACTGTTATGCTTAAAATCCTGATCCAAAGATTCCTTGGGTTCTGCACCTGAGAAAGGGTCAGGGCGCAGATGTGAGGGTTGGATGGGGTTTAGCAGCAGCCCACAGTGGGATCAGAAGACCTCTCCCTGGGGCTGCAGCAGCCCTGGAGAGGGCTTTTGAAAAACTAGTTGGGTGATTTGGGACAGGAAGTAGAAGAACAGTGAAGGGAAGAGTTGTGGCAGGGAGAAAACCTTTGACTATGGCACATTTATTCTGTGCCCCCCAGGCTAGAATCTGGCAGCAGACAGGTAAAGAGCGGGATCAGGGTTTGACTTTGGGGGAGTATTATTCTGGAAGGAGAAAAAGGCAGGAAAGGGACTGAAAAGGAGAAGGGGTTAGGAGAAAATCTAGGCTCTTTGGTCCCCCTCCCCCAGACTAAGATAAAGACTAGAATCCTGAAAGGTGATCTCATCACACAGTGCCAGAGCTGGGGGAAGGGATGGGCAGGGGGTCACTGCCTTCCCTTACTATAGTCCCTTCCTCTACTTCCACAAGGGACCTGGGGGAAATGGAGTCCTGGGTTCCAGCTCCCAGAGTTTAGAGTCAATAGAAACTGAAGGTTGGGCCCCTTTACAAGACACCCCACGACACCACCATCACCCTTCATCATTCCCCAGGCCTTGTAGGAATCAGGCCAGTTCCATCAAGGTACTGAGGAGCCAACCACTTCCAAACTCTTAGTCAACTGCCAGATCCAAGGAAGAGACATAACAGAGGTTTCTCTACCCTACAACCAGGTAGGAGACCTGGGGCAGAATCCTCCCAGTGAATGACCCCAGACTCGAGGGTTTTCAATTCTAGCAGGAGGGGGAGGGGAGTGGCAGCGGAACTCGAGGAGCCACTTTCAGGCTGACTGGGAGCGCTCTGTACCTCGACTGCCGAGTCCCAAATCCAGCTGGCCGGAACCCAGGCACCCGGTGGCCCCGGAAGGCAAGGGGGAATCCCAGTTGGCCAGACGCCAGAGGAGTCTCCTATCTCTTTAGACCCCAAAGTCTCCTCCCTGAAGAAGCGAGGGAGACCCCACACACCATACACAGGCTCCCTCCGCCCTCCAGAGGTGATTCCTTTCCTCATTAGGAAATTCTCCGCTCCCTTTTTCCGACTCCTTTTCCGAGCGTTTACGTTGTACATCTGGAAAGGAGGGGGAGGAAGGAGGGGAAGCGGAGAGGAGGGGGAAGAGCCCAAGCCCGCCCAGTCTGACCCTGGCCAGACAACCGGCCTCCAGCTGGGGCTGGGGAGAGGGGGTGGAGAGGTGCGGCCCCCCCACGCCCTTTTGGGGTGGGGGGCGCGGGCCCGGCGTCCCGAAGACCCAGGAATGCCCCCCCGCCAGTCCCCTCGGCAGGAGGGGGGAGGGCTCAGCCCGGAGTTTGGCAAACTCCTCCCCGCGTTGAGTCATTCGCCTCTGGGAGGTTTAGGAAGCGGCTCCGGGTCGGTGGCCCCAGGACAGGGAAGAGCTGGCGCTATGGGGAGCCGGACGCCAGGGTCCCCTCTCCACGCGGCGCGGCTGCAACGGGGTCCACGGCGCCGAGCCCAGCTGCCCCTGCTGCTGCCGCCGCTGCTGCTGTTGCTGCTGCTGCCGCCGCCACCCAGGGTCGGGGGCTTCAACTTAGACACGGAGGCCCCAGCAGTGCTCTCTGGGCCCCCGGGCTCCTTCTTCGGCTTCTCTGTAGAATTTTACCGGCCGGCAACAGACGGGTGAGTGACGAGGGTGGGCGGCGGGATGGGGGTTGGGGGCCGCCTGGAGACTGGGGACGCGGCTGGGGTCTGGAGGGGACCCGGGCTAGAGTTTGAGGGCGGAGTTTGGAAGGACCTGGGCTGAAGTTGGGGGCCGCGCTGGAGTAGGGAGGGAACCGTGGCGGGCGTGGAGGGGGGCCTGGAGTGTGGGAGAGATCAGTGGTGAGACATGTGTCGGGTGGGGAGAGGACGCGAAGCTAGAAGCTGGCGAAGTCTGAGCAGGAGTCCCGGGGCCAGTGGCCATGGGAGCGCGTGAATGAAGGGCTGAGGGTCTCCGACTGAGATATGTGGGCTGCGCGGGGACCTGAGGCGGGTGGGAGCGGAAAGGGGGCGCGGAGGCGGGGAAGGGCTTTGGGGGACACTGGCAAATCTCGGGATCCATGGGGCCATTGTGCAGAAAGAAAACGGTAGAAGCTGGATGAGCTCTGCGTAGTAAGAGGGGAGACAGAGGCGGAGGGGTCGGAAGGTTAAATGGGGGCCAGCTTCATCCCTTCTCCCTCAACTCAGACTTTGGAAAGACCTGGGAAGGGGATGGCGGCTCCTTCCCCTTTCTCTTCAGTCTTCTGCCCGTAATTTCTATTTAGACTGGGGGGATCCAAGAACTTGGGGAGAGTCCCAGGACCCTGGCACTGGGGGTGCTGGGGCTGGGGGCGGGCCCAGCCAAGGGCGGGTGTAGGGATGTGTTGGGAGGGGTGTGTGCGCGCGTGTGAAGGGGGGTGGGCGGTTTCCCTCTTCCTTTAGCTCTTGGGAGGAAGAGAAAAGCTGATTTCCTGTAGCTTGTCGGCTGGAGCTGAACTGAGACCGAAACTGCTGGGGCTGGGGTAGGAAGGTGGGTAGACGCGGCTTGCGCCGGCCCAAGAGCGTTAGAACCAAGGAGTCAAGGACCCTAAAGGTCTCAAAAAAGGATTCTTATTACCAGTTCCTCAGGATGACAAGCAGACCCGGACCCTGAATGCCTGAAAAATGGGGTGTCCACAGTCTTGGAGAAACCGCAGTTACAGCCAAAGCCATGTTAGAACAAGGATTTTTTTTTTTCAATGAGGGTCTGCTGGGAGAGGAAAGTGACTGCTCCTGGCTGGGCCAGGGCCCCCCAGATGCCTGACTCCTCATCCTCCACTATGACTAGAGTAATCAGTTTCTCCTCCATCTCTGAACTCTGAGCTTCCCACTGCTCACTGCCTGCCTCACTCTGCAGGATCTAGTGTGTGATAGGACCTCTATCAGAGGTGAACTCTTTTTGCACATGATAGTTACCTGAGTTCTACTCTCTTTAATTTGGGGGGAAAAGGGAGCTAATCTAGCTAATTCAATTGGGGAAGGAAGCAAACATCTCCTTTGTCTGGGGGACTTGGGGTGGGAAAAAAGAAAGATGTTAGGCCTCAGCTGTTGTATCTGGGCTTTTCAAGGTCCCCACCCCACCTCCCTGGCCCCTTGCCCAAACCCCATTGCATCACCCTGGCCTGGAGCCTCTGCCAGGCCTTGCCTCCCCAAGGCCCCCTCAAACTTCTTAACACAAACCTAATGGAATAGAGGAGAGTGGGAGGAAGTGGATGGGGTCTTCCCTGATCAGGGTTTTTAACCTTCCCTGTCCCTTGCCCTCCCCACCTCAATGCAAGAGTGTCATTTCCCTTTTAAAACATTCTTCCAAAACATCTGGATTTTCACACACTCCTGGTCCCCTAGCTGTCTGTCTGGCCCCTGGCCCTGATCTTACAGTCCCTGAAGCCCTCTTCCAGAACAGGGCCCAGCATTCTCCTCCCTTCTCCTCCCCTCTGCACATCTCCCCTCCCAAGAGAACCCAGGTGTCCAGCTTACACTCCTCCCCCTCTCTTTTTCTCTGTGCAGTACCCTTTTAGAGTAGCACTTGCAACATTCTGCCTCCCCTGTGACCTCCCTCCCACCACAGCTGGGCCTTTGACCTCATCCTCTTCCCTTGAGATGACATAACCCCTCATCTAGGGCCATAGCCAGAGAGGAAGGACCTAAGTCTTCTTGGTCTCTCTCCTGCATCACCTCTCATGCAGCATAGTAAAACAGTGTCAGAGGACAGGGAGAGCATCACAGAGGTTACACGGCAGGAAGGAGCAAAACCTGAAGTCAGGCAGCCCTGGGTGTGAGTCCCTACCACTTGCCAGTTAAAGAATTGCCGTGTGTAGCCAGGCATCATGGCGCACACTTACAGTGCCAGCGACTGAAGAGGTTGAAGCAGGAGGATGGCAAGTTTGAGGCCAGCCTGAGTGAGGTCCCACGAAGTGAGACCATCAGCAATTTAGCAAAACCTTGCCTCAAAATACAAAATAAAAAGGGCTGGAAATATAGCTCAGTGGGTGTAGTGCCCCTTGGGTTCCATCCACAGTACCAAAGCGGGGGAGGGGGGGGGAAGAACTGTCATGTAGAGCAAGTTCTGTAAACCTTTGGAGGCTGATCTTCCCATAAACATCAGATGCCTAACTTATTCTAAGAACTAAAAGAGACAAAATGTGTAAGAGACACCTGGTCTACAGGGTGATCATGGGAGGCATGAGTTTTTTGGGTAGCTGCTTTCTGGTTATAGTTTTCTTCTCCCTGGTCACCAGCTCATTCTGTGTTTATGTTTTCCTCCATTACCTGCTTTTAGTACTTGCTTGTAACCATGATAGTAATAAAAGTCCCTCACATTCCTGTAGCACTTTCATATCGATTTCTCCATTGGGTTGTTACAAAAATCCTTGTGTTGAGTAGAGAAAGCATTATTGTCGCATTTTATATATATATAAAAACTGAGGTGTCAGGAGTCATAGAAATTTAGAATTAGAAGTTAGTTTAGGGACCATTCAAGGGCAACCCATCATTTTATAAGAAGAGAATCTAAAGCTTAAGAAAGAACATACTTGGCCCAGGACACTTGAAAGCTTGAAAGGTGGACAGTCTGAGCTCAGCAAATTGAGCTAAGCAGCCTGAGGCAGCCCTCCCCAGCCAACCAGGCAAATCCCTTATGAACCCCAGGCATATACTTGAGATTTCAGAAGTAGGTGTCTCCATCTAGCTTGGACAGTGCTGGCCCACAGGACCTGTAGGAGCTAGGTCCTAGTCCACTTGCTGCTCACCACCCGACCTTGTCAGGCCATCAGAGTGAAACAGTAACTGAGTATTGAACAGGGTCTGGTTAATCAGAAGCCTGCTGTGGAGATAGCAGGGAGGAAGAGAAGAGGAGGGGATAAACTGTCTCTGGTGTAGACCAGGACTCTGGCCTAGGAACCAAGATACCTGGTTTCTTTTTTTTTAGTTGTAGATGGACACACTATCTTTATTTTATTTATTTACTTTTATGTGGTGCTGAGGATCAAACCTAGTGCCTCATGAATGCAAGGCAAGCGCTTTACCACTGAGCCACAATCCCAGCCCCAAGATTCTTGGTTTCTGATTCTTATGCTAGGAGGAATTCTGAGTGACCCTGGACATATTTAACTTCTCTGTGACTTAGTTTACCCCCTCTTTCAAAGAGGACATAGGCCTAGGTCAGCAGTTTTGGGACTTAGGGAGCATCAGGACCAAGTTGGCCTCCCTTTGCAGCACCTTTGTAGGCACATCCACTAGTCAAAACCAGTGGATGTTCTCCACAGTGTCTGTTGTGACTGTCTGTATCTCCAAGGATTACATCTAGAATCTCAGGGTTCTGGGGCTCTGAAATAAATTATATCAATTATTTCGTCCCTTGGACTCAATTTTGAAGGTTTATCTGCATTCAGTAAGGAGTAATTAATTGGTTTTCTCACTTTTTAAAAAAAAATTTTTTTTAGTTGTTGATGGATCTTTATTTTATTCATTTATATTTATATGTGGTGCTGAGGATCGAACCCAGTGCCTCACACATGCTAGACAAGGGCTCTACCACTGAGCTACAGCCCCAGCCCCAGTTTTCTCACTTTTTATTAACCAGCATCTACAGTTGCCAATCAGAACTTCTGACCTGCATGAGATATCAACTCCCCACAGGAGATGATACAATTGTAGCCAAAAACAAATACACTAGAAGTTTTAATTAACTTGGGCTCCTTTATCAGGTAAATGCATGATTTCCATTAGGCTTTCTAAAATACTGAAAATGATCCAAGGATTCTCCATTGTTACCTTCTTGGACCCTTAAAAGGACCGAGGCTGGGCACAGTGGCACACGCCTGTAATCCCACCACTTTGGGAAGCTGAGATAGGAGAATCACGAGTTCAAAGCCAGCCTCAGCAACGGGGAGGCGCTAAGCAACTCAGTGAAGACCCTGTCTCTACATAAAACACAAAATAGGGCTGGGGATGTGGCTCAGTGGTTGAGTGCCCCTGAGTTCAATCCCCAGTACTAAAAAAAAAGAGGACCCCAGCTTATATAGGATTTAAGAAGCAGGAACTAGGAGGAGAATAAGGACAAGCTCACTTACATGCCACCCCAGGCACTAGTTACCTCACTTAGCACCGATGTGATGGGGAGATATTGAATTGACCCTAGACTGCAGGGCAGCCAAGTCCTTAAGTGTAAGTCATGGGCAGCATGGCAGGTCTGGATCTGTGTCCCATGCCTGCACAAAGGCATCCTGAGGGCTGGGGTTACGGCGCAGTGGTAGCATGCTTGCTCACCTAGCATGCGTGAGGCACTGGGTTCGATCCTCAGCACCACATAAAATTAAAGATATTCTGTCCACATACAACTAAAAAATAAATATTAAAAAAAAAAAAAAAAAAGGCATCCTGAACCTTCACATAGCCAGAATAGATACCCCTGGCCCCATGGGCTTGTGGCCTCCACAAGCTTTATAGGGCCTGTCACCTTCCAATCCTGTTAAACTCCAAGCTTCCTCCTCATGCTATCCCAGGAGACTCAGGCTCAGCTCTTCCCCAGGGGCAGTGGCTATTGGAGAAACTGGGAATGGGAACAGGGTCCCTATGCTCCAGGAGACTTCTGAGGTAACCCAGAGAAAGAGGGAAAGGGTGTTGCACAGGCCCATGCTGAGCTAGGGCCTGACCTTGACTCCTGGCCCTAGGCCCAGTGGTCTGTTTCCAGTTAGTGACCCTTTCTGATTTCTGGAGCCTAAGGGCAGTGACCAAGTTCTCTGGGGCAGCTCCTTTCCCAACCCTGGGGCAAAACAATCTCAGGATCACCAGCCTTGCCTTCCAACTGACCAGGTCACTGTGCCTTTGGAGTGGCCAGCTCCCACCCTCAACTGAATGTAATGTCTGAGTGAGAGGGGTGGGGCCCAGCGGGTGGGAGACAAACGGAGAAGTGAGGACAGGAAGCCACAGGCAGTAAACATTTCCTGTCCCCAGGGTAACCAAAGCTGGCACCTCCCCTCTCCATTCCCCATAACTTCAGGAACTCCCTCTTTTCTGCCTACCCTCTCCTGTTCTCTGGACCCTGCCTTCCCTCTCCTCCATTTTCATTTTCTGACGCTCATAGACCCCTTCCCACACACACTTTAGTCCCCCTGGGCCTGCATTCCTGTGTCCCCATCTACTATTCTTTTTGGACCCCATCCCTCCCCTATTCAATATAGTTGGTCCTTTTGGGTTTTTTGTTTGTTTGTTTTTTGGTACCGGGGATTGAACTCAGGGGTACTCAACCACTGAGCCACATCCCCAGCCCTATTTTCTGTTTTATGTAGAGACAGGGTCTCACTGAATTGCTTAGCACCTCGCCATTGCTGAGGCTGGCTTTGAACTCGCGATTCTCCAGTCCCAGCCTCCCTAAGCGCTGGGATTACAGGTGTGCACCACCACACCCAGCTAGCTGGTCCTTTTGGAAGACACCCCCAGCCTTTGCGACCTCTACCACAATCCCCGTCTTGGGCCTGCTTTCCTACTAAGAAAGGCTGAGGAAGATCCTCTAGTCCAAGGAGGAATAGCTATTGGGAGTGTTAAAAGATGAATGGGGACAGAAACCAATAGTGATGGAGAAACATAAGATCAGAGAGAGAGAGAGAGACCAAAACCTAAACCAAGAGAGCCAGCACTAGGGACAAAGGTATGGAGAGATTGAAGAGTTGCCAGGGGCAGACATGAGAGGATAGCAGGACGCCCAGGGGCCCAGACAAGTTGCTCAGGCTATGGGATGAAGTCCCCACAGAAGACCCTAGGGGAGAAAACCAGCAGAGCTGTGTGGAAGACTTGGAAGAAGGGACCTGGGGGTGGCAGAAGTAGAGCTGAAGACAGGAAGATTGTCAGACATTAACTATGACCAGGCTATGACATAGGACCCTCATTAGAGACCAACTTCTCTGGGGAGAACTGAGCCACTATGTATAGAATACGGATCACAATAGAACAGGATTTGAATTCAGTCCTGTGGGGCCGGTATGTGAAAGGGGTTCAAGGGCTGAGATAGAAACCTAGCCAGGAAGGTGATGTCCACTGCAGGACCCCCCTCTGGGGAAGGAGGGCAGACCCAGGCTCAGGAGAACAGTCTGTCTCACCATCCTCCAGCTCCTCTCTCCGCTTCCGCTGCCTGATTTCCAGGACTCACATTTTCCTCCTACACGCCCCAAGGCTGGGCAGCTGGACGCCTGGGTCTTGGCTCAGAGAAGCAACCTGGCTTGGGACAAGGGGTACAGGGTAGGTGAGAGGATTCAGGCTCCAGAGGAGTCTTGGGTTCCAGGGACTGTGCATCTGATTTGTCCCTTTTAAAAAAGTTTTTTTTTTTTAATTCAGTTTTCAATCAGAGGCCACATGTTGCATTTGATAATTGCGTATCTTTTTTTTTCCCCCTGGTGTTGGGGATCCAACCCGGGGCCTGCTGAGCATGCTCCCTACCATGGAGCTTTTCCTTCAGCTGGGCTGTGCATCTTATCTTGGCAAGTAAGGAGATAGAGAAGCTGGGGTCTAGGCCCTTCAGCCCCTCTTGCGCTTTCCTGGATCTGACTCTGGCTCCTCCTCTCTTTATTAATAGAGGAAGGTAGAAGAGAGAGTGGGGAGGAGGGGAGGGGTTGGGTTAGTGACAGCAGCACATGGGGACCGCCTGACTCCAGCCCGTGCCTCTGGCATCTGTGGCATCTTCTGAGATATAAATACAACCCAGGGGGCATCTACCCACCCCCAGCCCTCCCTGGCCCAGAAGCCTCGGTCCTTCCTGCCTTCAGAGACAAATCAAGACCTAGGAGCCAACCTAAACTGCCTTTCCTTTTCCCTCCCCAGGGTCAGTGTGCTGGTGGGAGCACCCAAGGCCAACACCAGCCAGCCGGGAGTACTGCAGGGTGGTGCCGTCTACATCTGTCCCTGGGCTGCCAGCCCTGCACAGTGCACCCCCATTGAATTTGACAGCAAAGGTAGGCTGGTGCAGTTCAGGGAGAGACTGAAGGAGTGAGACTGCAGCTGGGGGCGGGGCCTGGGTGGGGCCTGGAGCCAGGGGCGCAGCCTGCCCAGCTTTGAGGCCACACCCTCCCAGCAGCAGCTCTGGTGCTCCAGCTCCAAGCAGTGGCTCCCCATGGCACTCACTCCTCGTTCCCAGCCCAGCCCAGGGAGGGCGGGCATGATTCAGAAACATGTGGCTCTCATTTCCACTGAATCACCCACAACTCAGAGAAGCCAGGGCCATAACACAGACAAAGACAGGGAGAGTCTCACAGACTATTCAGTTCCTTTAACTAAGTATTGACTAAGTGACAGTGCATGTCAGGCACTGTGCTCCTGCTGCAGGATTGGAAGATGATTCAACCACTGCCTTCAAGTTGCTCAGTCCTGAGACACAGAGATGGATGGAAGGCAGCCACAGACTGACAGCTAACACTCAAAGAGCACTTGCTCTGTGCCAGGCACTGTTGTGACCACTCACATAACATTAACTCACTTAATCCTACCAACAACTGTATAAAGTACTATTATCCCCATCTTACCAGTGAGGAAACAGGTTAAATCACTTGTCCAAGGTCACACAGCTAGTAAATGGTGCAGCAAGGATAGGAACTGCAACCATCTATCTCCAGAGATGAGGGGAAAGGAAGAGAACATGCAGCAGTAAAGGACTTGCCTTGTATGTGTCAGGCCCTGAATGTGAACCCTGGCACTGGGGGAAAAAAAAACAGGAGGAAGAGGCCAAGTGCCAGTGAAACTCTGTCTCAAAATAAAAAAATAAAAAGAGCTGGGGATGTAGCTCAGTGGTAAAGTACCCCTGGATGCAATCCCCAGTGCCACTAAAAATAAATAAAAATTTTAAAAAGAAAAATAAAAGGCAAACTTGAAAAGTTGAAGACAGGGCTGGGGTTGTAGTTCAGTGGTGGAGCACTTACCTAGCATGTGTGAGGCACAGGGTTCAATTCTCAGCACTGCATATAAATAAATAAATAAATATTTATTAAATATTTAAAATTTTATAAATAAAATATTTATTTATTAAATATTAAAAAATATTTTTAAAATATTTTTTAGGCAACTAAAAAATATATTAAAAAAAAAAAAAAGTTGGAGCCGGGCACAGTGGCACATGCCTGTAATCCCAGCACTTAGGGAGACTGAGACAGGAGAATCGCAAGTTCAAAGCCAGCCCCAGCAATGGCGAGGCACTAAGCAACTCAGTGAGACCCTGTCTCTACATAAAACACAAAATAGGGCTGGGGATGTGGCTCAGTGGTTGAGTGCCCCTGAGTTCAATCTCCAGTACCAAAAAAAAAAAAAAAAGAGCTGGAGACCATGGAGATAAGAATCATGAAACAGGGCGGTTTTGTTGCTGTTTGTGTTGTTTTGTTTTTTACAGTGCTGGTATGAAACCCAGAGCCTTGTGCATGCTAGGCATGTGTTCTGCCACTAAGCTACACCACCAGTCCCTAAACAGACTTATTTTTAAAAGCCTAAAAGATACCAAGCATGCTGCTGCACCCCTGTAATCCCAGCTACTCTGAAGGCTGAGGCAGGAGGATCTCAAGCTGGAGGACAACCTAGGCAACTTAGTGAAACCTTGTCTCAGAATAAAAAATATAAAAAAGGCTGGGGATGTAGCTCAGAGTTCAATCCCAAAAAAGTCTAAGAATCAGAAGAATATGAAAAGTGGTCATATAGAGGGCAAAGATTGGACTTAGAGGAAAGTCAAGAAAGGATGTGAGGAGGAGGATGCTAGAGACACAGGCCCAGGTACAGACAGAGAAGTACAGCCATAGCTACCCCCTGGGTTTGGGGAAAGCCCATCTTCCTTATCACTCTTCTGCTCCACTCCACTGCAAGTATCCTATCTCATCTGGGTGAGGAAGCAAGGGGAGCTTGCAGAGGCAACTCTAGAAACCCCTGTGGGGTGTGTGTAAGAGGGCTGAGTCTGCACACAACATAAAATAAAGATTCTTCTCCATCCCTTTCTCCCAGTGAGTCACAGAAACTCAGGGCTTGAAAGTACTGGGCATCCTCAGCTGAGGGTAGGGGCTGCCCTAGAGCTCCATAGCTCAAGGCCCAGCATGACTTCCCCTTCTCACCTCCCCAAGGTTCCCGGATCCTGGAGTCCTCACTGTCCAGTACAGAGGGAGAGGAGCCTGTGGAATATAAGTCCTTGCAGTGGTTTGGAGCGACCGTTCGAGCCCATGGCTCCTCCATCTTGGTGAGGGGCCAGAGGACCCTGGTGTGACAGCTGGGGGATAGGTGGTGGTGGAGTAAGGCCAGGCCTGGAGGGAGGGAGGAAGGACTTTATTGGACTAGACCTGAAGCTCCCTCCTCCTGGCCCTTGCAGGCATGTGCTCCACTATACAGCTGGCGCACTGAGAAGGAGCCACTGAGTGACCCTGTGGGCACCTGCTACCTCTCCACAGACAACTTCACCCGAATTCTGGAGTATGCACCTTGCCGTTCAGGTAGGGGTGAGAGAAGACCTGCGTGCCAAGTCTGCCTTCTCCATGAGATCTCTCCCATACTCAGGGCTGACTCCTGCAGCCACGTTCCCTCGGCCTGTGTGCTCCTGACCCAGCCCAAGGCCCTTCCCCAGCTCCCTCTTCCACCTCCTTCCCATCTGTGCAGGGCTTGCTCTCATCACCTTCTCCACTCACAGATTTCAGCTGGGCAGCCGGGCAGGGTTACTGCCAAGGGGGCTTCAGTGCCGAGTTCACCAAGGTGAGAGAGTGAGCTGGAGGAAGGGGTGGTGGGTAGTGGACCCCAGAGGTCAGGATCGGATGTTGGACTCACCGTCCTCCCTCCACAGACTGGCCGTGTGGTCCTGGGTGGACCAGGGAGCTATTTCTGGCAAGGTAAGTCCTTCCTCTGGCCTCCTTTAGGCCCCTGACACTGGTTCCCATCCTCACTCATCCTGGAATCGCCAGTCCTCCCTGCCTCTGTCTCCTCATCCCTGCCAATTCTCCTTCCTCCTCAAAATTCATATGAGGTGCTCCATCACCCTCCACATGCTTCCCTTCTTTGCCTTCTTTGATCCACATATATGAAATCCTACCTCGTCAGCCTCCAGAATGCCCTCAGCAACCTCCCCTTCATCCATCCCCTCCGCACCCCCCTTCCCCAGGCCAGATCCTGTCCGCCACTCAGCAGCAGATTGCAGAATCTTATTACCCTGAGTACCTGATCAACCTGGTTCAGGGGCAGCTGCAGACTCGACAGGCCAGCTCCATCTATGATGACAGTTACCTGGGTGAGTGAGCAGGTGGGAAGGGGATGGCAAGGGGAGAACTCAAGGACCCTGTCCTCACCTATATCCTTGTTCCCTTCCCTCACTCAGGCACCCCCAGACCCTCTGCTGTACTTGTCATGTGCAGGCTGACCATTAGGCCCAGTAGGGAGGGGAAGGGATTAAGAGCGAGTCAAGGTAGAGGAGTCCCAAAGCAAAAATGCTAACATTCACCCACTCTGTCCCACAGGGTACTCTGTGGCTGTGGGTGAATTCAGTGGTGATGACACAGAAGGTAAGTGTGTCTGTCCCCAGGATGGGCCAAGAAAGGGGGAAATAAGGGTCCCAGAATTCTAACATTCACCATCTGCTCCTCTCCTTCCCCTGCCTCAGCCCACAACTCTGTCTTCTCTTTACAGACTTTGTTGCTGGTGTGCCCAAAGGGAACCTCACCTATGGCTATGTAAGACCCAGCCTTCCCTCCCACTCTCTCCCCTGCCCTGGCTAAGCACAAAGAACCATGCGTAGCAGTTTGTGAGGGCTCAAAAAGTGGGCCAGATCCAGGCGCGATGGCGCACGCCTTTAATCCTGGCTCTTTGGGAGGCTGAAGCAGAGGAATCACAAGTTCAAAGCCAGCCTCAGCAATGGAGAGCCACTAAGCAACTCAGTGAGACCCTGTCTCTACATAAAACACAAAATAGGGCTGGGGATGTGGCTCAGTGGTCAAGTGCCCCTGAGTTCAATCCTTGGTGCCAAAAAAAAGTGGGCCAGAACACGGGCTTTAGAGTCAGACCTGGGTTCAAGTTCTGGCACTTACTCTGGATAAATTATTCTGTTTTTAATTCACATCCTGCTCCCTGCTTAATCTCTCTGAGCCTCATTCTTCTCTGTATAATGGGATAATAATAGTTCTGACCTCACAAGGCTCTTACATGGGTGAAATGAGATAACGCATGTGAAAGTACTTAGTGAATTGTTAGGCAGGATACAACGGGCAGCTGTTATTATTAGACCAGGACAAGTGCCTTACAGATAAGAGTGCCATAGGCCTTCATTCAATTAACAACCTGTATTGAGGGGAGAGAAGAGATAAGAGGATGAAGAAGACATCATACCCCATCTCATAAGGTGCTTCTAATCAAGTACATGAGATAAGACACACATCATTCTCTTCTGGGGTTGAACTGCTGATCATGAGCCCCGCAATGCAGCAGGCACTGTCCATTCTCGATGCTGTTCTTCACAAGTCTGTGCTGTAGATGTTATCATTCATGCTTTACACATGACAAAACTGAGGTCCTAAGAAATCAAGTAAGTTGCTTAAGAACACCCAGCTAATAAGTGGCTGGATAGAAATTTAAAACCAGTTCTAGCTGGGCACGGTGGTGCACACCTGTAATCCCATCTACTCGGGAGGCTGAGGCAGGAGGATTGAAAGTTTGAGTTCAGCCTTGGCAACTTAGCAAGAACCTGTCTCAAAATTTAAAAAGTAAAAATGACTGGAGATGTGGCTCTGAGGTAGAGCACCCCAGGGTTCAATCCCCAATACCCCCCAACACACACAACAGGTCTTATCTTTTTCCAAAGTTAGCATACCTTCTGCACTACGATAAGTTTCAGAAAACCAGCCAAGGTAATGTAATAGTAAAGAGCAAAGAATAATCTCATTCTGGAGATGGGGTGGAGGTTTAGCAGAGGTGAGGTGAGAGGACATCCTGGGAAGAAGCATAAAGGAGATAGAAGAAAAAACAAAATGTCGAAATAGTTTAGCGGCCTTATAGACTGATTGAGGATGAGGAGAATAAGGAAAGATTGAGGAAAAAAAAAAACCAGATAAGTTGGGGCCAGAAGGCACTGGAGAGTGCCTTCTCAGGAAAGAAACTGAGACTGGGCAGTAGATAGAGTGACCATCTTCAACTCACTGTAGGGCAGTCAGCCAATCCTAATGTACTGGGGATAAAAGGGGGAGCAGGAGGCCAGGAGACTGGCTGTCTAGCATTTTGCAGTGACTAGAGTCACTGCAGCAAGAGTAGGGAGGAGAGCAGGATCCAAGAGACTGGTGGGGCCAGTTGCTAAGGGAAATATAGGAGAGACATGAGTGTGTTTGGGGGGAACTGGAGGGTGAGGGATGACTTATGTTTCGGATATTTTGGGTTTGAGGTCCCAGTGTGCATTCAGTCATAATTACAACAGTACACTACTCACCGAGCACTATTTGTGGCTCTGGGGAGAAAGCAAAGAACAAAACTAAGCTCCTGTCCCCACTGACATTCTACTCACTATTTTAGTGAGTAGAGATGGACCACAAACAAATAAATGTGAAATCTGTCAGTAGTTGGTAAGTGATACGGAAAAAAATAGTGAAGAGCCCATGGGTGGAGCCACCCATCATAGAGATGGAAATAGGAGGTGGTGAAGCTCATAAGGGAGTTAGGGAACACTGGTGTGTGTCTCTGAGGAATGCCTGCCTTCAGGTGTTCTGTACCCATCTGTCCTTCAATCATGAGATATTCAGGAATAATGGGCCTATCTCCTCACCCCCAGGTCACCATCCTTAATGGCTCAGACATCCGATCCCTCTACAACTTCTCAGGGGAACAGGTAAGGACACTCCCCAGCCCCATGCTGGCTTGGCTCTCTGCCAGCCAAGCCTCAGCCCTGACCCAATAACATCAAACTCCCCGCCTCCCTGTATCCTCTGGACTGCCCCTTGATCCTGGTTATTGACCCCACATTCTGACCTCATGCTGCCCCTTTACCCTGCCCCTCCCTCAGATGGCCTCCTACTTCGGCTATGCAGTGGCTGCCACTGATGTCAACGGAGACGGGTGAGCAGCGGGAAGGGGCGCACCATGATGCCCTGACTAGATCCTGGAGGGAAGAGTAGGGCTGGGATGGACTGCAAGCAGAGTGTTTCTCCAGGGCTTTTTCTCTGAAATCTCGCTCATGCTTGTGTTTCCCTTGCTCAGGGACAGGGATAGAGCTGAGAGCTAAAGTGGAGACCTTAGGTCTCCTGATGGGTGGGAAAGAGCCTGGGGACCCAGGATATCTGGAATTTCTGGCATTAGGATGGGAGGAGAGTGGCAAGTCAGGGTATCAGGATGCCTGGGTCTTCTCTTCCCCCAGGCTGGATGACCTGCTAGTGGGGGCACCCCTACTCATGGAGCGGACAGCTGATGGGCGGCCTCAGGAGGTGGGCAGGGTCTATGTCTACCTGCAGCACCTGGCCGGCATAGAGCCCATGCCCACTCTTACCCTCACTGGCCGTGATGAGTTTGGCAGATTTGGCAGCTCCTTGACCCCCTTGGGGGACCTGGACCAGGATGGCTACAATGGTAAGTACCATGGTCTCAGAGAGCTAGGGACAAGTTGGGGGCCTGGGTTAGGAGGGATTAAGTGGGAGGGTGTCCTTCAGCTAAGACACGCGAAACTCTATGATTTTCCAAGGAAGAGTGTCAACTTTAATTCCAATGTTTGGATCTTGAGGTTTGAGGAAAGAGTGGGCATGGAATACAGGGATTGACAGATGGGGAAAAATAGGATACTGGGTCCTGGGTCTATTGGTAGAGATTTGGGCCCCTGGATTTTGGCTGGCTTGCTGACTGATGTGTGTTGTGTGTCTTGCAGATGTGGCCATTGGGGCTCCCTTTGGTGGAGAGACCCTGCAGGGGGTAGTGTTTGTATTCCCTGGGGGCCCAGAGGGGCTGGGCTCTAAGCCTTCACAGGTTCTGCAGCCCCTGTGGGCAACTGGCCACATCCCAGACTTCTTTGGCTCTGCCCTCCGAGGAGGCCGGGACCTGGATGGCAACGGATATCCTGGTGAGTTTTGCCTGAGGTCTCTTCCACCTTAGAATTCCCTGGTCCCAAACTCCTACCAACTTCTGTTCACTTTTCCTAAGCTTCCAGATGCAGTTGTGAGATGATGCCACAAGATGGCGCTGTTCCATCACTCAGCCTCTGAGCAATGACACTAGAAGGTGGTTAGGAAGAAAGGATCCTGATTTGAGGATTGCTATAAAGGGTGCTTTTTTGCCTTTTTGCAGATCTGATTGTGGGGTCCTTTGGTGTGGACAAGGCTGTTGTGTACAGGTATGAACTCCCAAGGGGAGACTGAAGCAACCTGTGGAAGTGGGAATTGGGAATTTCTCCTTAGAGCTAAATTGTGAAAATCAGTGTAGACCAGGCACAGTGGCGCAGGCCTGTAATCCTAGTGACTCAAGAGGCTGAGGCAGGAGAATCACAAGTTCCAGGCCAGCCTCAGAAACTCAGCGATACCATGTCTTATAATGAAAAATAAAAAGGGCTGGTGCCTTTGATTCCAGCAACTTGGGAGGCTGAGGCAGGAAGACTTCAAGATTGCAAGTTAAAGGTCAGCCTCAGTGATTTAGTGAGAACTTCAGCAACTTCGTGAGACCCTGTCTCAAAATAAAAAGGACTGGGGAATATAGCTCAATGGTAAAGAACCCCTGGGTTCAATTGGAGCACCTTAAAACAATTTTTTTAAAGGGTTGGAGAAGCCCAGTGTGGTGGCTCATGCCTGTAATCCCAGCAACTTATTAGGCTAAGTCAGGAGGAGCACAAATGCAAACTTGACCTCAGCAATTTAGTGAAGCCCTAAGCAACTTAGTAAGACCCTGTCTCAAAATTCGGGGGGAAAAACATAAAAAAGGGGCTGGGGATGTGGTTCAGTGTCCCCTGGTTTCAATCTTCAGTACTTCCCCACCAAAAAAATGGCTGGAAATGTAGCCCAGTGGTAGAGACTCCCGGGTTCAATCCCCATTATCACCAAAATGGAAAAAGAAAATCACTGTAGAGGAAACTGGCATTATGGGGCTTGGGCACAGTTTCCAGAGGAGTCTTAATTCTATCTGTCTCATATCTACCCTTGCAGGGGTCGCCCCATCGTGTCTGCCAGTGCCTCCCTCACCATCTTCCCCGCCATGTTCAACCCCGAAGAACGCAGCTGCAGCTTGGAGGGGAACCCTGTAGCCTGGTGAGCTGGGCCTACAAGGTTGCAGAGATCTGTGGCTGGGGCCTGGGATAGGAGACCAAGTCTGACTTAGGAAGGGGATAGTGGGGATGTTCTAGTCTAGGTCTGTCTAGAGGTGGGTAGCTGAGAGGATGCCTGTACCAGGTGTGTTCACCAGCTCTCTCCTTGGTCTTTCTCCAGCATCAACCTTAGCTTCTGCCTCAATGCTTCTGGAAAACATGTCCCCAACTCCATTGGTGAGGAAGACTGCCTGGATCTCTCAGGCCCTGGGATGGGACATAGGGGATAGAGACCTGGGCACCTCCTTTCTCTCTGAATAGATTGGGAGGGAGAGGTAGATCCCCATAACTAATAAGTCCCCGGATGCAGGCTTCGCAGTGGAGCTCCAGCTGGACTGGCAGAAGCAGAAGGGAGGGGTACGGCGGGCGCTCTTCCTGTCCTCCAGACAGGCAACCCTGACCCAGATACTGCTCATCCAGAATGGGGCTCGGGAGGACTGCAGAGAGATGAAGATCTACCTCAGGGTATGGCCCTGAGGGTGGGTGTGGACTGGTCAGGGAGGGATACTACATGGAACTGAAGTCCCTTCTGGAGAAAGACAGATTGGGAAAGTCCCTTGAAGGGCTTGGAACTCAGGGGTAGGAGGGTCTGGCCTAGGAAGGGAGGCCCTTCTGTTTGGAGGAGCTGGGAAGCAGGCTGCCAGGGACTCTGAAATAATGAGGACAGTCAGACTTGGGCCCCTGAGTGGACAAAGGGAGATATGAGGCTGAGAAGTAAGGCTGCCAAATCCCCAGAGTACCCCCTGACCCTGAGAACTCTCTTCCTGGCCCCAGAATGAGTCAGAATTCCGAGATAAACTCTCCCCGATTCACATCGCCCTCAACTTCTCCTTGGACCCTCAAGCCCCCATGGATAGCCATGGCCTCCGGCCCATCCTACATTACCAGAGCAAGAGCCGGATAGAGGACAAGGTGAGGACCAGGAAGGGAGGGGGTCTAGGAGGACAGAGGCCTGGGTCCTGGGGAGCCGGGATCCTGTAGCCCAGGAACAGTAGAAACTCCAGATCTTAAGGGTGTCCTGTTCCCCAGGCTCAGATCTTGCTGGACTGTGGAGAAGACAACATCTGTGTGCCTGACCTACAGCTGGAAGTATTTGGGTAAGTAGGGGCTGACATTGAGCTAGGGAGTTCCAGATGCACTTGGCACCTGAAAAAGCAGAATAGGGAATTATTAGCTTTATGATCTTAAGAAGATACTAAACTTCTCTGAGCTTCAACTTCTTCATTTGTGTAGTGAGAACAGCAGCATTTATTCCTCTGACTCTGGGGTTTTGGGGTGTGTTTGTGTGAGTGTGAGTGCATGTGCATTGCTGGGGATCAAACCCAGGCCATCACAAGTGTTAGGCAAGCACTCTGTCCCTGAATTATACTTCCAGCCCCTCTCTGAGTTTTTGAAGGATTAAAATGCAATCATCTACATGAAGCATATGACCTAGTGCCTACTGTAGAGTTGGAACTCAGTTAATTACTATTTCTGTCTATTACTACTTTATTATTGTTGTTATTGTTATTATTACCCATTGTCCTGGTTTGAGAATTAATTCCAGTGTCTCTTCCCCTGTGTTCCCTCTCTAGGGAGCAGAACCACGTGTATCTAGGTGACAAGAATGCCCTGAACCTAACTTTCCACGCCCAGAATGTGGGTGAGGGAGGTGCCTATGAGGCTGAGCTTCGGGTCACAGCCCCTCCAGAGGCTGAGTACTCAGGACTTGTCAGACACCCAGGGGTGAGAAGACATTCTCAAGTGGGGGTCGGAGGAACACCAGAGGGGCATCCAAACCTGACCTGTGCTCACACCCACTTCCAGAACTTCTCCAGCCTGAGCTGTGACTATTCTACTGTGAACCAGAGCCGCCTGCTGGTGTGCGACCTGGGCAACCCCATGAAGGCAGGAGCCAGTGTAAGTTTGAGACAGAAGAGGAGGGGGCAGGAAGGAGAGGGGACCATAGGACTGGCCTATTCAGAACATAACCAAGGCATAGGGAAGGGGGGTTGGGATTGGAGCAACACAAACACCCTGTGGAACTGCTCTTTCTTCTCCCTGTCCCACAGCTCTGGGGTGGCCTTCGATTCACCGTCCCTCACCTGCAGGACACAAAGAAAACAATCCAGTTTGACTTCCAGATCCTCAGGTAGGGAGTAGGTTGGGCAGTGGAGGGAGGGAGGTGCTGTTGGGGGGGGTATCCCTGTTGGCTGGGGGTCCAGCACTACCTCAGTCTTGCCTCCATCCACAGCAAGAATCTCAACAACTCACAGAGCGATGTGGTCTCCTTCCAGCTCTCTGTGGAGGCTCAGGCCCAGGTCTCCCTTAATGGGTCAGTATCCAGGCAGATGCGGACTTTCTGGGAGGGGGTGACAGACTCAAGGGGAAGGATTTGCATGGGGTCCCTTCCACCCTCCTCTAAACCACCCTCCTCCTTAGTGTCTCCAAGCCTGAGGCTGTGTTCTTCCCAGTAAGTGACTGGCATCCCCGAGACCAGCCTCAGAAGGAAGGAGATGTGGGCCCTGCTGTCCACCACGTCTATGAGGTGAGGAGAGCTGGTAGGCTGGCCAGGGGAGAGGGAGCAGAAGGTAGGCCAGGATGAATGACAGGAAGGAGGAGCTAGCATGAGTGACCAGAGTAAGGAGGAGAGGAGGGTGCAGTGAGTGACTGTGGGGGGAGGAGAGAGGCCACCCTGAATAGACAGCTGCTGAGTGACTTAAGTGGAAAGGAGTGTGGGCTCCACAAGTGTGGGCTGAGGAGGATGAGGATTTCATCTCTGTCCCTTGGCTCCTCTTGGCCCCTGAGATGGGAGCTTACAACAGGGTACACTGGGGCCATGGTGACTAGGGTCTCAGTGAGGCAGAAGGTTTGCTGTCCCTCTCTGGTAACTGTGCTCTCCCCCCTCAGCTCATCAACCTGGGCCCCAGCACCATCAGCCGGGGCGTGCTGGAGCTCAGCTGTCCCCAGGCCCGGGAAGGTCAGCAATTCCTCTATGTGACCAGGGTTACCGGACTTAGCAACTGCACCAGCAGATACCCACCTAACCCTGAGGGCCTGGAGGTAAGGGGCACTGGCTTGGGGGCAGGTTCAGAGGGCCAGGGCTAAGGGGCTAGGAAATGTCGTTGGGGCCTGGAAGAGGCACCAAGAATGTGCCTATAGCTGGGCCTGAGGCGAATGGAAAGGGTCAGAACACACAGATGCCTCAAAGGCCTGGGATCTTTCTTCCTGAACTATCCTTTCCTATTTCCTGACATACTCCTAAGAGCCAGATTTGTGCCATCTCCTGCAGAAAGCCTTCTTCAGACCTGTTTCTCCAAGCCCTGGTGACTGTTTTATAGTGTACCTACTCAAACAACACTTAATTGAATGAGTATCTGAACTGAGCGCTATTAGGCTCAGAAAAAACTGTAGTAAACAAAACTGACAAGGTCCCCATGGAACTTGTGTTCTAGCAGAGGCTGATAAACAATGAAAAGTTAAGCCAGGCACAGTGCCACACACCTGTAATTCAGGTACTCTGGAGGCTGAAGCCAGAGAATCCCAAGTACAAGACTAGCCTGGGCAATTTAGCAGGACCCTGTCTCAAAAAAATAATAAAATAAAATAAAAGTGCTTGAGATGTAGCTCAGTGGTAGAATGCCTCTAGGTTTAATCCCTAGTGCCACAAAAAAAAAAAAAAAGCAAAATGAGAAAAATTAGGTAGGTAGATGTGGTGGCACATGCCTGTAATCCCAGCGACTTGGCAGATTGAAGCAGAAGGATCCCAAGTTCGAGGCCAGCCTCAGCTACTTAGTGAGACCCTGTCTCAAAATAAAATATTAAAAAAGTGCCGGGGATGTAGCTCAATGGTTAAGTGCCCTGGGTTCAATTCCTAGTACAAAAACAAAACAAAAAACAGAGAAATTAACAGGTATTAAAAGCAATGAAAGTACAGAACTAATCTGCTGTGGGGGAGATAAGACTGTCTAAATTGAGTAATTGGGAAAAGCTCTTCAAGAGGTAATGGTTAATCAGAGGCCTGAAAGACAAGGATGAACCTACCCCAGGAACACAGGGAAGAGCATTCCGAACAGGCAGGAACAAGGACCTGATGACTGATTTATATATTTCTTCCATATAAATTCTGAAAACCAAGCTGGGCTCGGTAACACACGCCTATAATCCCAGCACTTAGGGAGGCTGAGACAGGAGAATCGCGAGTTCAAAGCCAGCCTCAGCAATGGCGAGGCGCTAAGCAACTCAGTGAGACCCTGTCTCTACATAAACACAAAATAGGGGTGGGGATGTGGCTCAGGGGTCGAGCGCCCCTGAGTTCAATTCCCGGTACCAAAAAAAAAATTTTTTTTTCAAAAACCAACTTTTATTTATATCCATTTTCAATGCTGCACTTTCCTGGTGCCTGGCACATGGGAGATGGTTAGCTGGGTGGATGGGTAAAAAGATGAGCAGGTTGAAGCTGCACCTGGCACCAGGCACAGACTGACTTAAATGCTGTGATGTGATGAGGTAGAAAGGCAGCTAAGGGTCCCTTTCCTCTTCCAGCTGGATCCTGAGGGTTCCCCACACCACTTGCAGAGACGAGAGGCTCCAGGTAGGAGCCCTGCCTCCTCCGGGCCTCAGGTCCTGGTAAGTGATACTGGGAATGAGGTCCGAGCCCAAACACTGACTACCTGTTGGCCTGTCAAAACCACCAGAAGGGCAGAATTGCAGGTCCACATTTCCTCTTCCTTCTCAGAAATGCCCAGAAGCTGAATGTTTCAGGCTGCGCTGTGAGCTTGGTCCACTGCTCCGGCAAGAGAGCAGAAGTCTGCAGCTGCATTTCCGAGTCTGGGCCAAGACCTTCCTGCAGGTGAGTGAGCCTTACCTCGGCCCTGACCCCTGACCCTAGATCTACCCAGATTTACCCCAACCTTTCCTATTGCACTAACCAGCCACTTCTTGGTAAACGGACCAGGCACTCCAGTTCCTCTCCCTAGCCCTTGTCTAGACCAACCTGTGTCCTTGGCACCACCTTGTGGCCACAGCAGGAGCAACCACCCTCCTTTCCTGGCCCATTCAGAGGAGAGCTGGAAAGGAGACCAGTGTGCACAAATATAGAAAAACAGAGGTGGAGATGAGTGCAGAGTGGACAGGAAAGAAGATGTAGGAATAGTAAGAACAGACATTTTTTGAGCACACATTATAAGCTATACTGTCCTGGATGTTAATCTACATAAATGATTTAAAAAAATATTTTTATTTAACATGTAGTCATCTGATTTTACATTATTTAGTCCTAATTACTCAATTTCACATTTATTACCTCTTACAAGAAATATCACAGGGGCTGGGGTTGTGGCACAGTGGTAGTGTGCTCGCCTAGCATGCGTGAGGCACTGGGTTCAATCCTCACTCAGCACCACGTACAAATAAAATAAAGATATTCTGTCTGCCTACAACTAAAAAATAAATATTAAAAAAAAAAAAAGAAATATCACAGCTGGGCGCAGTGGCTCAAGCCTATAATCCCAGCACTTAGGGAGTCTGAGACAGGAGAATCGCAAGTTCAAAGCCAGCCTCAGCAATGGCGAGGCGCTAAGCAACTCAGTGAGACCCTGTCTCTACATAAAACACAAAATAGGGCTGGGGATGTGGCTCAGTGGTCGAGTACCCCTGAGTTCACTCCCCAGTATCAAAAAGAAGAAAGAAAGAAATATCAGGAGATGCCGGGCATGGTGGCACACGCCTGTAATCCCAGCACTTTGGGAGGCTGAGACTGGAGAATCGCAAGTTCAAAACCAGCCTCAGCAACAGCGAGGCGTTTAAGCAACTCAGTGAGACCCTGTCTCTAAATAAAAACACAAAGTAGCGCTGGGGACGTGGCTTAGTGGTCCAGTACCCCTGAGTTCAATCTCTAGTACCAAAAAAAAAACATTAAAATAAAAATAAAGAAAAGAAATATCAGGAGAGAATGAGTCCAAAATAGGAAAAGATCACAACCTGGGCAAGACCACAAGGAAGCCTTATGTCCTATAGATGCCAAGAGAGGCTTCCCTGTTCACTTTCCCCACCCACAGAAAGAGCACCAGTCATTCAGCCTGCAGTGTGAAGCTGTGTATGAAGCCCTGAAAATGCCCTACCGAATCCTACCCCAGCAACTACCCCAAAAGAAACTTCAGGTGAGTCCATGGCCAGAGGTCTAGGCCAAAAAAAGACAGGGCTCAGAGTGCTGGAACTGGACCTGAGACAAGGGGCCAGCCTTGTTATTGTAACAGCTATTTACTGAGCATCTATTGTGTGCTAAGAACTGCACAGGTGCCAGATATAGTAGTAAGCAAGACACACATGGTATCTCTGCTCCTGGAATTCACAGCCTTATAGGCAGTGACAGTAGAGTGTAACAAGTGCCAGGGTGTTTATGAAAGCACATCATATGAACACCTGAACCTAGTCTTGCAGGGTCAGGGAGGTCTTCCTGGAAGAAGTGGTACGCAAGCTGAAACCTGAATGAACTAACCAGACTGACCATGTAGAAAAGGTGAGGGTGAGGGAAGAGCAGATATGAAAGCCCTAAAGTAAAATATGATATTGTACATCTTAGGAACTTACATCTTTTAAATTCGGAAAGTTGTTAACACTGATAGGTGGGAGATGGGTCCACATCCAATGAGGGCCATCCAGTGAGGGCCAAGTGTAAGGTAGGAAGAATTTCTGCATCTCAGTGACATCACTGTACTTGTTCCCCAGGTGGCCACAGCCGTGCAGTGGACCAAGGCAGAAGGCAGCAATGGTGTCCCACTGTGGATCATTATCCTGGCCATCCTTTTTGGCCTCCTGCTCCTAGGTCTGCTCATCTACGTCCTCTACAAGGTCAGCCACATCCTGCCCATGATTTGGCCACCATCTCATCAGGCTCTGCCCTTGACTCAGCACAATCCCAAGTATCCACCTCCAGATCAATTTTCCAGTCATATGCCTCCACCTCTACCCTGGCCATTTGCATTCCATCCTGTCCCTTCCTATAGGATCCCTCCCTTCATTCTACAGCCCCTAGCTTAGAAAGACTTCTCTTATCTCAAGATGATTAGTTTGCCCATATTATTTTGCAAATATGTGTAAGCCACAGATGGTAAACATGTGGCCTTCATGCTGTTACTCCTCCTCAAATCTATGGCAGCCATCACTAATTAATCACATCCTAGCTGTGGCCTAGACTCCTCAAGAGGCAGCCACTAGTAGGCTAGTGGCACTCGAGTTCAAATCTGTTGGCCCTCCCCAATTTAACTGGGGGCATTTTCCTCCCAGTACTGGGGACTGAACCCAGGGGTGCTCTACCACTGAGTTACATCCCCAGCCCTTTTTTTTCTTTTCTTTTTTTTTGGTACCAGGAATTGAACTCAGGGGTACTCAACCACTGAGCCACATCCCCAGCCCTATTTTGTGTTTTATGTAGAGACAGGGTCTCACTGAGTTGCTTAGCACCTCCCTGTTGCTGAGGCTGGCTTTGAACTGGCGATTCTCCTGTCTCAGCCTCCAAAAGTGCTGGGAATGGCTTGTGCCACCGCATCCCACTCATCCCCAGCCCTTTTATTTTTTTTTTATATTTTGTTTAGTTGTAGATGAACACAATATCTTTATTTATTTTATGTGGTGCTGGGGATCGAACCCAGTGCCTCACGTATGTGAGGCAAGCGCTCAACCGCTGAGCCATAGCCCCAGCCCCAGCCCTTTTATTATTATTATTTATTTTGAGACTGGGTCTCACTAACTTACCAAGACTGTCCTTGAACTTGTGATCCTCCTGCCTCAGCCTCCTAAGTAGCTGGGATTATAGGCATGTGCCACCATGCCTGGCTTCACTAGAGACATTATTATGGAATTAGCAGAAGATTCCCCACATATTAAACTATCACCAATTTTGACTGTTTTGTGCCCATGGGAGCTCTGGGAGAAGTAGTCTTACCCTGAATTCAGAGGCCCCTTTTATAGCATGGGGAGATTCCACCTCATTTCATCTTGAGATAAGAGCTGGTGAGAAATGGTAGTACCTAAATTCTCCCTCCTTTGCCCTTCATCAGCTTGGATTCTTCAAACGCTCCCTCCCATATGGCACGGCCATGGAAAAAGCTCAGCTCAAGCCTCCAGCCACCTCTGATGCCTGAGTCCTCCTGATTCCCAGACTCCTGATCCTGAAGATCCAGTCCCCCACCCTCATTCTGCTGACAGGGAGGGGACTGGGCACTTCCTGAAGGTGCTGAGGGCCAGGGAGAAGCTACTCTCCTTAGCCCAGAGACATACTTGAAGGGCCAGAGCCGGGGGAGGGGGGTGAGAAGCTGGGGATCCCTCCCCACCCCATGCACTGTGAAGGACCCTCGTTTACACATGCCCTCTCATGGATGGGGGAACTCAGATCCAGGGACAGAGGCCCAGCCTCTCCACAGCCTTTGCATTTTGGAGTTTCCTGAAAACAACTTGGAACCATAACTAGGGAATCCAGTCATGGTTATCTGGGCCAGACGTGCCATCAGGACTTCCTGTCCAGCTTCAGCCTGCAAAGGTATGTCATCGGTCTTGCCAGAGATGACAAAGAAGCCCCAGCTAAAAACCTGGGACCTGAGGAGTAAGAACTGGCAGCTGTGACAGCCCCCACCCTGGTGGGCCAACAAGGAACACTAACCGTGGATGGTGCCCTAGGACCAGCTCAGGACAGATCCCAAACAAAGGTCAATGCTGGCCCAGAACCCAGCTCCAAGGGGAATCAGAACTCAAGTGGAGCCAGATCTAGTCTGGGGCATGGGGTTGATCTGGAGCCCAGACACAGACATTGATAACCTAATCCAGGCAGATCCAGAACTGTATTTGGGTCTGCTCCAGCCCTGGGCCTAGAGGCCCAGTTCACCCCTGACTTGGGAGAAGTCAGGAATTGCCCAGGACCTTGAAGAGGCCATGATGGCAACAGATCTGGAACCTCAGCCTGGCCAGATGCAGGCCCTGTCAGTCCCCAGAGAAAGGGGAGCTGGGTTCCTGCAAGACTTGGGTTCTGCCCACCAGCTGCACTGACTCTGCCCCTCCTCTCCCTACCCAGCCCTACCCTCCCATCCCCTGGGCTCCTGACACCAGGACTTATTTAACTCTGTTGCAAGTGCAATAAACCCAACCCACTGCCCCCACTACCAGAGCTGCAATCTGTGACCTCCTACCTCCCTCTTTCCAAATCCATCCTGGAACCAGACACCTTGGCAAGAAGGAGGTCGCTGTCTCATGACTTCTGTCCATAGAGAGCTGGGAGTATGACCCCCAAGAACTTCTTGGGTGAGAAAGACAATGGTAGGGAAGAAGGGAGGAATCAGTTGGGTTTGAGAATTAGGGAAGAATGCAAAGGGGCAGGTCTGAGGAGAAGATGGAGGGAGGGAGTGCAGAAGGATCACCTGGGCTTCCCTTAAATCAGTAATGAAACCAGAGGGGAAAGCCATGGAACTAAATTGGAAGAAAGCCAGTTAGGCTTTTGTATTATTTTGTTTCAATTGCTATCAGCTGCTGGTCGGAGGAGGCTGTTTAATAGTGTGTATACATGATCTCATTTAATTTCTATCAATCCTGTGAACTAGGTACTATTAACCCCGCTTACACAAAAAGAAACTGAAGTCCAGAGAGTTTATGTAACTTGCCCAAGGTCACACCGTATGTAGCGGCACAAAATCAAACCCAGCCTTGTCTATATGACAACTCACATTCTTACCCTACATACACCATAGGGTTCAGGTCTTAAAGAGAAATCATGCACAATCGGGGAACCCCCCAGGGTCCTCTTTTCTCATCAAATCTATTCTGATGTGCAGCCAAGAAGGGAGAGGACTGAGATGTGGGAGGAGGGAAAGGAATGGGGTTGTGAGAGGCAGATGTCCATGTCTTGCTAGAGCATAATTCTGCCACCAGAGGGCAGCATAGCCACAGATTTAAGGGAATTTGGGGAGGAAAGGGGAATGAGGTCCACCTCTGTCTTCCCCCATCACCAGGGCTATTCTTATTAACTCAGGCTCCTGCCTAGCAGTGCCTGCATCACCTCAAAATACTTCTGGGACACCATGCCTGGACCACACTCCAGTGTGTTAAATTTTAGAATTCCATACCTCAGGAATGGCTTCCCCAGAATCCATAAATGAGGAGACGTTGATGGGGAGGAAGAGATAAGATTAGACAAAGAACCACCCAGCATTTTAAAGGATGTCAGCCATAGTATAAGGCACCAGAAATGCTTGAGGAAGGAAATCCCACACTGCTACATGGAGAAGAGTTGCCCCTCGGGATAAGGCCGGGCGGGGAGGGGGGGTGTCAGCCACCAAATGCCAGGAGCCAGATCTGAAATTTCTTCCACGCGCTGTGAGCATTGGGCTGGGGTCTGGGTGTGTCAGTGCGTAGTGCCTGTGCTCTTGAGAGAGTGGAAAGATCTCTCCCATGGATGCACAATTCAAGGAAGGAATTCCTTGGGCTCAAAAATGCCACAGATATAATCTAGGACCAGCTTCTCTATCCCAGAGCTACAATACTCTACCTCTGGGCTGTTTCCTCTCCCAAATCTTACAGCCCTGCAGAGCAAGTGCATCCCACCTTAAGACTTGAATGATCCAAAGGAACGTGAGAGTGGGGGGCTAGAAGGCCTGAGCCCTATCCTTGTCTGTTGGTGGAGATGGAAAAGAGTGTGGAAGGAAGTGAACAGAGAGCTGGGGGTATGTGGAGGGGGAGGGGGCTCAGAAGTGGCAGCTGGCAGGCGGGAAGATGATCTGGGGGTCTCAAGTTTCTTGACATCAATTAGAGCAGCCGGCCTAGGCTCATTAGTAGCCTGGGGTGCAGGGCTCATCAATAATGAATTCACCCCACACTCCCCCCCCCACAGCTGCCTGCAAGGTCACCCCGCCCTCCAGCCAGCTGCCTCCCCATAGTAATATAAGCAAACCCTCCTCTAAGACCTCCCTAACTCAGAGTCCCTGAAAGGGTGAGCAAGGACTCAGGGCAAAGGAGACTCTATCACTGGTCAGCCATGCCTAGTGCTGGCCCTTGTTTAGTTTTAGAGTCCACCCAGTAGAGTAGAAGCAGGGTCTAAGAAAAGCAGGCTTTATGACACTGGGATAGAACCTTATGGTGGCAGGTCAGACCCAGAGCAAGAGGACGCACCTGTAATCCCAGCAATTCAACTCAGAAGACTGAAGCAAAAAGATCTCAAATTCAAGGTTATCCTGGTCAACTTAGTGGGATCCTGTCTTTAAAAGTTTAAAAGGAGCCAGGCGCGGTGGCTCACGCTTGTAATCCCAGCACTTAGGGAGGCTGAGACAGGAGAATCATGAGTTCAAAGCCAGCCTCAGCAAGGGCGAGGCACTAAGCAACTCAGTGAGACCCTGTCTCTACATAAAACACAAAATAGGGCTGGGGATGTGGCTCAGGGGTCGAGTGCCCCTGAGATCAATCCCCGGTACCAAAAAAAAAAAAAAAAAGTTTAAAAGGGCTGGGGATACAGCTCAGTAGTAGAGTGACACTGGGTTCAATTTCTGGTAATACACACCACAAGAGGACCTCCTCTGATGGACACAGAGACTTCATATCCTCCTCCAAGGCCAATCATGGACAGCCAAGTCATAGTCCCAAGATCTTGGGACCTCTAGATCAGAACAATACCAAGGCTTTAGCACCCCCAGCATGCCATTGCCCTTGAGCTAGAGCACCTTGACAATGCAGAAACATCTTTTCTTCAAACCAAGTCAATGTGGTGAGGCCAAGAGATTGCGGGTGCCCAGAATTAGGAATCCACACTTCTTGCACCTTATTTGGTCATCCAGCCCTAATTTGCCTCCAGAACCCAGGAATGCCAGTCCTCCTTCCCCTTCCTAAACTGGTATGAGATTCTAATCCCACCACCCCTTCCACTGACCTCTTCTTCCCTGCCTCCACCCTCCCTAAATCCCAAGTGTTCTTTTTCCCAAGCACACCCCCTTTCCCTCTGGCTGGCATTGGCCTGAAGCTGGCTGCTTGGCATTCTGGGAAATCTGCCTGCCACCCTCCCTCTCCAGGCAGGTATGGGCAGGTCAGGCTGTAGCAGCTGCATCTTCCCCAGACACCTCCGCAGACTCCCAGACTCCAGCCTTTTGGTGGAGTCCCAGTTGCCTGACTTCTGCCCAGTCCCCTGTTGGCCTTAGAATACATCCAAGTGTCCTGTGTGCCCTCTCCCCACGGGCATTCTCCCCAACTCTTAATATCTGTCCTACCTTCCATTCTCCCTCCACCTCACCAGTGCTTTTCATCAAAGCTCTCCTTAGTGGGGAATGCCCTGCATTTAGACTCTGAATAGTATATTCTAGCCTTTCCCAACCCAATCCAGGTCATCTCTACAAATCTGCATCTCAGTTCTGGATTTTCTATCATCTCCCAGTTGCCCTAATGATCTCAGTTACAATCTCCTATTTCTATATACTCAAGGCCATTGATTACAGTCTCTTCACCCAGACCTTTTTTAAAGGACTCAGGCATTCCAACTCCAGGCAGAGATCAACTCAAATCTATCTTCAACCCCCAAATTCTCCCAGCCCCCAGGCATTCTGCTCCTAAATTAGAAAAACAAACCAGCAGGCTGCAGTGGCACAGGCCTGTAATCCCAGCGACTGGGGAGGCTAAAGTAGAAGGTTCACAAATTCTAGGCCAGCCTTAGCGAGGCCCTAAGCAACTTAGGGATCCCCTATCTCAAAACACAAAAATTAAAAAGGCTGGGGAAGTAGCTTAGTGGTAGAGTGTCCCTGGGCTCAAGCCTCAGTTAAAAATAAATAAAGAAAAAGAAAAACAAACTAGGACCCAAACATTCTTGAAGCACCTCCCTTCTACCCGCTCCCAGCTCATCACTCTGGAGGGGACCCAGTTGTCCCACCCAATCCGGGGCTCCATCCCTCCCCAGAGTACTTGAGCATCCCGCCCCATATCAGCCTAGAACTGGACTTCTCTCCCTCAGACCCTGGCCTCTTAGTTTTCAGCTTCCTCCATCACCTCACAAGGTCTTCTAGACGTCTTGTTCCCCCAACCCCGGCTGCAGTTGACACGGTAAAGAACAGAGATCCAGGGGCGGCAAGTAGAAGAGCGGGAGGAAGCGGGAGGGGGCCAGGACGCCCCCTCGCGGAGCCCGGGGTGCCGGGGTCCCCCCTCCTCCCGTCTTCACCTGCTGCGGGCCCCGCCCCCGCTCCGCCTCGGCCAGCCTCTGCTCCTCCCCCGACTCCTCCCCCCGTACCCCCAGCCCGGCCAGAACGGCCCCCGGGACAGAGCGACGCGGAACCCCGGGCGCCTGGGTCCCCAGCATGATCCTCGGTGAGTGGGCTCTGCGACTCCAGGCTCCAGGCTCCTGGGTCCCTCTCAGTGGGTCACCCCCTTCCACCTCCCGGCACCGCGGTGACTGCGGCCGCCAGTCAGCGACCGGCTCCCCTTCCCCCTTCTTCTGGCTCCACATCTGGGGTCCTTCTTCTCTTCGCTAAGCTGCCGCTTCTCCCGGTGGTCTAGGGAGTGGCAAGGGGGGGAGGCAAAACGGAGTGAGACCCCTGCCCCATAATGAGAACATTGCGTATTCATGAGGCTCATGAATATTATATGACAGTCTACGAGAGGCTGGGGGAGGGGGCTGGTCCTGGCCTGGTGGAGTTGGGGGAAAGGTTTGGACCTGTCCCCTTCAGCGCCTTCCCCCCACCCTTTGCTTTGACACTCCGACATCCTTCTGGGCCCAGGATAAGAGGGAAAGGAGGAAGTGGGGGGCGGGGGGAGAAGATGGTGGGTGTAGCTTCGAGGTGAGTGTGGTGGGAGGTGGGAACCTGAGGGCTGAAGATAAGGGGCTGGGGAGAAGAGGGGGTGGGAAACTGTCCATCCCAGGGCTCCTGCGGCTTAGATCCTGTCTCCGCAGCCATCCTGCCCCAACACGCCGGGACCTGCCCCTCTCTCTCCCTGCTCTGGCTGCCTGGGCCCTTCCTTCCCGTCTTCCTTCTTCCCCTCCACCCCTGCCTTGGGCTGGGGGCACCAGGAGAGGGAAGGGTGATGGGGAAAGTAAGGCTGGGGGAGGGGAACTCCCGCTGGGCTCTGACAGCCCATCAGCCACAGCCACCCCATCCTCATGACCTACATCGGAAAGGGAGCCCCAGGGATGGGGGAGGAGAGGGCCTAGCTGTGCTCTGGACTCCCGCATCAGCTCCAGCTCCAGGCCCCTGCCCTGGGCCCTGCCTCCACAGTAGTGCATAGGCCTACTCTGACCTCTGCCCTCTACCCTGGCTAGGCCGGTTCCTGTGCCCTGTTTGTGGTGGGAGCCCCCCACCAAGGCCAGACACCTGTGATCTCCCTCCCCCCACTGGGGACACCTGGATGGTGCTGATGTCCAGAGGGCTTGACTGGCTTCTACCCTCATCTTTCTCTGGAGACCCTCGCTATTTTTCGGCCTGAGACCCTCAGCTAGTTTTCTGCCTTTCTTCTTTCAATTGACCTCCCTTTACCCTATTGACTTCACTATCAGGGACCCATCCTACCTTCTCTCCTCTTCCTGTGTGGCCTGTCTCTCTCACCTCTTATGTCTCACTCCCCTCCACCTGGCACTCCATCCTGTCTCTTAAATGAATGAGAGAACCAAGGCATGAATGACTTCTTCCCTGCCTCTTTCCCGAGAGTATTCTCCTAGGGGAAGATATTCCACAGCCTTCTTTGAATACCACCCCCATCCTCTAGGGGGACACCCCCAACACACTTTGGACTCAGACCCCCTTTGCACAGGCTCCACTGTCCTCCACCCTGTGCCATCTCTGCACTCTTCCTTCACTCTGTGATTAACTCCCTCCTTGTGCCAAGGCTACTGAGGGGGTGGGAAGCCTGCTAGGGCCCTCAAAACCTCAGTTTTGTTTTTTGTTTTTTGGGGTTTTTTGGGTGCCTTAGTCCTCTTTGAGGAAGGAGGTGGGGGGGGAGTTGCCAGTCTCAGGTCCCACCCTCAGGACCCATACTAAGGTATTCAGCTCTAAATGCCTCACTTAGAATGGACCACTGAGTCTGTGTGCCAAGTGGCCCTGGAGGAGCCCTAAGATGTCCCTGCCCAGCCTATTCAAGATCTAAAGTTGGAGTGGCTTAAAGGCTTAAGGTGGTAGTTCTGGGCTCAGTTCCAAGCCTTGCTGCAACATCCTTTCCATTGGAGTTCCTGGTGCCATGAGGGGCAAGGGGCGGGACATAAGAGGAGGCCTCTTCCAGCCAGGTTGGGAAAGATTTCCCAGAGGTCTGCCTCCCCGCTCTTTCCTTCCCAATCTCCTCCTCCATTTAAGCCCTGCTCCCGCCCACACCCACCCTGGGGTTATTAGGGATGATGTTTTGAGTAGTTGTTCATAATCATCCCCTTGTCTCTTTCATCTTTGACTTCAAAGCCTTTCCAGCTCTCAACCTGCCTCCTGCCAGGATGGGGCAGAAGGGGACAGATACATTGGACCTGGTCAAGAAGATAAGACCCAAGAGCTCAAGGCTTTCCACCCACTCCCCACCCTGATTTAGGCATTTATGGGGAAGGAGGAGAAGCCAAAAGGTCTAAAAGGAAACATGGATGAGATGGTATCTCAATTCCTCCCTTTGGCCACAGAGTCTAATTCCCATTCTAACCCAGCACTGCTGGGATTTTCGCCACCTTGAGCCTTAACCACTTGCAACCTTAACCCCAATGCCTCTCTCTGAGCTTAGTCTCACCTGGCCTAGCCTTCAGACCAGCACTCCTCTCAGCCCTGCCCAGTACCTCTCCTGGCTCCTGTGCCTACTCAGGCGTTACCACACCCAGGCGCTCCCATTCTTTACCACCAGGGCCTGAGGCTGGGGCTCCACCTGAGAGCCAAGGAGCTAGGATTCCCAACCTGGCCAGAACCTCTGGGGAAGAGAAGGAGGAAGAGACCCAGGCCTTCGTGGGATGGAGGAGCCAGATGCAGCTTGGTGGTGGGTTAGCTTTGGCAGGGAAACCAGAGCAAGATCAAAGTGTCCACAGCTAAGCAGGGTATGGAAATGGGCAGATGTCCTCTATCTGAGGGGCTGTGAGCTCATCCCTCTAAAGTAAGTTTGGAACTGTCTTTAATAAAGCATGTAGCAATTCCCCATGGAGCTGGGTGGGGTTCTGTCTGCTGGAGGTAATTACTCTAATGAGCTGCTCTCTGGAGGAGCCTGCCCCAGCCAGGCCTCGCTCCTCCCTGCCCTGCCTAACATAGGTGCTTTACTTGCACACACTCCAATTTATTCTCCTTCTCTCCTCCAAACCTCCCTGAAACCCTCACCTAGCCAAACGACAAAAGCCCGGATTTTTACCTCAATTCCTGGACACCTGGCCCTTCCTATATTCTTGCCTTTTTCCCTGTACTTCCCCAGAAAAGTGTAATGCCTCTGGAGCCAGGAGTGTTCATATTCCCTACTAGCTGTGTGACCTTGGTCAGGTAACTCCCTCTCTGAGCCAGCTGTCATCATCTATAAGATGAGAATTCATTTATTCAGCAAACATTTATTGAACTCTCATTGTGGCACACCAGCACTTGACATGGATTTGTTCAATCCTCTCATCAGCTCTGTGAGGCAGGTACTGTTTTTCTCATTTCACAGATGAGAAATGATACTGAGAGTGCCAGACAAACCAGCTAGCCACCCAGCTAGTTCACAGGGGACCATCCACTGGGAGACCACGTATGTAAAGTGCCTGGCATATAGTAAGCCCTCAAAAACTGGCAAGTATTGTTATTCTCAGAAAATGGAAAGGAAGGAACCAGGTGTGGTGGTGTACACCTATAATCATAGCAACTCAGGAGGCTGAGGAAGGAGAATTGCAGGTTCAAAGCCAGCCTCAGCAACTTTAGCAAGGCCCTAAGCAACTTAGCAAGATCCTGTCTCAAAATTAAAAAAAAAAATTTTTTTGAGAAATAGGCTGGGGATATGGCTCAGTGGTCAAGCACCTCTGGGTTCAATTCCTAGTACAAAAAAAAAAGGAGCAAGGGGAGCCTGAGGCTTGAGCTACATGAAACCAAGAGGCCTGTTTCTGCCCACCGAAGCCATAAGCTGCCATCTGCCCCTCTCCCCACCTCAGATTTCAGAGTGCAGTGGAGGACACAGGAATCTGGAAAGGAGAAAATGAATCTTCAGTTGCCTACCCTGGTCCTTCCTTTATGCCACCCTTATTTCACCCCTCTCTCACATACACCCCCACCCCATGCCAAGGTTAACAACAGTGGAAAAGATGAGTTACTGGCCACAGGGAATTGAGTGACTGTACCTGTTTTTTTAAATCCCCCTCTGGAGTTGAAATGAGGACTCCAAGCCCAGGAAATGCATGGAACTTGCTCTCCCCATCCTATCCGTCAACCAGATGGAAGCCTGTGCTCACATCTCTGCTTCAGAGTTAAATTAGAGCCCTTTGGGAGTGATGTAGCAGAGAAAGAACTTGCTATAGAGTGCGACAGATCTCGATTTGAATCTCAGCCCTGGTACTTACAGGCTGTGTGACATCATCCAAGTTTTTTAACTACTCTCAGTCCTGGTTTCCTCACATGTCAAATGGAAAAAAATAATATCAGCTACTTCATAGAATCCTAGCCACCTCATAGCCTGGGTCACCTCAAAGATTAAATGTGATAATACTCAGAATTCATTGTCTGGCACATAGTGGCTTCTCAATTGTTTTCCTGTGGCTTTTTCTGGAACTCAGCTCTCCCTTCTAAGATGGGTTTGAGGAGAGGGAAGTTAGAGAGTTGAGAGCCAACCTGCAGTGCCTGGTGCTCCAGCGGGTCAAGTGCCAGCCCCAAACCAGCTGCTGGGGTGGGGGCGGGATGCTGGGGACTATGGGAGCACTCAGGTTTCTCTCACCATTCCTGAGGCTCGTTAAGGCTGCCCTGGCCTTGGGTGCCAGGCAGAGAGAAGGGGTGGGGCCTAGGAGGGAGGCCATGAGGGGACAGATCGGGAAGGGGAGATAGCCAGTCTGTCTGTCTGTTCACTCTCTTCCGCTCTCTCGCTCTCTGCATTCTCCTCCTTGTGGCCCTCCCACCCTAACCCCCAGCTCTGTGTCCCGCTTTTCTGCAGTGTCTGTTTTTACATCTCATTTCACTCTCTTCCATCTCTCCATGGTTCTCTACCCTCTTCTCTCTCAGTGTTTCCGTCCTTTTTCTCAGTTACTTATTCCTGCTTCAGCCACTCTACCATTTTCTCTCACCTGCTCGCTGTCTATGCTTGCCCTCCCCATCCCAACCCTGAAGGTGTCAGAGGAGGAAATGGACAGAAGACATACAGACCCCCAAGAGCTCAAGGGTCAAAGCCAAGCATCCTATACTCTCCCTCAGGCCTTAGAATTTGTAAACCCAAACTCCCTGCAGCCTTGACCCCTCTCTGTCTGAGGCACCCTGGCCACCCAGTCCTCCCAGTCCTGGCATTGAGTGGAAGAGACAGACCCCTCTAGACCTTTCTGGACCAGCTCCCTGCCCCCAGCTGTGCCTGAGCCCTCCCCACCCCCTCTCTCTCGCCTCAGATTCCCCTAATCCCTGCTCCCCCGCCCTCCCCTCTGCCCCACTTTTCCAGGACTCTGATTGGCTGATTCTACTGACTGGACTGGGGGAGGGGGATGGCAAGGGAGGGGGCAGAGGGCAGAACCAAGGGAAGGGGACATTGTCAGGCCCAGGCCCCTGGGGGGCCAGGGCCAGGCCACTGCCTGGGGGCAGCGGGCACCAGAAACTGAAGGTATGAAAGAGGGTAGTCTTTATGGAGAGAATAGGAGAAGATCCTGGGGATCCCCTGCCCTAGGAAGGTCAAGGGAGGGCCAAGCAAACAGGCTGCTTTGTTCCTGGGAACCCCTGTTGCTGGCAGGGGGTGGCTAGAGTAGTGGAGGGCAGCCAGAGCTCCGCAGCTGGGGGACTGTGGGGTCGAAGAAGGCAGTTGGGCCAGAGGAAAGGAAGAGGGTCCTGGGTGCTTCTGCACTCAGGGTTCCCTTTGGAAGCTGGTGGAGTTCCTCCCATGACTCTAGGGGGAGGAGAAGAACGTTTCAGGGGAGGGTAGCTGGTGAGCAGGCCTGCACTTTCATTTCCCCTTGGGGTCAGAGGCCGGGTGGTGGCTGTTTCTGCAGAGCTGGAGCTGAGCACTCTGGGTGAGACAAAGGATCTGGGGAGGACTGAGGAGGGTTGGAGAGGGGCCTCAGAGGATGGCCCAGGCCATCCACTTCCCAGAGCATTATGCCACCCACTCGCTACCTACCCCCACAGAGGTCAGCAATTAATTAAGAATTATGATTGGAACAAAATCATAACTCCAGGGAACCCGAAAGATTCTGCAGCCCCTCCCCCAGATCTTGGTTTCATGGTCTCCTTGGGCAGTGGCATGAATCACCCAGTTGACTCTGTCCTTCCTGGGATGATAACAAACCTTTGAATATCCAGGAGACAAGCAATGCCAGGGAAGAAAGGAGTGGCCAGGGACTTGGGGCTCAGAGTTCCTGTTGGTCCAGCAGACAGCCTACAAGGAAGGTCTAGGCTTTCCTAGGTCTGTAAAGTACCTAAAGGTCGTTGGGGGAAGGAGGCTGGAGAAGGGGGAAGTGAAAAACCACCCAGAAGGGAAGGCTCACAGTGGAGGACCTGCTCTAGTGCTCTGGAGCCGGCAGGGGAAGTGTGTGCATACTGCTCACATGTGTGTGCACGCGCTGGGGGTCACACTTCTGGGGGGGCCAGTTAGCTAGGGAGTGGGACTGCCAGACTTGGGCGAGTTTCCCAAGCTTCACTCTTCCTACCCTACAGAATGTTTTCTCTGCCCTCCAGGCAGCCTGAGCCGGGCAGGGCCCCTCCCTCTGCTGCGGCAGCCCCCCATCATGCAGCCCCCGCTGGACCTCAAGCAGATTCTGCCCTTCCCTCTGGAGCCCGCCCCCACCCTGGGCCTCTTCAACTATAGCACTGTGAGTAACAGCCACCACCTTCCCCACACTCTTTCCCCAGCCTGCCCCTGCCCTCTTTTCCTCCTATATTTAATTCTTTATCTCTTCTTATGACTTAATCTTCCTCACTTCTAGTCAATTACAAATATTGTCAGCTATCTGGTATAGTACTAACCACAATAATAATAGTTCATATTTACTGAAATCTTGCTGTTGACCAACACCGTGTGGAGTGTTTTGTGTGAATGATTTCACTTAGTCCTCCTGTGATCACCAGACCATCCAGAGAAGTGATGAGACCTAAGCCTTGGTGGTGACAGTAGGGAGGTGGTGGGATGTATATGCTGAAGCCAAGACAGGGGATAAGCAGGAAGATAAGCATGCCTGCCTTTAAGTTCTAGCTTTCAGGAGCCCCTGGGTGGGTAGATAGGATCAGTAGGTCGGGCTTGGAAGGCTGGCAAAATTGTCTATGTTTACTACAATATGAAAGAGGGAGCCACTGTCCATTCTTGAGCAGGAGAATGACTTGCTAAGAGCAGCCATTGAGGAAGGTGGCGGGGTAGTCGGAAGTAGGGCTGGAAGGGAGCAAAGACTGGAGGAGAGTGGCCAGTCAGAAGGCTGCCCCAGCAATGTGGGCCTGGAGGGAAGTCAGACTAGGCCAGTGGCAGAAGCAGGGTGAGGGAGAGAAAGGAGGAAGGGCGAGGTGTTTCAAGGACATACTGACAGGCCTGGTGACCAATTGGTGTTTGGGTTTGGGGGAGAAGAGAAAGAATGAGTCAAAGATGACTTCAAGGTTCAGCCTTTGTGACTGGGAGGAAGAAGTCACCATGACACAGGCAGGATTTAGAGGAAGAAGCTATCTGAGCTGAGAGTGCTGAACTCTTTGGGACATGATGAGAGGTATACAGGAGAACATTGAACCAAATAGGTGCAACAGTTTTGTGTGGTGGTGCATGCCTGTAATCTCAGCAACTCAGGAGACTGGGGTAGGAGGATTGCAAGTTTGAATTGCAGCCTTAACAATTTAAAGTTCGACAGTCAACTAGAACTTGAGGCCTAGCAGGGCATGGTGGCACACACCTGTAATCCTAGCCGCTGGGGAGGCTGAGACAGGAGGATTGCAAGTTCAAAGCCAGCCTCAGCAACAGCGAAGCATTAAGCAACTCGGTGAGACCCTGTCCCTAAATAAAATACAAAATAGGACTGGGAATGTGGCTTAGTGGTTGAGTGCCCCTGAGTTTAATCCCTGGTACCTCCGCTCCCCTTCAAAAAAGAACTTGAGGCCTGGAAAGAGCTAAAGCTAAAGATTGAGGGGAATTAACCTTACTCAACTCAGATCATTCACCCTCAAAGCACATTTGGGCACGAACACATACTGAATGGAGTATGCAGAGACACTGCAACAGATGTTTCTATATCCAATTTCTTTTAATCTTCATAAAAACCCCACAAGGTAGACATTAATATTCCTTTTTGACAAATGGGACAACAAAAATTGAGGTTCAAGCAGGGTTTATTAAATTTTTTTTCCAGTATTGGGGATTGAACCCAGCAGCACTTAGCCACTGAGCCACATCCCCAGCCTTTTTGTTTTTTATTTTGAGACTGGGTCTTGCTAAGTTGCTTAGGGCCTTGCTAAGTTGCAGAGGCTGGCTTTGAACTTGGGATTCTCCTGCCTCAGCCTCCCAAGTTGCTGGGATTACAGGAGTGCACAACTGCACCCAGCCAAGGTTCAGTAATTTATATAAGCTTCAATATTCCTATGTGTCCAAGATATAATTTGAACCATAACATCTGACTCCAAATAGAATTCTCTTTATTCCATAGCCACTCTCCAAATACTCCAGAAAAACCCAAACCAACATTTGCATTGCATTTTAATGTCTACAAAGTGCTTTTCATATCTTAACCTTTAACCTTTATAGCACCCTTTGGGGTGGCTGTTGTTTTCTCATTTTACAAGATAAAATTGAGTATTGACTATAAGCAGTTCTATATACAGTGCAGACAGGAAGGGTAAATATGAGACAGTCCTATTTTAAAAGATCTTATATTCAGGAGAGAAAGATATGTACACAGTAGAATAGAGAGAAGATTATGAATATTGTGACAGAAACACTAACAAAAATACTATTTAACCAGCCAGGCGCAGTGGTGCACGCCTATAATCTTAGCACTTCAGGAAGCTGAGACAGGAGAATCGCGAGTTCAAAGCCAGCCTCAGCAATGGCAAGGCGCTAAGCAACTCAGTGAGACCCTGACTGTACATAAAAACACAAAATAGGGCTGGGGATGTGGCTCAGTGGTCGAGTACCCCTGAGTTCAATCCCCAGTACCAAAAAAAGAAAGAAAAGAAAAGAAAGAAAGAAATTAGATTTAACCAAAAAAAAAAAAAAAACATTTTTTGAACATATATCATGTGCTGGGCACTGTGCTTGGTGTCAGGGACACAAGACTCAGTCCTCACCCTTAGGGAGCTCACAGTTTAGTAGGAATAATAACAAGTTAACAGTTACCCTGTGGTGTTGAGGAGCTGTGTCAGAGCCATTTAGCTTTCATGGGAGTCTAAGGCAGTGTCAAACAAGACTTGCTGAATATGGAAGTACCTAAGGGAACAACCAAGTTAAGCAGGAAAAAGGAGGGCAGAGGAGAAAAGGGCTTAACTTAGATGGAATGGGTAATGATTTAGGTTTTGAAGAATTATTAGTAGGATTTTAAAAGTGGCCTTAGACCATGTTCCAGATTGAAGCAAATCACATGAACAAGGACTGGAGAAGAGCACTCGAGAAAGTGACATTGTTTGAGTATAACTAGAACCAAAGATGTGGGGAATACTTTCCCCCTTATTTGAATACCTGACTTACACTTACCCTCAGGTCTCAGCACCCCATTATTTTCTCCATTTTTAAATTTATTTACTTTTTTTTTGGTACTGGGGATTGAACTTAGGGGTACTTAACCACTGAGCCACATCCCCAGCCCTATTTTGTGTTTTATGTAGAGACAGGGTCTCACGGAGTTGCTTAGCACCTCGCCATTGCTGAGGCTGGCTTTGAACTCGCGATTCTCCTGTCTCAGCCTTCCGAAGTGCTGGGATTACAGGTGTGCGCCACCACGCCTGGCTAATTCATTTACTTTTTTTTTTTTAATGTTTATTTTTTAGTTGTAGGTGACAGAATATCTTTATTTTATTTTTATGTGGTGCTGAGGATCGAACCCAGTGCCTTATGCGTGCTAGGCGAGCACGCTACCACTGCGCCATAATCCCAGCCCCTCATTTACTTTTTAATGTTGTTGTTTTGAGACCAAGGTCACACTGATCTGCCCAGGATGGGCTCAAATTCAAGATCTTTCTGCCTCAGTGCCCCAGGTAGTTGGGATTATAGGAGTCCCCTATCCCTGTTTTATAGGTGAGAAAATATGGACTCAGAGAGGTTAAGTGACTTGTCTAAGGTTGCAAATCTATCTAATTGATTTATGTAAATAATTCAGGTTTCTGAGTTCCACAGGGTTCCTCTCTCCACTGCTTCTAGTGGAGCTGCTTAAAGCCCTGTATGCCTGGTGTGGTGCTGCACCCCTGTCATCCCAGCAACTCTGGAGGCTGAGATAGGTTCAAGGCCAGCCTCAGCAACTTAATGAGACCCTCAGTAACTTAGTGAGAGCTTGTCTCAAAATTAAAAAATAAAAAGGGGTGGGGACCCCAGGTTTCAATCCCTAGTACCAAAAAAGGCCAAAAAGAAAGAAAGAAAAAGAAGTAGTCATGAAATCTAGAAGTGTAGCTCAGCAAGGGAGTATAGCTCAATGGAGAGCACTTGCCTAGCATGCATGAGGCCCTGGATTCAATTCCCATCACCACACTAATAAATAAATAAACAAACAAATAAATAAAGGCATGAGCATAGATAGGCTTGGAGAGTGCAGCAGGATGTTGAACATCACCAACTTTGGCATGTGACTGTCAGGGTATGAACTGATGTTCCACTGGACTGGCTGTGTGCCCTTAAGCAAGATATTTAACCATTCTGAATCTCAATTTTACCATTTGTAGAACGGAATAGTAATAGTACTAACTCACGAGGTTGTAACAATTGTATTATATAATCATAATGCCTAGCACAAAGTAAGTGCTCAATCAATAATAGCTGATATCATTATTACATTATTGCTATTATTTTGATTTAAAGGAAGAGCAGAAAGAGAAAGGTAGGATGGTCAGGAACTCAGCCATGAGGAATAAGCAGAATTAGACAGTGGGAACCAGAGGAGGCTCAGTAAAGGAAACAGAGGAGCCACTGGAGGGGGCGGGGGAGGAAATACGTTCCTGTAGAGTTGGAGAAGCCAAGGGAGAGAGTAGTGTCAAATTCTGCAGGGGAACGAGGACTGCAGAAAAGCTGCAGACAGGCCTTTGGAAGTACTGTGCAGCAGTTAAGTACATGGCTTTGGAGTCAAGCTGTGCAGGTTTAAATTCAAATCCCACTTCAGCCACTTACTAGCTTATGACCTTGGGCAAATTATTTAACCTCTCTAAATCTCAGTTCCTTCGCCTATAAAATGAAGATAATAATAGGTAGTGGTTTATCTAATGATTAAATTAGATAATCCATACAGAATTCAGTACAGAGCAGACACATTCCAAGGGCTCAGTCAACATTAGGTGCTGCTGGAGGTGGTATTATTACTTATGGCACTTCTGGCAGACTGTGGACTGGTACCTCCAGCTCTCTTTCCTACTTGGGCAGTTCCTACCCATCAGACCTCTTCCTGCATTGCTGTGACCCCTCATTCTCCTCCCACTTACTCTACTCCTTCCCCCTGCCCTTGCACATCCCTCACTGTCTCCCAAAGGCAACCTCTCTCTGGATCGTCCCCTGCTTCAGTCATCTCTTTGCCTTAGGGGAGATGGGAGGAGATGAGACCGAGAGATAAGATAGTAGGATCTCAGGCCCTGTCCACAGAGAATGAGGTGTCCTGGGGAGTGGGCTGCTTTGCCTTCCTGCGGCTCACGCCCCAGTGCTGTCTCCACTCGACCGCCAGAGGGCAGTAAGTGCACGAAGTGTGGTGTAAGCATTGAGAACCTGGTGCGCTGGCAGGTGTTGGGCAAGGGGAGGGGGTGAAAAAAGGTTAGGGATGATGTCCCTAGCCTGAAGTCGCTTTTATCCTGGGAGGCCCCAGCTCCACCATTTGAAGGAATCCCTGAGAGAGCAGTGCCCGAAATCTGGGTACTTGGGCTCGGTTTCCCACCTCTGCGGGGGAATAGACTTGTAAAAGGCGTAGCACAGGGACTGTGTGCAGAGGGAACTGCGAATGGGTCGTCTGCGGGCTCGAAAGAAAAGCTGTCAGCTGAGGAGCGAGGAACTGGGCAGAAGGGGTGAAAGAAAGGACAAATGTCCGAGCTAGACAGAGTCGACCATAGGATTGGTGGGAACATTGGACCCAAGAAGGAACCCCAGTGGAGGCATCTTAGGTCATCGGGCCAAGTGGCCCCTTGCTCAGAGAGGGTCTTTCCAGGAAGCAGCGTCTGGACTTAGACATCCCCTCTAGTCTTTTCGGTCTAGCCCCCCTCCACTCCTCTCCAGTTCCCTGTCCCCGCCCCCGTCCTCGGACCGCCCTCGGTCCCGCCTCCGGGGCGGGCTCCGGACCCGGCCGGCGCCGCCTCCTAGTCTCCCGACCCGCTGGGCCTCACAGCTCAGAGCCGCCCGGGCAACCAGCGCCGCGTCCCCGGCCTGCCCGGCCGGCCAGGCTCGGCCCCCGCCCGGGTCCGCCACCCGGGCCATGGAGCCGCGGCCCCCAGGGTCCCGCAGGGTAAGCCACCCGGCCCCTCCTCTCTCTCGGGCTCCGCGCTGCCGCAGCGCCCCCCCACCCCATCCCCGCCCGCCCCTGCGGGGCTGGCCACCTCTCCCTGCGCCCAGTCCGCGGGTTGTCCGGCCCATCCCCCACACCGGCGCAGCCCTAACCAGCCTCAGGATCCCAGCTGGTGCCCCCAGACTATGCCACCATATTGGATACCCTAACCTCTGCTTCCCAGGTCCTTGGAGTCAGACTTCCCGTCAGGTCTTACACCTACCCTCAAATAACCTCACTTTTTAGCTCCCTCTTCACCAGCCCTAGCCCAGCATCCCCTCCCCATCAGCTTCCACCTGCTCTTTTCATCTTCCCCATGTTAGTCCTTCCTGTTCCCATCCTTGAGATTCCACTCCCTTTCCCTTGTGGCTTGTCACCTCATTTTGAGGGGTAGGGGAGTGGGGTGGTCAAACAAGGGACAGCAGATTCCAACACATAAAAGGGGAATGGGAAGGTATATAATCATAGCTTCCCAGTCGTGATCTGGTTTCCTCCCTTTTATCCCCATTGCCTTTCCTGATTCATTTTGCCCCAGCTTCAGGGAGCTGTTCCCCTTCACATCTGCTGTTGGAGGGCACATGGGAGGGGACTGTTTGGTGGACTTGTCCAGACAGTGTGTAGGCCAGCATCCCATAGAAGAGGCTGTGGAGTGAGATGGGCTCTGGGAGATGCTGGCCTCCATTTCTCCCCAGGGAGCCTTCATCTAGGTCACCAGGGCCTCCTGACCTTGGCCCAGAGCAGCACTTCAGTGGCTCACATTCCACCTGCACCAGGATTGGGCCCAGGAGCCCTCACCTTCAACCCGGTGTCTCCTCTGTTCATGGAAGAGAAGGTGGGAAAGGCCTGCCTGACTCCAATACTACCCTCCCTCTCCCCCAGTTGGTGTTTCTGGACTTTAACCTGGACAGGAGGCTATGTAAGAGTTACTTTCTCACCAGGAGGAGGGACCCAGGTGGGGCCAGGATTCTCAGGGGATGGAGGTTTGGATAGTCAGTTCATATCTCATCCTCAGGGTCCTGGGTCCTCATCCCCTTCTGGGAACAGGTTGAGGCAATGGGATGGGGCAGAGACAGAACCAAGAGACTGCCCTCCCCTCTGCATCCCATTCCTCTCTCCCTACTGTTTTCATCCGACTTAGGTTTCCTGGCCCAGATTGGGTTTCTGTCTGGGCTGAATTCCCATTCCCCACCCAGCATGTGAAGAAGCCCAGGGTTTAGGAGAACCCTGGGGCAGAGTGCGGGAGGAGGGTCTCTGAATAGGAAAGACTTAGACTTGGAGACTGGGAGCTCAGAGCAGCAGTCTATCTCCCCTTTGTGATTAAAGCCTGTCTCCAGTTTGGTCTTTCTCTCTGCCAAACACATCATATATTTACACAGATAAATACACAGCTGAAGATTACACAACCTGACCATTCGTAGTATCAGCAAAGCCCCCAACACTGAACTGTTGATACACAAATGATGTACACATAGTACATGACACTCATTCACACTCCACCCATGCACAGATTGATCACAGCCTGCCTAACACACACACACACACACACACACACACACACACACACCCCTCTCCTGTTTGACTTTTCCCTGAACATAACTGGGGCTTCCAGGAAGCTGATGGAAGGTGAAAAGACAGCATTGAGAGGGGCTGCTTCCAGCCCAGGGTCAGTCAAGAGGTTGATGCTTGTCACTTATCGGAATCCAGTCCTGGTTCCTGCGTCCACCATTGCCAAAATGAGGCACAGTAGGTGAGGCTACCGCCCATTTCACAAGGGATGCTGAAAATCCCTTTCCTGATATTAACCCCAACCAGCCGGTGAGACTCTTGGTGGGAAGCAGAGAAATCGAGACATCTGGGCTTCCAGACTCCAACCCATTTGCCTATGTTTCTTGATCCCTCTCTCACAGTAACTCACTGGGAATTCTGAAACATGGGCACTAGCAGGGACTCAACTGAGGAACTAAGGACCCCCAATTCCTCAGCAATTGTCTTACTTGATTCCTTCCACCTGGAAGATAAGGTTTCACGCCTAATTTGGTCTGTTCTTTTTTGGTACCAAGGATTGAGCTCGGGCACTCAACCACTGAGCAACATCCCCAGCCCTATTTTGAGTTTTATGTAGAGACAGGGTCTCACTGAGTTGCTTAGCTCCTCGCCGTTGCTGAGGCTGGCTTTGAACTCGCGATTCTCCTATCTCAGCCTCCCTAAGTGCTGGGATTACAGGCGTGTGCCACTGTGCCTGGCTTGGTCTGTTCTTATGAGAGGTCTCAGCCATCACCCAATCTGCATCAGCCTCAGCTGCATTCCAGTCAGTCCTGCCTCTAGGCCCCTGGCTTTATCTCCTGATAGTAGGAGCCTCAGAGAAACTCCCGTCGTCTTGCCTCCTCATGTGAACTCTTGGCAGGAGACTGCAAAGACATCTGCTGACCAGGGTGGAGGCAGAGATGGCCCTAATCCCACCCAGCCCACAGCCCTGCCCTAGAAACCCTGTGATCAGGGAAAGAGGGTTCAGAAGATCACTGGGCTGCCTTAGGTTAGTCCAGCTGCCCAGGTTCCCCTCTTACTCCCTATTATTTTCTAGAGCCACCTATTCCCTTCTGATTTTTTTTTTTTTAAAACAAGGTCTTGCTAAATTGCTGAGGCTGGCTTTGTTTTTGTTTTTGTTTTTTTTTGGTACTGGGGATTGAACTCAGGGTGCTCGACCACTGAGCCACATCCCCAGCCCTATTTTGTGTTTTGTGTAGAGACAGGGTCTCACTGAGTTGCTTAGCGCCTCGCCATGGCTGGCTTTGAATTCGCGATTCTCCTGTCTCAGCCTCCCTAAGTGCTGGGATTACAGGCTTGAGCCACCGCGCCTGGCTGAGGCTGGCTTTGAATTTGCAATTTCTCCTGCCATAGCCTCCCAAGCCACTGGGATTACAGGTGTGTGCCACCATGCCTGACTTTTCTGATTCTTTTATTTCCTCCAGAAGGTGCTCCAGAAGGTGCTCAAGAGAGCCAGGCACAGTGGCACACACCTGTAATCCCAGCAACTCAGAAGGCTGAGGCAGGAGGATCACAGGTTCAAAGCCAGCTTTAGCCAATTAGCCAGGCCCTAAGCAACTCAGCAAGACCCTGTCTCTAAATTAAAAAAATAATAATAAATTAAAATTAAAAGGGCTGAAGCCGGGCACGGTGGCTCAAGCCTGTAATCCCAGCACTTAGGGAGGCTGAGACAGGAGAATCTCAAGTTCAAAGCCAACCTCAGCAAGGGCGAGGCACTAAGCAACTCGGTGAGACCCTGTCTCTACACAAAACACAAAATAGGGCTGGGGATGTGGCTCAGTGGTTGAGTGCCCCTGAGTTCAATCTCCAGTACCAAAAAAAAAGGGGGGGGGCAGGGGATGTAACTCAGTGGCTAAACACTCTTTTTTTTTTTTTGGTACTGGAGATTGAACCCAG
>PVHX01000692.1:0-188642 GCA_004024805.1 Geosciurus inauris
GTAGCTCGGCATCATCCCCCACATATCCCCCTTTTTGTTTTTGTAATAGGCGAAGCGGGCCTTACTCGAGTGTGTGCCTGGCTTAGGTTGTCCCCATCTTTCAGGGGATCTTACCCGTCATTGACTACCACACTAGCACTTCAGGTCCCGTTTGCCTAGGGGTTGTCCGGCCGGAACACCCCGGGGGAGGGGTCTTCTTTCTCCTGAGAGAGTTCTTCATAGTGAGGACTGGGGGCTCGTCCGGGATAGCATACAACTGATGGTCGCACAATGCCAATATCAGGTAATGGTGTTGAGGCTTTTATGAAATGGCTTTGCCCAGTTATTCTAGAAGAAAGGAGGGAATGAGGAGGGGTGACCCAGAGAATATGGCTGGAGAGGAAGTTCTAGAAGCCTGCCCATCACCTTTATTTCAGCCCTTATTTGAATCTAGTGCAAATGTGGGGGCCTCACTCTTCGTCAGCATTACTAAGACTATGGGGAATGCTGTGTCCCCACACGTGCTTTGTTTAGGGCCATCTAGGGCCCAGGAGACAGAGCCATAGTCCTTTGAGGTCCTGCAATGGAAAAGAGGAAGCTGGCCTGGACACAGAAAAGCCACAACCACCCAGTAATTGATAGCATTCAGGATCACACCTACAATGCCAAAGGTGGTTAACAGTTGGAGTTTTAAAAATTTAATACTTAATTAAATAGAAGATTGTGAGACATTCAAAATCTATGAATGTACTGAATAATTAGAGATTATTAAACTACTGTTAACAAAGGCAGCTAGAGGAAAATTAATTGACTGGGGGTAAAGAGATCATTAGGCACATGAGTCTTAGAAACATTTTTGTTGTTGTCGCCTCCCCCTACCATTGTCACACTAAATGGCTGCTCTTCTGGGGGTGGTTTTGTTGTGGCTTTGTGGATGCCTGTGTGGAAGTGAGTGGCGTCATGCTCACTGGCACACTGCTCAGGAAGCGAGTGCAGAGGTGACCCCTGGTTAGTGGAGGCACACAGTGTCATCATGGGATGAGGACCCTGCCCTGGACGGGCCCCTTGGCTCCAGTCAAGGTTTTTATGTGCCCTCATCATGTAGCCACATTGCTGCTCAGAGACCCCACACAAGGTCAGTGTACAGAGGAGAAAACTGAGTTTTCTCAAACTGAGAAAACAGAAGCTGAACAACACTCAGGATCCTACATCTGGGAGTTAGCAAAGCCTGAGTGTGAAGGTATTTAGGTTTCACACAACTGGGGCAGACTGAGGTTTGGTCCAAAGTGTGTGTGTCAGGGGGGGTTCACAGGTGAGGTGCCTAGGTATGGCAGACCTTCCAGGTGAGAGACACATCATTGGTGAGCCTGACATCACAAATGGGCTGATCTCACAGGTGGACTCATCTCACAGGTCAGGAAATTCAGGCTCACCAGAGTGTCTCTTCCCACCCATAGTCCCATATCCAGCTGCCTTTTAGGGCACTTGGCCTCCCCAAGCCTTATATGGCCCCTACTGCCTTAGGGGACACACCCTGCCCCATGGTAATGGGGAACAACTGTCCTAATGTCTTTGTGACTCAAGAGAAAGTCACAAAGAGAAAGGCTTGGAGGGGAGGTCTGCACCTGAGACATGAGAAAGGCTTGGAGGGGAGGTCTGCACCCCCACCAGAAACCTGCCTGGGACCCCTTTGTGAACCACACTGGGCCTGTAGCCTCCGGGCTCTTGCTGCAGCCAGCAATGCGACTTCCTCTGGCCCCACGACCCACAGCCAAAAATGACCCCTACCCAGGGGGATAAGAGTTCGGTCTCAGAATCCTGGAACTGGGTTAATAGAGATGTGGTGCCGCAGTGCAGGGCAGCTGAGCATGCGCGGGAGGCGGTGCCCTCCCCTCTCAGGCACCCTGCCCTCCACTCCTCCCCTGTATCTTCCTGGCCTGAGACCCTCCTCTCTTCTCTTCTCTCCTCTCCCCTCCCAGGCTCGTATTTCCTCCTTCTCTCCGCTGCCTGCCACCCACTCACGGGGCTTCAGTCTGAGGAGATTGAGGGAAACAAATTGTTTTCTAGGGATTTGGAGGGTGTGTAGGGGTGGGTGACCCCCCCCCTGAAGACCGCCTCTTTCCCACTCCAAGGGTCAACCTTTAACTGTGCAGTCCTGTTGCCCAAATTTGGATTTATGCAGCGTGACAGGTACAGGGTGCCCTGTGTGCAGGTGTAGAGGGAGTTGGGAGGGGAGGTGGGGGCCTGGTGGAGGCACCCCATAAACATCCTTGGGTGAACCACCAGGAACAGTAAAGAAACCTGGCTGGGGTTGCCCAATTTAGCAGTTAAATTTAAATTTCAGATAAACCATGAAAAAATTCAGTATGTTTCATATTGCATGGGACATACTTACACTAAACTTTTAATTAAAAATTTTGTCTGAAATTCAAATTCACCTGGCCATCTGTGTCTTATCTGGCACTGGGAACAAGGCTGTGAAGAGGACTGGTTTTCATAGTCCTCTTAAATTCAGTTGGCTAAGTCCAAGGCTTGTGAAAACAAGGCCCCAGAGGAGGATCAAAAGTGGGGAGCAGGTCATGGCAGGGTGTCCTGGTTCTTGGTGGCCTCACCTGTGAAGTGGAGAGAAGATGGGGAGCCTTAGGCCACCTGCCCACTGGTTCTGGAATGAGGCTCCTGGTGTAAACAGAGTCCCGAGTGCCTCGGGAGTGGCTAACCTGTATCCAGCATCAGGTTTGTGAGCCCCCTTAATCCATAGGATGCACCATGAACTTCTGCAAGAGCAGTGCCCACCCTATTGGGCTGGGTGGGAGGTGAGAGGGAGGAATCCTGAGCCTGGGGGTGGAGGGAGCAGGGCGACGAGCTGACTGGCCCTAGTTATCAGAGGGTCTATCCATGAACTTGAGGCCCTCCTAGCATCATTTTGTCGGCTGTTCTTGGGATCCCATATGTACTTCTCACCTTGCTGGACAGGGGGCTGTTGAGCTACTTCAACTATAGAGCTCATATGAAGCCCCTGAAAGCTGCTTGAGCAAGAAAACTGCTGGGAAGTGAATTCTGGGCCCTCCTGCATCAGTCTTCTCTTCTATGAAATAGGTGAGAGATTGACTGCAATGCTTCCCAGCTGGTTTCAGGCTGACATCCCCCTAATCTGGAGTGATCCTGCCCACCACCCCTGCCCACCCCAGGAGGTGAGCACAGGGTCACAGGGTCTGAATGGGTGAAGCTGTGGACCCAAGTTTGAGGCTTGATTCTACAGTGTGGTAACAGCTCACCTCTCCTTGCTTTAACTTTAGACCACCCAATGGGGATGGGGGCTGCCCAAGGCTGTGCTGTGCACCTAGTAGGTCCATACCTACCTATTATGTGGGTAAGGGGATTGAAAGGGCAGGAGAGGGGTTTTGTGAAGATTGAGTTCGAGGACTCAGCTGATGTGGAAGGGTGGGGGAACATGCAGGTTCCCAGACTACCTGGGCAAGAGCAGCATGGTACCAGGTCTGAGGCCTGAGGAAGGACTGGGGTGAGCAGCACTGGTTGGGTTGGGTGAATAGTATGGAGAGCTGGAGACCCAGACCAAGGCCACATGGGGAGTAGCCACAGAGAGACTAGAAGGCACAGAGGAGCCTGGGTAGGTGCCCTTCACCCTGCAGGTAGCCCTTGTCTTGGATGCAGGCTCAATGGGTCATGATGCTTCCATGTTTGTGTGTGGATAAGAGGAGCCCTTACCGCAGCTCTGGAGTGGAGTGGACAGTGCCACCAGCTGGTGTTGCTGAAGACCCTGACGGCTCAGGCATCTCCCATGAAGAGAGAAGCCTCCTTGAGAGAGGAAAACTGAGGCAAAGGCAGATGCAGAGAGCCAGGGCCACCTCTCCACCCCCATGGAAGTTGGGAGGTGTAGGAGCTGGTTGCATGTTGGCCTCAGTTGGCAGGAGCTAAGGCTGCCTGTGCTACTGGAACTTCCTGGCTAGATGACCAACAAGGGCTCAAGGCCTTTCTGAATGGTATAGAGAGGGTTACTTAGGGGGAAGTTAGAGACCAGAAGGATGAGGGGATTGTGAAGGAGCTCTGGAAAGGGCAGGTGGTTAGTGTGTTGAACTGTGGCCATGTGGCCTCAGTTGCTGGGTCTCCTCTGGGTTTTTTTTCCCCCCTCTTCATCCCTTTCACAGTGCAGAAGTGCTCCTCACAAATGCAAGCTTTGGGTTGGGTTGGGTCTCCAGGCATTCAGTCTGGTATGCATGGGAATATCTGAGCAGTTGTTCTAGTCTCTCGAAGGGACAAGAAGAATGTGTACAGAGTTGGGGGCAGAGGCAGAGGTTGGGCACAAACCTTTGCAGTCAGGAGCTCTGGGCAGAAGTGCTGCCTTGGAGGAAACCCCTTTGGCCACTTGTTGACAGCAAGATTGTGACTGAGTGAGTCCTGAATGCTGGGGACTGTCACCCTTGAAAACTCCTGGTCTGTGCTCCATGCGCATGGGGTCATGGTGAGACTCCTTAGTGCAGAACCACAGCTCCCCTGACATTCCTGGAGAAAACTGAGGTGGCCCGTGACTGTGAACAGGTGGGCTGGGCTGGGGCCTGTGTGTGAGGACACCCCATCCCAAGTGTAGACTTCCAGCACCAGGACTGGGAAAGGAGAGGGCTCTTGCCCCCACACCCTGCTGCACAGAGGTGAAGATGGAAGTCCTGTTCCAGGGTTATGGGGTTGAGCCACATGACAGCTGACACTGGACAGATAAAATGGACAGTAGGACATAGCCACATGCACTTGGGGGAGGGACAAGGATGTTGCACCCCGTGGGTCCCTCGGGGCTGTCAGGGCTACTCTTGAGAATGGGGTGAACCAGCAGGGATGTGGGAGGCAGACTTTGTGGTAACCAGAGGGAGAGGTGGCCCTGGGTACCCACAGGAAGCTGTGATTGACTGGTTTGAATAATTCCATGGGTTGCAGGGAACTGTAGCCACTGCTCACAGATAAGCAAAAACTGTGCCTGGTCCTGTGAGGAGGAGAGTTTCCTGCTAATCCCCAGTAGCAGAGTCAGGGGGGGTCATCTGGTTGGGCCATTGGAGGCCTTCCTGGTTTCTCTGGATGTCAAGGCAGCACATAATATTGGCCTTACACTTTGGCCGCACACTACAGTCTTGCACCAAATGTCACAGCTTGGCAGTGAGTGAGCAGGAATTCCAAGCCACATCTCTGTTTCAAAGCCAAGCTTCACTCACATTTTAGAGATGGTTCTCATTCTGAAGAGGGCACTGGGTGTGAGGCATCAACTGCAAAGACAAATGACCCCATGGAGGGAAGGCACTGGTGACCCTCTGCCATGCAGCCCCAGAGTGGCCACACTTCAGCCCACATGCCTAGGCTGCAGAATGCTAGTCACTCCATGTGACTGGCAGATAGTTCAGAGGCCTGTAGCTCCGTTGTGGATGATGTTCCTGTGCGGAGGGCAGAATGCGTGTGGTTGTCAGTGTCCCTTGAGAGCCCTACTCGTTTTCTCTGTTCCAGCGGGGTGGCAGGCAGCTGCAGGGCATGCACACAGGCGCCTCCCGCCTCGTGGTGAAGCCATTGGCTGAGCTGTCGGGTTAATTGCTGCCTGCCTTGTTGCTTTCTTAAAACATGCACAGAAAGACACAGTGAGAGCCTCCTCTTTTACCTCATTGGTCTGCCATCCTTCAACCTCCAGCAGCTACACAGACCCATCCAGATTCTAGTGGACCCTGGTGCTGGAGGCCAAGCAGGAAAGGGGTGTCTGCCTCTACTGCCCACCTCCTCATCATTGCCTTCATCTTTGCCTGCAGACACACCCTGACACCCTGACAGCCTCAGCCCTGTGGGAAGGAAGGTGGGGAAAGGGCCACTGGCTTCCCCCAGTGCAGGCTCTGTGTGGGGCTGCAGTGAGTCATCCTGTCTCCAGCTCCTCCTCCACCTGGCCTCTTTGCACCTGTACCCCATCTGAGAGTTGGGGGATGTAGTGGCCTTGCCTTGTCGGGTACGAGAAGTCTCTCCCAGGCCTGCTTAAAAGCCAGTGCTCAGCAGACAAGCTGTTACTCTGAGGGACTTGTAGGACTGTTCACTCCCAGGAGCCATTTTCCTTTCAGTAGGAATTTCCAGGATCTTCCCGTGACCTTCTTTCAGCCCCTGCACCTGCTGCACCCCAAGACTGGACAGGCAGGCCCTGATGAATGGCCAGAGCTGAACAGGGTCCAGGCTAGCTTAACTCCCTATGAAACACCCCAGGGAGTCTGAGGAGAGGCACTGCCAGGAGCCCTCACTTGGCTGATACTCTTTATGAAGAACGAAGCTTCCCCTCCCTGGCCCTCCTCCTCAGTAGTGGCCCTTAATCTGAACTCACTTCTTCTCTGGCCAGTTCACCCAACCCTGGGGTCTGCGGGTGCTGGACTTTGCCAGCAGGGTGTGGAGGCCAGGCCTGAAGCAAAGGTCCAGGATGTCCTGTGTATTGCAGCCCAGTGTCTTACTGCCACAGAAGGCTGGCCATTGGGTTCCTGAGCATGCTGCCCCTCCGGAGTTTGAAAATGTGGAGATTTGACTTCAAGGAGGATTGGGATGCATGAGTTGAAGTATACTGGTACCAGACAGTGCTTAGGAAGCCCCCAGTTGCTGTATGATGTGATGGTCTACACCTTCTAAGAGTCTGGAATGCTGAGACAGGTGGGAAGGTGAGCAGGACCCTGTGTGACGGGGTCTTGCCATGTGCTAAAGATACGGGGAGTAGGGTCCTGACCCCCCCCACAGTCTGAAGTGTTGAACAGATGCAAATGCAGCTCCCGGGGGGACTACAGGAAGGGACCTGGGCCCAGGAAGAGTCCCTCTCTGCTGTGGCCCTTGTTGTCTTTGAATGGGAACAGCAATACTGCCCCCACCCTTTTAAACTGAGAGTTAGATGAACTGCAATTTGTTGGCCACCCAGCCCAGACCTCAGTGTTGAGCTGTGTCCCTCTTCAGTTTACTGGCAGGGCCTGAGTCCTGCAACATGACCCTAGTTGTCAGGGTGCCTCTAGTTACTGTCCCTACAACCACCAGAGGCTGATGTACTAGTGGGCCGGCATCTCCTCAGCCTTGATGGTATTGGCTTTGGGCTCACACTTGCAGGGGCTGGTTTAGACTTGGGGAGTAGAGCCCTGGCAGCCACTGAGGGTCCCTCCTTACTCTCCCAAGTCCAGGCCAGGACAGCTGGAACAGGGCCTTATTGCTGCTTCCACCAAGAAGGTCCATGTCCCTGGGCCCTCTCCAGCCAGGCTACCTGTCATGGAGCATCTCCTCCAGAAGATGGAGATACCCTGGTGTTGCAGGGGCTCCCCAGTGAAGGGATCTCTGGGGGTTGCTAGCAGCATCCTGGGGTGAGATGGGGCTGACTGGGGATGAGTGGGTATGTCCTTGAGCACCTACCATGAGCTAGGTATGGTGTGTACCCTCCACACACAATTTCATGCTCAGTCCAGCACGATACTTTGGAACCAGATATCATATTGTTCCCAACATCCAGATGAGGCCTGGAGAGTAGGCATGACTTGTCCCAGGCTACAAAGCAGGCAAGACTCACAGCATCTGTACAGCTCCATGTGGGCTTTGGTCCCAGGCAACACTGGCAGGGACAGCTCCCGCACCCACCTCCCCCCAGGCTCTGATCCCCATAGTCCTAGAGGCCCAAGAATGTGCATGGTCGGTGTGGGTGTGGGTAGTAGGACTCGCTTCTCCCCCTCCTGCCCCTCCTCCACTCCACCCAGTGTCCTCCCATGACAGCCTGCAGCTGGCAGGGCTGGGTGCCACCCACATCCCTCCTGTCCCCTGCTTGCTGGCTCCTCTCACCACCCCACCCCTCTCTGCTGTGAGTCACCCCTGCCAGAGAGCAGGTGGGGGCATAAGAGTGAAAATTAGTGCTGGGGGCCTGGCGTGGGCCAGGGAACCTCCACTTCTCCACCCCTAACACCTCTTGACTCTGGAGAAAGGAAAAGGAAATGATGGAGAATGACCAACAGAGATTTACTAAAAATGCTACCTCAACTTGTCTTCTGGGCCTGTGACCATGACCTCTGCAGGACATAGGAGTCCCTGGAACCACACACTGACCTGTCTTTGGAATGTGGAGTGGAGGCTGCCCCTCCTGTCCCCAGCCCTCATCCTGAGCTTTTCAGACCTGCAGACATTGAACCGCTCTCAGTCACTTTCCACTGCCTCCATAGGCTTCTCTATGTGCCTAACTCAGCTCAAGAGACCTCACCAGAAGAGACCCTACGTGAGGGGACTCAGACAGAAGGACACCCCCTGAGGGACCCTCAGGTGGCCTGAGGTGATACCACTTGAGGGGACACCCCTCAGGGCACCCATTGCATGGGATGCTGAGGGAGGGAGGCATGACAGGTGGGGAGGACTCCATTTGAAGTCTCTCCCTGGCCACTCCTGGCCTCTCAGGGCATTTTTTAATTAAACAGGTTATTGCTTGTAACTTGTACAGAACAGATGGTGCCTGTTGTGTGGCAGGTGCTCCAGAAGGACAGTCACATGCTTTGTGCCTAGGTCCTGGCCTTGGACAACTCAGGGCAGCCCCTATATCTGTCATCTTCAGGGTGACAGTGGACAGTCCAGAGGAGCCTCTACTCCCCTCTTCAGCCCCTGGGATCTTCATGCCAAGTCCTCCAGGCCTGTGAGTCAGGAATGGCCATTTTTGAGGTCCCTGCTCCTGCAAAGTGGCTGGAGCCTTGGTTGATGTGAATCCAGGTGGGCATAGACATGAGTGGTTTGCTGTAGTCGACCTTCTGCAGTAGGTGGGACCCAGACTCTCTGGAGTCTCACTCTGATTTTCAAAAGGCTGTGAGGTAAAGGAGGAGGGTAGCCTTGTCCCAACCCTCACCTGTCCATTTCTGGTGTTGGACTGTCTCTTCGTCTTCTGTCACCTTGGCCTTGCTGCCCCTATGGTGGCATTTGCAGGAGTGAGCAGGAATTGTGCAGTGTGTGGAAGCTGCAGTCACCGGGCACATACCATCCGCCAGCCCACAGAGGAACAGAGAATGCAAACCAAGGGCTTTGTCACAGAGCCCATGAGCACTGAGAGAAGGCCTTGACCTCAAGGCCCAGCTCTGCTGCCTGCTCTGCCTGGTGCATGGGGGTGTCTTCTGCAGGAGCAACTGATAACCCTGCCATGAGTCACTCAGCGTGGGTGTGCAGGGCTTGGCTGGGGCCACTTCCCTTCCCCTGTCCCTCTGTAGCTCCTGAGCCTTGCCGCAGCACTAGACCCCATGCACACTGCTGACCTCAGGGGCACCCAGGATATAGGTCTGGCAGAGCAGGTGCCTCAGCAAGCCAGGGCTCCACACTGAGATCATGATGGAATCACCTAGAAAAGCTTCCAGGCCTCGGCATTCCCTGAGGGTGGAATCTTGGGACGTTGCGCTATCATTAGAATTCAGGAAGGCAGGCGGATAATTGCAGGCTCCAGTTTAGCCTGATCTTTGAGTAAAATTGTTTTGGGCATTTTTTGTTTGGGGTTTTTTCTTTCTTTTTTCTTTTTCTTTTATTTCTTTCTTTTTTTTTTGATAAGTGCTTTTATGGGGGTATAAGTGAACACCGTATTATATCTGTGGGATGTTTCTCTAGTAGGAGGAATAAATAGCACATACTTTGCCCGAGTTTCTCTGAGCCAGCCCCCTTGGGAAGCAGGTGTGTAATGTGTATGCACAAGTGTGTGTGTCTGTGTATGTGTGTGTGTAGGGCTGCTGCCAAAGTGAATGAGCCAGTCCATCAGTCAGTCACCTTCTGACTTAAATATAGGCCCACGCACATGTGACCTTGTCTGGTTTGGGGTGCAGTCTCACCATGTCTGAGCAATTGGAAGGTGTGGACTCAGGAGTTCCTTTTCCAAGCTTCACATCAGAGAAGGGGCAGACACTTAAGCTGCTTCCAGGGTTGGCCATTATCAATGGGCCTTTCAGTCCTGGAGGCTTTAGGTTCCTCGCTGTCTTCATCTATAACTTGTCCTCATGACAGGTGCAGTTGGGGCAGCCAGGGTGTCCTCCCCACTGCTGGCTGCACCTCTCCACCACCCCATAGCCTTTTCTTTGTGAATAATTCAGCTGCGTTTCTGGGTGTCTTAGCTTCCATTTCAGCAGGGACTTGGGTATTATGTTGGAAGACAAGAACAGTGTTTGCTGAGGCAGATGTACAGGTGAGGGAGTGGGGATTGGGGGCCTCTGGTAGTATGCTGGGATGGGGACTGACCAGTCCCTCTGAGATGCCAGGTGCCTGGACAGAAAGCAGATGGGACCCAGGTGTACAGGGCAGGGTGGCTCAAGGACCTGTCCTGGGGGAAGGAAGGAAAGCCCTCTGGACATGTCCCAGAGACATGCCTGTTTGCAGGCACTGCTGCCCTGGAGAAAGGCACATACATATTTGCATGTCTGGCCTCCATCCCTACACCACGCCATGCCCGCTCCAGTGCAACTGACCAGAGATGACTCGGCCAGGTCAGGTGGGTGATTTTCCCCCGTGCACCCTCTGGGGACCAGAGGCCTGTAGACTGGTTTGAATGCTTTCTGAGCATCCTTTTTAAATTGGTACCTTCCCTCCTTTCCTGCTGATGGAGCTGGGAGGAGCCCCCTTGGTAAAGGAGGAGCCTGTGGTCCTGATTGGCATATTAATTGTGTGCTCACCTTTCTGGGAGGGGTTCAGCAGGGGTAGAGGTTCTAGACAGGGTCACCTCCTCCCAGTCTCCTCAAGGAGTCAGCCTCTGTCCTGAGTGCTGAAAATCCACCTGCCTTTCTTCACAGTTCCCCCACACATGCCTGTGGCTCAGTGATGTGCCTGTTTTTGACCTTGATGTACGTTGAAGCACATTTTGGGCACTCCTTAGTTGCTGCTTTTCCCCTGAGCACGATGTTGGGAGGTTGGGGTGTGCTCGTGCACTGTGAGTATAGCTGGAGAACTCTGTGTCCTTGCTCCACAGTGTAGCTCTCCCTTCTGTCACATGTGCGTTCTGGGTTTTTGCTATTACAATCTTTTTTAGCTTTTTAAATCCTACTGGCACCTCTGTTTGAAGTTTCTGGCTAACAAATTGCTCCAATCTTTGAGGGTCCTGTAGAGGGACTGCTTGAGGGGAACCAGCTTCTAGGGACCAAGGGTCCAGATGCACAGAGACTGATCATCTCTGGGCCATCCTCCCAGAGCCAGTCGAGGCCCTGCACCTTGTGTGGGTGGGAGCAGCAGGCAGGCTCTGGGCTCTGAGGACACATTTCCCCCCTCCCAACGTGGCAGACGGGTTGTTCAGCACATCCCACTACTGCCTTGGAAGAACAAATTTGGCTTCAGCAGAAAGTTCCAGAGAGTATGGGATTAGGTCAAATAAGTGAAGTATTAAATCAATGCACCATTAACATACAGCATTTCCTGTTCTTTGAATAATGCCTGGAAACTTTTAGCCCCAAGTTAGTTCACTTACTGCCTCCCCTGGGTGTCTCTGCCCCAGGCACCTGCCACTTGTCCCTGCCCAGAACTGCCAGCTGGTGGCCTGGCAGGTGCTCATACCCTGTGTCTCCCTTGAGCGGGTGAAGACGGCTGGACAAGCATCCCAGATACCAGGCAGTGGGTGGGCATGTCCCCATCCTCTCACGGTTGGCAGCTGCTACATACCCTCATGAGTCTATTCTGAAATGAAACCATGGGTTCCCAGCTGGTGGGGCACAGGGTGACACCTTGTCCTCTTCTGTCCCCAGATCACCAGAAGCTGGAGAGAGAGGCTCGGATTTGCCGCCTGCTGAAGCATTCCAACATTGGTGAGCGGCCGCCAAGGAGGGCGGGGGCTGATATTTTTGAGAAAGCTCCTCAGGGTATTTGGAGCCCAGAATATGGGTCTGATGGCCTGTCCAAGCCTCACTGGCTGGGCACATGGGAAGGGTTCCTAGGGAGCCTGGGCTGAGCTGGTCCCATCCTCAGCATCGGGACTGCTGGCCCTGCCAGGAAAAGGTAGGCAAGTGAGCCACCCAACAGCTGTGCCTGCCTGCACCTGGGTTAGATGGAGGCCAAGACTTTAACAGGGTCCTGGCTTGGCCCTCAAAAAGGACAGCAGCACTGCCTGTCGGTCTCCTTCCTGAAGCCTCAGACAAGTCCTGTGTTGGGGTAATAAATAACAATTCTGGGAGCTGTTGAGCAGACCCAAGAAACCCAATTGAGCAGACCCTAGGAAGGTGGCTCACGTCTCCCTGGGTTACTTGGTCCTGTCTGACCCTCACCTTCCCTGGCTCTGACATCTGAAGAGTTTGGAAACTCAGCCCTTACCCACACTGGGGAGTAGCTGGAAACACCTTGGGGGTGACAGCTGCTCTCTGCCAGTGGAGGGCTCAGGCTGGCCTCAGAGGCACCTGGAGTTTATTACGTGGATTCCTGGGCCCCTCCCTCCAAAGCTTTATTCTCTTTTGCCAAGATAGGGCCCGGGAATCTGTGTTTAAAAGAAACACCCAGGGACTATGAGAAGCCGCCACTTTGGGAGCCTGGGACATCCACATTCCCTCGCAACCCACTGAGGTGGAAAGGGAAAAGGAGGATCTGCCTCGGGCATGTTGGGTCCCAATGGGCCACAGGGGCTCCAGGAGAGCTGGTGCTGGGAATCTCTGCTGCTGCCCTCTAGGATACTGGGTACCCTCAATTTTCCCTTGTCCCAAACCAAGAGCTGAATGGGGAAAGACACATCTCGCATTTGTGAGGCTTCTGCAGGTCACCAGCCTTAGCCTACAATTTTGGAATCCCAATCTCTCCGTCTCAATCAGTCTTGTTCCTACTGACAATGCAGATGCTTGGGCCTGCCCCAGAGAGTCAACTCAGGAGGCCTTGGCAGGCCCAGGAATCTGGATCTTAGTGCAGCATCCAAGGGGCCTGCAGGCCCGCCGGGCACCAGCAGCTCAGTGCTGAGAGCTTGTCTCACTCACTACTGAGCCCCCTTCCTGAGGATCCTGGAAGATACCACTTCCCACTCAACTCTACCAATACCCCTTCCCTCACTCCCCTGGTCCTGGCACTCCCTTTCTCCCCACTGCTATGTCTGCTGAGCACCAAGAGCAGGACACCCATTCTGAGTTGTATTTGAAGGAATCCCTTTACTTAGAGGAGAGGACCTAGGTGTTTGGATTGTGTTTTTGGACAGTTCTTCAACAAGACATCTCCCTGCTCTGGCTGGATGCTGGATGTAGTTCTGGGTTAGATCTGAGCGGTGGCTGGTCCCTGCTCCCAGTCTGTGCCAAGGGAGGAGTGACTACTGGAGATCCTTGCAGCAGCTTGGGTAGCTGGGTAGGGACTCAAGATCAGCACGTTCCAGAACACAGAGGAGGCAGACCCAAGGCTGCAGGGGGCACACAGTCTTCTCTGTAGATTCAGGAACTCTCTGAGGAGTAGGAGGGAACATAAAGGGGAGACAGGAGGACTCTCTCCCTTGTGGGTTTTCTTCAGTCTTCCTTCAGGGGCACCAGCCCCATCTCTGAGCAGGAAGCTGCTCACAGGCTCTCCTGGGCCACAAGAGCAGGTGCTAGGAGCAGCTCTGAGAGGGGCAGTTCCCTTGCTCAATGGCTAAGTCAGGCAGCAGCTGTGTGCCAGGTTGGGAGGGGCCTCAGTTTCCTCCTTTGAACATGGAGATGCTCCTGCCTCTCTCCTAGGTATCTCGTAGGAGGAACCGGGATGATTCACATGAAAAGTTGCATAAACTCTAAAGTCCCCTCTTTTCTGAGGCAGCCTGCTTGGAGTGGAAGGTAGAGACCCAGCCACAAGCTCTGGGACAGACCCTTCATTTGTGAAAAGGGCTGTAAATGCTCCCCACTTCATATGGTAGTTTCACGAGTTTATCGGCTAGTCATGCTTCAGAACAAATGACCCCACAATCTGCCAGCTCACACAGGTTAACTTAGCTTCTGTGTATTCAAGGGCAGTTCAGCTGACTGGGAGGCCTGCCATACAACTTGTGGGATCCAGTACAAAATGTAGGTGTGGGCCCTTTGTTCAAAAATTATTAATAATTTCAGCCAGGTGTGGTGACATATGCCTATAACCTTAGCAACTCAAGAGGCCGAGGTAGTAGGATCACAAGTTCAAGGCCAACCTCAGCAACTTAGTGAGGCTCTAAGCAACTTAGTGAGACCCTGTCTCAAAATTTAAAAGGAGGACTAGGGATGTATCTCAGTGGTTAAGCACCCCTGGGTACATTCCTCAAATTTTTTTTCAAATCAACAACAGTAAAGAGAGCCCTCTTGAGTGCCCGGGATAGCTACTCAACTGCAGGACCTGCCTGGGCTCCCATGGGCTGCAGACTCGCCAGGGCTGTACTTAGGAGGGCTCAACCAGAGCCTCAGGCCCTGCTTCCAAGGTGGCTCCTCGCATGCCTATTGACTGGGGCCTGAGCCCCTCCCAGAGTTATAACATGGCATCAGGTTCCCCAGAGCCAGTGATGACAGAGGGACAGTGTGTTAGTTAGTTTTTCCTCGCCAGGACAAAAGTTGAGCTAATCAACTTATGAGGAAGAAAGATTTACTTTCCCTCATGGTTTAGGAGATTTCAGTCTGCTTAGCCTTGTTGCTCTGGGCCTGTGGTAAGGCAGAGGATTGTGGCAGAGGGAGTCTATTCACCTTTCAACAGGCAGAAAGGAGAGAGAGAGAGAGAGGGAGGGAAGGAGTAAAGTGGTCCCAATATCCCCTTCAAGGATACACCCCCAATGACCTAATTTCCTCTCACTAGGCCCTACCTCTTAAAGGTTCCACCACCTCCCAGTAGTACCACAGGCAGAGGACCAAGCCTTCAACACTTGGACCTTTGGGGGACATTTCCAAACATATCAGACAGGAAGAGAGAAAGACAGAGGGACAGTGAGAGACAGATACAGACAAATGAGGAACAGCAAGGGACAGAGATGGACTGACAGAGATGGGATGAAAGTGTGAGACAGGGACAGAGAAAGAGGGATACAAAAAGAACAAGGAGTATAATGCCTTTTTAAAAATTGTGATAAAATATACATAACATAATATTAATCATTTTAACCCTTTGTGAACATGCAGTTCCGTGGCATACACATTCACAATGTTGTGTAGCCATCCTCACTGCCATATCTGAAGCTTTTTCATCTTCTGTCAACAGAAACTCTCCCCATTAAACAACACCCCCTTCCCCAGCCCCTAGCACCTGCCATTCTACCTTCTGTCTCTATGAGTCTGACTCTAGAGGCCTCAGAGGAGTAGAGTCATAGTGTTTTTTTTTTTTTTTGTGACCAGCTTATTTCACTTGTGATGTCCTCAAGGTTCATCCCTGTTGTACATTTGTCAGAATTTCTTCCTTTTTAAGGCTGAATAATATTCCATTGCATGGAGGTACCACATTTTGTTTATCTATTCATCTGTCGATGGAAACTTGGGCTGCTTCCACCTCTTGGCCGTTGTGAATAGTGCTGCTGTGAAAAGGGGTGCACAGGTATGTGAGTCCCTGCTTTCAGTCTTTTGGGTATGTACCTAGGAGCGGGATTGCTGGGTCCTATGCTAACTCCATTTAACCTTTTGAGGAACCATGTGCCTTGTTACGACCTAGTCTCCAAGCTGTCACTTCTGCCAGTTCATTCAAGGCCCACACAGGGTGAGGAATTGAGTTTCCTCTTAGAGGAGATGCATCAAAGGCTTTGGGGATGTGTTTTATAGCCACCAGTGATGAGCACTGGCATCCATGGAGCTGAGTTGTCCCATTGCGAGTGGGGTTCACAGCCTGGCCCTAACACTGACTGCACAGATGGACTCCCGGCTACTAGTTCAAGGGGTCCTGAGGCAGGGGTTGGCCAAGAGCATGCTCCCAGTGGATTCAGTGTCCTTCAGAGACAGAGAGAGGATGGGCAGATGGAACTGGGCTGGATGTGACCTGGCCTTGCTCCATAGCACCTCATACAGGGAAGAGGGTCAGGGCCAACTGGGCCTCTCAAAGCCAGGAAGACTTTGCCTCTTGGGACTTGGGTCCCTTCCTGGGAAGCATCCTAGCTTTGTCCAGGGCTGTCATCCAACTTTTCACAAGTGTCCTGTGTCAACAGAGAAACCCTGGAAGAAAGAGTCAGGCAGGACCAATAGGGATGGTACCACAAGCCACAGGAGGGTCTGGCCAGGTGTTGGGGGTGCTGCTGTTGGGGGTCATCTGGAATAAACTGAAGACCCAGATGGTCCAGAGCTCCCTGAAACCTGTGCCCTCAGATTCAGATGCGCACCCCCAAGTCCAAGCCACAACCACCATGAGGTTTTGAAGGGGATCTTTAGCCCTATGGTTCGGGCTACCAGGCTGAATCAGGTGAGGATGACACTGACAAGTCTAGCTGATGCCTGTGGAACGTAGGTGATCTGTGCCTACCAGGGTATAGCCCCAGGCCAACACCCTTCCCAGGGAAGTTTCCAGAATTCACTATGAAGTACATATTTACAGATACCTGCTTTGTGCCAGCTGAGGTCTCAGGAGTAGAGACCCTGCTAGGAGCATCTGCCTGTGATGTGGAAGGTGTCCTAGGGTAAGGAGCTCATCAAAAGAGCAGATCCCAAGCCTCCCCCACTACCCTCAGACTCCTTTCCCCACACTGACCAGCTGTCATTTGGCCCTGGCCAGGAATTTTGTAAGTTTGACTGATATCAGGGCAAGAATTAGCTTCCCTCACTGGGTCCCCACTGATGAGCTGGGCAGAGGGATACCCAGAGGATGGAAGCCTGCTAAGGACAAGGAGGCCTGAGGAGGGCAAGGGTGGAAGGTTCCTGGAGCTGCCCTTTAGCAGCTCTTCTTATATGTCACCAGTTAACATCACCTGACCCTGCAGGCAAGGGTTAGTGTCTCTGTAAACTGCAGGCACCATGGGTGTCTAGAAAAGGATCCAAGAAACTTTTGGGGAAGAGCAGAAGGAGCCCCCTGAGCCTCCTTGCTCTTGGACCCCCAGCCCCTTTGCCTACGGAAAATCCAAGCTCCATCCAGGCGCTTGGGAACTGGATCCTTGAGCCCCTGCCCAGCAGGGTTACAACCCTGAGGGAAGGAAGAATCTCAACAATGGGGAGCCCCAAGGCAAACAGGAGAGGGGGCAAGGCCACAGTCCCTGAGCCCCTTTTCCCTTGGGAGGTGGAGAGCAGCAGATTAGCTCTGGAGGATATTTGCTGACCTGACCCAAGGTTTCCAGACTGGACTCTTAAGATACTGCGAGGGACTTGACTTATTGCCACCTGTACATATGCCACCACAGTGTTATTTGCTTACTGTTTTTATTTAAATAGATTTTTTGACAATTCACTTTTTTGCTTAGCCCTGTCTGTGAATTCACAGGTCTGATGTGCTAGTTAGATTTTCTTCTAAACCATTAAAATAAGCACCTAACTATTTTTAAAATGTTAATTTTTTTTAATGTTCACATGCACACTCCCTTGATTTCCTACATGTATCCACAGTGGCTCCATGTGATTGAGGGACCTACTTCCAGGCAGGAGGCAGGACCTACCTAAGCCTGAGATCCCCTGGGCTCCTGATCTCACCCCATCCTGCACCAGGAGGCAGGTGCCAGCCCCCACCAGCAGGCATTCCCTGCTGAACCCAGGGAACAGTGACCCTGAGCCTCCCTTCCTCCCCTGGAGCACTGCCTCAGGGGCACCAAGGGGTGTATTGGAGAAGACCTCTTCCAACTGCTGCCCTCTGGACCTGGGCCTTTCTATTATGGGATCAGAAAAAAAGCCCAGGTCCCCAAGCAGCCCCAGGTCCTGGTACTGAGCCTCACAAACAGTAACAATAGTGACAATGACAATCACAGGATTGTGGATCCTTAAGTACTCACCCTGTCATGGGAGCTCCCCACAGGTTACCTAATTCATCTTTTCAATGATCCACAGATGCTGATTTAGTCCATTTCATAGAGGAGCAGACTGAGAGGCTTACATGGCTGAGTGACCTGTACAAGGTCACACAGCCATTGTGGTCCTACATTTCCTGAGACTTGGGGCTCAGCCTGTCCTCATAGGTTGGGGGGCTTTGGACCTGAGGTATAGGTGCTGAGAAAGGCCATTGGTGTGGGGTCATTGGATCCCAGGGGTCTTGGCAAGGCCTGGGCCTCAGAGGCCAGATCAGAGTTTCTGGGCATGAGGATGCTATCAGGCCGGCACCTAGAAGGACCAGAGCTAGGAAGGAGGGCCTTGAGAGCTAGTTAGAAACTAGGACAGCTCAGGAGGGCTCCAGGAAGGGGCTGGAGCTGTGTGGGCTGTTCAGGCCTGAGGCCCCAGGGGGCTTGTGGGACCTGGGAGAAGGCAACTGATTTTCACCCTTCAGCTCCTGTGTCTTTTGGATGATGGGAGACAGCCATATCTCAGAGATATGTCTGTCTGGACCCAAAAAAGAGAAGGGCCAGGAATGGCACAGTGTAGCCCCTGGAGCCAGACCAATCCTTCAGCTCACAGCCTCACTTTGCCTTTTTTGGGCTGTGTGACTTTTAGCTGATTACTCAACCTCTCTGTACTTCAGCTTCCTCATCTGTAATTTCTTGGAGTGATTGGAAGGTTAACTGAGTTAATACATAGAGTGCTCATAGCAGCCCTGGCACACAGTGAGTGCTCAGTGCCTGTCGTCGCCCTTCTAGCAAAGGGCAGAATCTGCACGTGGGAGAGCAGGGCCCAAAGTGAGTCATTCCTAGCAAATACTCACCATTTGGAGCAGGGCATATCTCCAGATGAGGAAAAGCAGGCTTTTTGGGGGGTGGGGCACACTTTGGTCCTGAGATCGCACCGCTGTTCCCCTGCTCCTTCGTCCATTTATCATGCATCCTCCGTATCTTCGTCAGTTCTGCCCTGCACCAGGCAGAGTCTAGGGTGAGGGGCAGGAAGCTCCCAGTGCAGACCTTCGCAGGCAGCATGGAAACAAGGACTTGAGGAGGAGGGGAGAATGGCAGCACTCCACCTTGCTGGAACCCGAACTCAGGGTTTGAGCCTTTGGATGATCCACATTGGGCAGGTTTTCCTCCAGGACCGGTCCTTGCCTATTGAAGACTGAGGGCAGCTCTAGGAAGGCCCAGGGTGAATAATGGGTGTGTTTCATCCTGAATCCTCCCCCATGTGACACCCTTCAGGGGCTCCTGTCCAGGAGCTCAGCTGGGTGAGTCCCTGCTGCTGTCCTCCTCTGTCTCCCTCTGGCAGCCAGGCAGGCAGCTAAGAGTGGAGGAAGGGCAGGGTGCTGCCCAGAGGCCCCTGATGTTCACCCAGGGGCTGGTGGCCTGCAGGGCCCAAAGCCCCACCACCCTGCCTCCTGGCCACCCACCTGGCCCTCCCCACAGGTCATCCTGTGGGTAACCCTAGGGCCCTTGGCTGTGGGGCAGGGAGCTCTCTCCCTGAGGGCTTGCACAGCTGGCACGTGCCTGGACAGTGTGAGGGTGGGTGTGTCCTAGCTACCGCCAGCTGCTCATGGCTTCTCTGTCCCTGCAGTGCGTCTCCATGACAGCATCTCCGAGGAGGGTTTCCACTACCTGGTCTTCGATCTGTAAGTGCCAGAGCTGAGAACCCTCTCCTACTCCCAGTGCAGGGCCAGGGTGGGGTCCAAAACCTCCCCAGCCCAGGAAGCAGTCCTGTCCCTACTTCTGGCCACTACTTGAGTGTACCTCACCTCACTCCCAGCCACGCCTCCCTCCCCTCCCCTCCTTGGCTTTACTCGGGTTTTATTGAGTCCCATGGGGTTGGGACTGATCCTGTGACCCCTCCTCCACACAGGCCAGAGGGGTGGGGGAGGGAAGGGAAGACTGCAGAGTGCAGCCAGCGGTTCAGTCACTTTCCTTCCCTGTGTGCCCCTGTCATGCTGGACTGCGGTGGCCCCACTGTCTGGCGTGAGCATGTGTGTTTGAGTGTGGACAAAAGCATGTACATGTGTGCTCTTGTATTTATGTGTTAATGTGCGTGTGTGTCTGAGCCATGCGCGAGTGCACGTGTGCGGTGTATGTAAATGTGCGTGGGCTTTGTATGACCGTATGTGCAGCTGTGGTTTGTGGGGGTACTTGCATGTGCCTGTGTGTGTGTGTGTATTTGCACGAGTGTGTGCGCGCATATGCGTGCACATGCAGTAACTGAGTGAGGAAGGCGTCTGGGGCCAGTGCCGCCTCTCACTTCCTGCCAGATTTAGAAGCGATGATCTCATCTCCCTCACTCTTGACAGCTCCCGCTAAGCAGCACTATATTTAGCTGTCCCGTGAATCAGGGCTGCTGTGGGACCCTGCGCTGGGTGGGGGCCCATGGGTCTTGGCCTACCTCTGTGGCCTCCAGGCAGCCACACAGCCAGGGAAGCCTGGCTGTTGTGCCATTGCCATGGTTACACCATGCCCTCCCGCAGCAGCTTGTGAGCAGCAGACCCAGTGGTGGCAGGAGGCACTTTTGTATGGACTGCCTTCTTGGTTCTTCTTTCCTCAAATGACAGATGCCCAGGCTGTGGGGTGTGCAAACCTGAGAATATGAATGGAGTCCTCTGGTCAAGAGAGGATGGACTTCAGGGGTTCAGATGCCCCATGTGTCCCACAAGGCCCTGCTTCAAATTGCCAGCCAGATGACTAGAGCTGACCCAGGCACAGCCACTGCTGCCTGGCTGAGGCTGTGCCCTGAAGCATCTGTCCCCGGGCCTGAGGAGGGGGAGGCTCACCATTGCCCTTGTGCACCAGACCCTCCTCCACCAGACTGATTTCCCAGGAAAGGGAGAATCCCCTGGGCTGAGGGTGGCCCTGTCCAGGGCCCTTGGTAGCCAATAGATGGCTGCATGTGTTCCAGGAGCTGAGACGGAGAGAATGGTGTGTGTGTGTGTGCCTGTGTGAGACACTTGTCTCTCAGGGCTGGCTTTGCTCAGAGCTGGCTCAGCACTCACCAGGAGGTGTAGGGAAAGCCTCTGAGGGTGGTGAGTCCTGAAGGGCCCTGCACATCCTCCTCCCAAACCTTTGTGTCTGGTGGGGCAGCAGTTTCTAGAATGGGCTGGCATCACCTGCAGGAGGCCCAGAGGCCCCTTAGCAGTTTAGGGGCTCTGTGGCTATGGGGACATTGACAGGTATCCACACTCCTCATGCTTAGAAATGTCACAGGACTCAGGACTAGGCCTGAGAATGGAAGGACTTGCACACACCTGCTTAACCTGGAGGGGGGAGGCTCCCATGTGGGCCATGACTTTCCTTAGTTGTATGCCCCCGTGGCCTAGGGAGAGGTAGCTCAGATGCAGACCTCCCTACGTGGGCCCCCACTGCTTCCACATTCCCCACATCAACAAACATGGTGGGGACAAACTCCCTGCCCTGAGGCTCTGGACCAGGAGGTAGCCCTAGCCAGGGAGTCCCAGGTGCCCATCAATCCAAACTGCAGCTGGCTAAGCACATAGTACACCCCAGAGGGCCTGGTCTGGCCATAGGTGAGGTACCTGGAGGCTTCTGTGAGTTGTAATTCTGGACCTAGACCTGGCAGCCTTTTGCTGCTGTTTGTTGCATGGACTCAGGACCTTTGGGCCTGATGTGTAAGCTGGTGTGCCGAGACCTACACAGTCAATCACCTAACCTGGTCTCCACTCAGGATCTGATCCTCCTGCTCCACACACATGTGTGCACATGTGCATTTCATCCTCATGGTGCTATTTCCACTTAATTTAGGGCTGGTCTCCCTGATTGAGAGGTTGGGTGGCTTGTGGAGTCCAGCCTGAGTCTCCTAAGCCCAGAGCTGATGCTCCAGTATTGTCACCCCCTCGGGTAGTGCTGCTCAGAGCTACGGTTCCTCCAGAGACAAAGTGGGACCTCAAAAGATCCTCACTTCAAGCACTGCTGGGGGATCCTGTAGGGTCCTCAGGGCATGTTTATCCTGGAGCAGGGACATGCTAACACTCAGCACATCCTCATTTAAATTTTTCTCCAACACCAAGACACAGTACCCACTCATGTCTGGGTCACCATTCAACAGTCTCTACTCCTTGGGTCATCCCTGCCATGAGCTGGGCCAGTGCTGAGTGCTGGACACAAAAATGAGGAAGACCTACACCTCACTAGAACAAATGGAAAACATTAAAAGAGACAGCACAGCCAGAGCAGGAGGGAGCCTGGGGAGAGGACCACAGGCTTTCCCCACTCCACAAGGAGGGCCTGACCTCAGGGAGCCATTAGATGGTGTCTTCTGGCAGACTCAGGACCCTCAGTTGGGGGAGAGACATGGGCAGACCCAGGGCCTCTGTCCTCCCTGCTAGTGTGTGTCCACACCTCTCCATCTTACCAGGCCCTGGGGACTCCCAGAAGCCCAAACCCTGTCTGCATTCTCAGAAGCCCTCCAGACAGTGGCTTCTGCCCTGAAGCCCATCTTGACTACATGCTGATGGCCAGTCATTGGATAGGGATACAGGGCAGGAGGTTGTACCAGCTGAGACCACCGCCAGCACCTGTCACAATCATCTCTGTTCTCCTCCTAAAGATGGGGCTTAGAGCTTAAGACATTGTCCCATCAGGGAAGCCAGATCCAGGCACCAGATCTTCTGGCCCTTCCACTCTGGTGTGGGGGCACATATATCTGGCCCTAGGGTACTTGAGGAAGGGAAATCAGACCTAGAATTAGAGTCACAAGGCCTGGGTATAACAATCCAGATACCTGACTCAAACCTCTGTGCTGCCCACTCTGGGAAAAATCACTTAAATCTCTGAAACTCAGTTTTCTCATTCATTAATGGAATATAATAGTGCCAATGGCTTGGAATGATTGTGAGGACAGGAAGGTTAAATGTGATCCTGTATGAGTGAGTAAGTAATTGGTAAGCTGTCAATTCTCGGTGACGATGGTACTAGTGTGGTGGTGGAGAATGTTGGTGGTGGTGATGGTGATGGTGGTGGTAGTGGTAGTGGCGATGGTGATGTGTGTGGTGGTGATGGTATTGATGAAGGTGGTGGTGATGGTGACGATTGTGATGGTGATGATAGAGGTGGTAGTGAGGTGGTGTTGGCAGTGGTGATAATGGTGATGGTGATGGTGGTGGTGATGGTAGAGGAAGTGATGAAAGTAACAGTGTCTCGAGAATCTGACCCCCATGTGCTTTACCTGCAGGGTCACTGGTGGGGAGCTCTTTGAAGACATTGTGGCGAGAGAGTACTACAGTGAGGCTGATGCCAGGTGGGTGCCAAGCCTCACACCATCTTCTCCCTTTTCTCACCCCCTTGCCCATCCCTCACTCAGCCCCACCCCTGCCTCTCCTGTTACCATGTCTATTCCATGCACCAGTGTCCCTTTCATATTCCCAGCAGAAGGCAGCTGAGTGGAGTGTCAGTTGGCCCACTGGCCCTACTGGGAGCCCTCTGACCAAGGAAGGAGGGGGCCATCTTGTGTCTTGACCGGCACAGAGGCGTGGCCTGTGGAGAATGGCTCAGACCTGCTGCATTGTGAGGGGTACAGAGATAAGCGGTTTCCAAATGCTCTTCCCCAGAAGGCAGGCACAGGAATCCCCTTCCATGATGTCCTCACAAGTCCATCTCCGGCCCCACCCAGCTTGTGCATAAAGCAGAGGAAAGTCAACAGCCTGTCCTGGTACAACTGCTGGGACAGGTAGCACTGTCTCTCCTCTTGGGTCCCTGCACTCTTGCTAGCCACACCCCAGGACAGTGGAAGGAGGCCAGGGCACACTCAAGACTTCTGTACCCAGTGTGCCATATCCCTTATCCCTGGGCCTTATCCCTGGGCCCTTGGGCTCCTGGTGTGGAGGTGGGATAGAGGGGCATGGATTCTATCCAGGCCAGGCTTCCTTGTGGACCCTAAACAGCCCTTCCCTTGGGGTCAGCCCTTACTAGAGCAATGAAGCTAGACAATGATCCCAGAGATGGTGAATTATGACATGGCTGCTGGGGACCAGATTGAGGGATGCATGATGTCAGCTGGAGAGATGATGACTTCTGTCCCAGGAAGAGTCAGCCACATGTGGCCTGCTGTGGCCCAGGTCAAGTGATACACTGACTCTTGATAGTGCATCTCAACTCAAAGAGAGCTGAGGGTGGTCAATTCCTGCCTTTTAGGTTCTATCCACCCTGCTTTGCCATAGAGACATGCATTTTACAAGAAAGAAGGCTATAGTGGTCCTCTCTAGGCAGTAGAGTTATGGATGATTTTAATTTTTTTTATCTTGTCTATTTTAAAACTCTTCTTTTTTTTAATTTTTTTTTTTTTAAGTTGTAGATGGACACAATGTCTTTATTTTATTTGCTTTGTATGTGGTGCTGAGGATCGAACCCAGGGCTCCACACATGCGAGGCAAGCGCTCTACCGCTGAGCCACAATCCCAGCCCTTTAAAACTCTTCTTTATTGAAAATGTATTACATTTCTAATTTTGCAAAATGAATTTTTTAGCCAGGCGCGGTGGTGCAAGCCTGTAATCCCAGCACTTAGGGAGGCTGAGACAGGAGAATCGCGAGTTCAAAGCCAGCCTCAGCAGTGGCGAGGCGCTAAGCAACTCAGTGAGACCCTGTCTCTACATAAAACACAAAATAGGGCTGGGGATGTGGGTCAGCGGTCGAGTGCCCCTGAGTTCAATCCCCGGTACCAAAAAAAAAAAAAGAATTTTTTTTGGTACCAAGGATTGAGCTCAGGGGTACCAAAAAAATTCTTGGTACCAAAAAAAATTCCTTTTTTTTTTTTTTGGTACCGGGGATTGAACTCAAGAGTACTCTACTGCTGAGCCACATCCCCAGCCCTATTTTTGTGTGTGTGTTTTTTTTTATTTAGAGACAGGGTCTCACTGAATTGTTTAGTGCCTTGCTGTTGCTGAGGCTGGCTTTGAACTCGCGGTTCTTTGGTCTCAGCCTCCCAAAGTGCTGGGATTGCAGGTGTGTGCCACTGCACCTGGCTAAAAATGAGTATTTTTAAAGTAGCTTTTTGTGGCTTGATTCTGTACCAGCAGGCAGCCTTCCCCTTCACAACAGATCCCAAGTCCCTTTGGGAAGGTGTGAGTATTCTGGCTTGTCCGGGACACTCAGGCCTCCCCACAGAGCCAGGCAAGCAGAGGCCACAGGCCAGAGGGAGAGGACAAGTTGGGACAAGCAGGACTGTAACCCTCCTATTGGCCCCAGATCCTGAGAGGCTAAGCTCACTGGCTTCTTTCTAAGTCTTCTTCAGGAAGGACTTTATATTTTGCAAAACAGCCTGGAAGTAGCCTGTCCCTTGGAGTGGAGGGATATGAGATTTTTCTTTATATTCTATGTAGAAGCAGAAACTAGAACGAAGTCCCCTCCTGCTACTCTGAAATGCTGAGTGGAAAATGTCACAGAGCTGGGGCTGCTTGCTGGTAAATGGACTCAAGTGTCCCCACTGACCCTCCAGATGCCTGCTAGGGCAAAAGGGGCTTTGGGTGGGCAACATGCTCTGAGGGAGTCCCATGGATACCAGGCAAGGTTGGGGCCATTGTCTGGCCCTGTGGAGGCTTTTATCTACATAACGGACTCTGTGGCCCTGCTGGGCAGTACCTAGACTGATCATACCATGGACACTGCCCCAGGGTTTGGTGCCCCAATACCCACGCCATGGCACCCTCTTACTAATGGTGCCACCCATAGCCTAGCTCACCTCTCATATCATCTTCCCCTGCCCTCACCCCATGCCCTACCCTCTCTAATGCTCCCTCCTCTGTATCATCATCCTCCAGCCCTGGCCCCCTCCAGCCCTACAGACCCTTCCTGTCCCCTGTGTAGTGTGGTTGTCCCTGTAGGACCTGTCATCCTCCAGCCTGGAGAACTGCTTATACCATTGAGGGCTTCACAGAGCTAACCCTCTTCCAAACGACCTACCCCCCACAGTGGAGGCCAAGTGGTACTGCCCAGGCAGCACCAGCCTTGGGGTTGAGGGGCATTGTGTGCTGCCCTCACCACACCAGGTGGGCTGTCCTTCCAGAGCATCAGCTACTTTGCTGGTTGCATGGGGGCCCTCAGCCTGCTCACTGGACCCTTAGTCTGTCTCTTACAGACACACAGCGCCCCCTGGTGACCATGGAGGGCCTGACCTGAGGCAGAAATTATACTGCCTGAATCTCAGCCTCAGATAGGTTTAAGAGGGGAGAGGCTGGAACTTGCTGGGTGCTTGAACTGTTCTGGTCCCAGGTACTGCAGAATTGGGGAGAGAAGAACCCTGTGTCCCTCACCAGGCCCCTCCCTGCCTGCTCTGATGGTAGAGGTCCCCACCTTCCTTGGGTGTTTGGAGGCCCCCAGACCTGGCCCAGAAGAGGTGGGACTCTATTCCACATACACCCTTCATTTTTCCTCACAAACTGCCTCTCTGAGGTTGGGGGCTCTGGTGAAATATGCTCAGTAGCCAGACTGAGGAGGAGCAGGCAGCCTGAGTCTGTTGGGGGTTCCAGGACCATGGTAGTTATTTTGGAGGCTGAGCTATTGGGGAGGGCACAAGGGAGCTACCTGGAGGTTTCCCTCCTGGGCTGGCCTTGCTGGTGTAACCAATTCCTGTGCCTATACAGTTGCCCCTTGGCAACCTCAGCTTCCCTCTTTCTTTCCTGAGCCTGTGTCCTGCACTGAAGAGGAGACAGCACTGCTGGGAATCAGCCTCCTGGTTGGATCTTTGTGTTTCTGCCTCAGGCAGTGGTGCCCTGTGAAAAGTGGACTTAGGGTCCAGTGGGTCCCATAGATAGTGGGTCCCAGAGTCCCATAGACTCTGCCTTGAACTCATAGGAGGGGGAGCTTGACTCACAGGTCAGGTGTGGGAACACACTGCTGAGCAGAGTCAGAGTGCCCTAAGATTAAGGTAAAGAGGGCCAGGTGCTAGGGCAGAATGGGCTGAGACCACCCTGCTGGACCTATCTAGGCCCACTGGGAGGCGTGTTCATGACACTCACAGATCTGATCCAGGCAGGGGTACTGGGCCCCCAGCTGCCTGCAGAGCTCCTGAGTCTCTAAGAAGAGAAATATGTAATGGATTTCCAGAGGGTTGCTCTCAGGAGGAAGAGGAAACAAATAGGAATTGCTTTTCTGAGCTCATTTCTAACCAAGAACAGTGGAAATTCCTCTTAGAAAGAAGTGGGAGTTTTATTTTGGAGTTTGTGGGAAAGCTGAGGGATGTCCAAATTTTTTTGCAAAGCAAGGAAAGCAAAGTTCAAAACATTGAGAACTCACTTTTTAAAAAAAAACTATAGAAGCTGGGTGTGGTGTTGCACACCTGTAGCCCCAGCTTCTTAGGAGGCTGTGGTAGGAGAATAACTTGAGCCTAAAAGTTCGAGGCCAGCCTGGGCAACATAGCAAGACACCCATTTCAAAACAAACAACAACAAATACTCTCAGAAATATGGTTCATGAACAATGTTGACTGTCCCCAGGGGGTCACAGTAGGGCCCACAGGGTAAATAATGTCCAGAATGCTGCTTGGGAATGGTTCTGAAAGTGAATTCCTCAACTGCTCAGGAAATGAAGAGGGTGGGGGGAGGGGATAAGTGAAAAAGCTGGAGACCAATGCCAGAACGACACGTGGGGAGAGGTCCTGGAGTTCAGGGCTGCCGAGTGGAGTAGCTGCTCTTGGGTTGGTGGGGGGCTGGTGGGGGGATCCTGCCTGCAGGGGCCCATCCTGCCTGCAGAGCAGTGTTACCACTTCTGTCTGGCATTGGCCTCGGCACCAGCACCTTGTTTTCTGGGGGAGCACAGCTTGCTTGACCAGCTTGTTCATGAGCACTGGCACCCTCACTTGGCGGCTGTGGAGCCTCCAGCCTGTATGACAGGTAGACCAGGCAGGGGGAGGGGACTTAATCTCAGCAACATGAGCTAATGCCCATGGACATGTGGAGAGGTCTGGCGGGGGTGGGAGTGGTGATAAATCGCCAGGAGGAAGGACCAGATGACATGCAGTGCTGCAGCATGCTAACTGTACAATCAGGAATCCTGGAGGGTGGCCACTGGGGAGGACAAGGTCATGGGGCCTGTCCCAGAACTGCAGTCAGAACTCCAGACGGCCTCCCAAAAGTCTGAGGCTGGAGGAAGCTCACCAAGGAAAGTGCTAACTCCCACCCTCAGTGTGCGCTGTGCAGGGCACATGGAGCAGGCTGGGCCCCTCCTGCTGGTGTCCAGGGAGGCAGTGCTTCTCAGTGACCACAGGCTCCACACAAATCGCTCATGGGAAGAACATCCCAGGCAGAGGGAAGGCCAGCCTTCAGGGCTGTGCAAGCCATGGTGACAGCTCCAGGAAAAGCTGTGCTGGAGCTTGAGGCCTGCAGTCTACACCTGTCCCAGGACAACCAGGGCCCAATATGGCCATAGGATATGGCCATCCACTTTACACAGCAGTGTGTGAAGGGTCAGTGGGCTGCTGGGAGGATCAGGAGGAGCCCCCTGCACTCTGCAAAGCAGGGGTAAGGCATGTCACCCACAGCTACAGCCCCACTGGCCTCAGCATCCATCCTGGACAGCCTGTGGGAGGTTGAGCTCTGCCCACTCCAGCGAAGCTGTCTGTGCCCAGGCCTGCAGGCCTCACCATGGACACAGTTGACCCCAGGCCTGAAGGGAATAAGCACCATCCAAAGTGACAGGAGCTGGGCTCCTTTGGGGACCAGAAATAGGGCAAGGATGAGGGACAGTGGTGGGCAAAAGAGGGTGTCATGGAAAGAGGTTTCTCACTGGTGGAAGTCCCCCTTGGAACAGGAGGAGTGGGACACGGACCAGGAGGGCCCTAGGAGGGGGCTGGGAAAAGGGAGAGATTCCAGGTCAGGTGGGGCCAGGGAGGACATTGTGTTTCCAGCCCTTGGTGATGTTGGAGGGGCTGCTAAGAGCTGTCTCCCAGTGGTTAAGCCTGGCTCCTTCTGAACCCCACAAACCATCCCCTGTTAGGATGCTGAGGTTTATCAGAGAGGAAACTCAGGTTCGCTTTTCAGTAAGAGGCTGCTCATGTCCAGATGTGGCCAGGTGGAGTGGTACTGCCTGTGGAAGGTAGGACTATCATGCCTCAGGAAGATAAACCCAACCCCACTTCTGCTGACCCTTGATCACTTCATTGCACCCCCAGGATAGGACTGGGATAGGAGGCTTGCTCCTTGTCCCTTGCTTGCTCCTTTGCAGGAGGGCTGTGTCCAAGACCCTGGGCAGGTGGGCTTGAGACAGCCTGTGATGGATGCCTCCAGCCCAGCTGTGCTCACCCTGCAGCATGGAGCTTCCCCTGGTGATCAGGGCTGGGCCCTCACAGGTACTATGCCTGTCTCTGGGAGGAAATGGGCTCAGGCCATAGGTCTTCATCCACACAGGGCTAGGTGACTGTGGGTATGATATGCTGCCAGATAGGTGTTAGGGAGGTCTGAGGGCAGCTGGGAAAGCACCATCTTGCCAGGCCTGAGACCTGTGGTGGTGGCCCTCTTGGACAAGGAGAGGACTGGAAGGTAGGTTCCTTGTGCACCAGCTGAAAGAGCCATGCCCACAGGGCCCTCACTTGGCCCCTCAGATCCTTATCTGCTGCCCTGTCCCCACCCACTCAGCCTTTCCCTGCCTCAGTTTCCCCTCCCTTTTGCCCACAGTCCTCACTGTTACTTGCCTTGCCGAGTATAGGTCAGTCCAGCTTTTAGGTTCAGGCTTAAGGTCAGCTTGGCCAACATGAACTTGGGGAAAGGTGCACTGGGAACAGGAATATTTGCTCTGAAAGTCACTTCTGTGCACCTGGCCCTGCCTTCTAGGCAGACCTGGGTCCAAAGAGGCAGGCAGGGCGAGGGCCTGAGTAGCTGGCCCTGGGACTAGGGAAGGAACCCCAGAGGCCCCTCCTGGCTAGCATCTCCTCTTCACTTAGTTTTCTTCATCTTCCTCACTCCCCCCAGGCTGGGAGCTGCACCCCAGTACCACACACCACTGCCATTCTCCCTGTGCCTCCTCTCCCTGCTTTCCTCCCCAGCCTACCCCCAGGGCCACTTGCACTAACCCACCTGCTGTTTACCACAGTCACTGCATCCAGCAGATCCTGGAGGCCGTTCTCCATTGTCACCAAATGGGGGTTGTCCACAGAGACCTCAAGGTGAGTTCCTATCTCACTCTATGCCAGGTGTCTATGGTCCACACCTGCATGCTGTGTAAAAGGTATGAGGGGCTCGGCAGTGTGGAGTGAGGGGGATGCGGGGTGTGGGCAGGCATGTGTACATACCATGTCTTTGTGTGGAGGAGTATATGTATGTGTGCTTGTTCACAGATGTGTGTGCACGTGTGTGTGTATACGCCTATGTGCAGAAGTATGTGCATATGTGTGTACATGTAGGTGTGTGTGCATGTTTGCACACAGGTGAGAGTGTGCTTGTGTGTGCATGCGTGGAAGGCTGTGCATTTATTATTTGTGTGTGCATAAATGTGTCCACTTGGATGCGTGTATTGCATGTGTACATGGAGGCATGTGTGCAAACCTGTCACACATGTTTATGTGTGTGCATATGGGCACACATATGTACCCATGTATGCATGCATACAAATGCACGAGTGTATGTGCACGTATGAGTGTATTCACACACATGTGATTATGTGTGTACAAGTGGTCATATATATGCATGTGTGTGGATGCACACCATATGTGCTGTGTGCTTGTGTGTACACTTGTGAGATATATCCTGCTCAGTGCCTTCAGGGCTGGAAGGGGCAGCCTTTAGGAATCCACATATCAACATGTATACTCTGGGTCTCACTTTCTGTTCTTCCACTAAGATGCAGCTTTGGCAGATGGGGACACAGGTGACAGAAGGCTGATGCTACTGAGGGCAGGGTGGTGAAAGCAGGGCTCACCTGACTGTCAATTCTTCTCAGCTCTCACTCCCACTCTGCTGCCCAGAGCTGAGTTGTGGGCTTCAGGCTGTGTTCAAAAGGTTTATCATCCCCAGGACACAGGGTGGCTGCAGCATCTTAGAAGCCACCCCGCTGCTTCTCTCTCCTCCCTCTTCTTTCTTCTCTCCTTTTCCAAGTCCTGGTTCAGCCCGTTGTTACTTGTGAAGGCAGTATGGCCCCTGGGGTCTGGCCCCAGTGTATTTAAGACCAGCCTTCTCTTGGGTGTTGGTGCTGAATAGGAGTCACACCTTCCTTAGGCTGAATAGGCTGAATGGGAGGTCATACCTTCCTTAAACTGGATATGGGAGGCTTGTCTTTGCAGCTGCTTTGGGGAGGGTGTCATAGGAAGACCAGACCTGGGACTCCCTCCTGTGTCCTTTCACATGTCTCGGCCTCTCCATGGTCTTACCTGACCTGCCCTCACTCAGGGCCTCTAGGAGGAGGAGGCCCAGATTCTCCCCTCAGGGGCCCATATGTTGGTGCCAGCACACAGGGGATGTGGCGCTTTGGTCCCAGACCCCATGATTTACCTAGTTAACTTTTTTTTTTTTTTAATTTTTTTAGTTATAGATGGACACAATGTCTTTATTTTATTGCTTTGTATGTGGTGCTGAGGATCGAACCCAGGGCCTCACGCATGCGAGGCAAGCGCTTTACCACTGAGCTACAATCCCAGCCCCCTAGTTAACTTTGAGGTCAAGGCATATTAGTGCAGGTGGGTGCTCCGTCACCTCTTCAATTTGGAGGAAAAATAGAGTTCTTGCTGTGGCCTCTACCTCCTGTGATGGTGGCAGAACATCCCCTCTTTCTTGAGAAATCCTACTGTCTTGACTGAGACAGCCCCCAAATGGCACCATGGTTTGCTCCCACCCCATGAGGGTTGGCGGCGACAGAGAAGGCAGTCAGTGCCATCTTGAGCTGTGAAGGAACCAAAGTGGAGCCCAGAGGTGGAGCAACAGCCATGCAGCCCAGCTGGGTCAACCTTGCCCCGTCTTCTTTCAGATTCTCTATGTGGGAGCATGGCCTGGGGCCCCTGCCCTGCTTAGGTTGGCAAAATCAAGCTGGGCAGGAGCGTCTGGTAGGCAACCAGTGGGTAGGGCCCCATGTGCTCCTTCCTGTTACCAGACAAAGAGTTCCACCTGGGGACAGAGTCCCCACAGTGGACATGAGGCCTCATCCCTGGCTGCTCTGCAGGCCATAGCCGAAACCTCAAGAAGCTCTGGTCTGGAGCGCAAATATTTTCACACAGGACTGGTACATTTAGTTGATTGCAAGGGCCACTTTTTCACATATGAAAATTTCTAAGGTTGACAGCCAGTGTTAAAAGTAGGCCGCATGGCAGTGTGTTGTCTTTTGAGTGGACTATTAGCAGCAGTGTCACCTATGCAGGCTGTGCAGCTTCAGGATGGAGGGAGACTGCAGGGCTGCCAAGGGGACCTGAGGGCCCAGCAGGTACCAATGGTCAAGGATCAGAGTGCACATGGTTTGAGCACCACCAGAAGCCAGAACCCTGCTGGAATTGGAAGCTGGACAGGAAGTTAGGGAATGTAGTAGCCAAGGGACCCCTCAGGCCCTTGGTGCCAGGTGTCCTCAGAATGAGAGCAGCCTCCTTGGCTGCTTCTGTGGGACAAGAAACAGATGTCCTTTCAGCATGAGCAAGGGTGCTGCTCCCTGAGGGGGTTCAAAGAGCCTTTTCCCACCTGTGGGAGTAGCTGGGAAGGTGTCTAGGGCAGGGGACTCCTTTTTTTCTTTTTTTTTTTTAAATCAGGCACTCGCCTTTTTAAAAAAAATATCTTTATTTTACTTATTTATTTTTATGTGGTGCTGAGAATTGAACCCAGTGCTTCACACATGCAAGGCAAGTGCTCTACCTCTGAGCTACAATCCCACCCCCCAGGGGCCTCCTTTCTGCCCTGTGTGGTGAGGTTGACAAGAGCCAAGTGGGAATTGGTGGTCAGGCTGTGCCTGGCAGGTGGATGTCCTCAGCTGTCCTGGGCACTTTGACCCCTGAGTGTTTCTCCTTGTCCTTTGAGGGCCGCTATCCAAATGGGAAGTACCTGAGCCTCTCACAGGACCGCCTCCCTCCCCTGGTCCCACCACCAGCTGCCAACATACACACTGTGTCAGAAATGGGGGGGGGGGTCCAATTGAAGCCCCTCTGCCAATGGGAGTCCCAGGGCCATGGGAGCCTCCAAAGCTCCCGTGTGACCTGCCCCAGAGCTGTGGGGACTGTCACAGTTGCGTATAAGGGTGGGCTGGAGGTTTTGGTCTGAAAAGCCCCTTAGACTCCTGCACTGGGGTGCAAGGGAGCTACACTCTGACTGAGAGCTAACTTCCCTCTGAAAGGCTGGGGCTGCTGTCCTTGTCCTCAGTGGTAGTCAGACTGTAGGGTGCAGGACCAGAACTTGGCTGTGCCTGGAAATTCCATGTATGGGAGGGTCAGATCTGCACCCCCCTCCTGCAAGCTGCTGTCATCTCTCTTTTGTCCCACATCCCTCTTGTGATTCCTTCGGGTATGAACATGGTGACTTCGCGGCCACCTCTCTGTAGCCTGAGAACCTGCTCCTGGCCAGCAAGTGCAAAGGGGCTGCAGTGAAGTTGGCGGACTTCGGCCTGGCCATCGAGGTGCAGGGGGACCAGCAGGCATGGTTTGGTGAGTGCACAGGGGGAGGGCAGGAGGTGCTGGAGGCCCCTCACAGCCCCTCATGGCCCCTTCCCCCTTCAATAGGTTTTGCTGGCACACCGGGCTACCTGTCCCCTGAGGTCCTTCGGAAGGAGGCGTATGGCAAGCCTGTGGACATCTGGGCGTGTGGTGAGACCCATGTGTGGAGTGGGTGGGTCAGAAGTTGTGTTGGGGTGTTCCAGGGCATTTTTAGGCTCACCACCTCTATTCTGGAACATGCAATAGCTGACTTGCTTGCCCTGGACCAGGTTTATGTGTCATACTTGCCTTTGGGCTGCCTTGGTAGGGGTCTGATCACCAGAATAGAATTACTAACATGACCCAGGGCCTATCACCTGTGTCCACCTGCACTTAGCAAAGGTCTGGGCCCAGAGCCAAATGGACAGCCTGAGTGAAGGGCTCAGGGACTATCGGGCCACCCAGTGGTGCTGCTCCTTGGGCAGATGTCTCCTCTTGCAGGTGGTGCTAAAGCAGAGGGGGCTAGCCTGGTGGAGTGTGGTGGGCATAGGGCTGGGCATAGGATCTGTATATGCCATTCTTCCCATGTGCTTGCATCCTGTTGGGGGTGGGGTAAAGGAATGCTGAGGACCCCAGTGCCCTCCCAGGGCTGTGCTGCTCATGTCCCCATCCATAGGAGTGATCCTGTACATCCTGCTGGTGGGCTACCCGCCCTTCTGGGATGAGGACCAGCATAAGCTGTACCAGCAGATCAAGGCTGGGGCCTATGACGTGAGTGTGCACCAGGGGGTGGGGGTGGAGCCTCCTGTGGCCACACCCTCTCTTTCCCTCCCCAACTCAGTCCCTGCATGAGGAAGGGTTTTCAACCTCTGCCTGTGAATTGTTTCTTTCCTTCTGCAGTTCCCATCCCCTGAGTGGGACACTGTCACTCCTGAAGCCAAAAACCTCATCAACCAGATGTTGACAATTAACCCTGCCAAGCGCATCACAGCCCATGAGGCTCTGAAGCATCCATGGGTCTGCGTAAGTCATCCTTGGTGCCCACTTGTGGAATGGGGTCTCCTGGTGGAGATCTCAAGGGCTCCAGGAAGGCCCTGGGGTTCTGTTCCTGTATGTAACAGTCCCCTGGGTGTTCCTCATGGCCTCTGGGTTGGGACATGCTGATGAGTTTTGAGGACAGGGCTTGGATGGCATTGAGGGTAGAGGAGATCTGTTCCTCTTGACCTCAATACTGTCTAAGAGAGACAAAGCTTAAAGTAACAGGTGGGTGGATACAGTAGGTGGGATCAGTTGTTCTCTTGCTGCAGTGGTAGCTGGTACCTCTCAGCACATGGGAACCCTAGGATGCCATAAGCCCTGCTGAGCTAGGCCTTTTCCCTGACCCTCTGGGGTCTGCCCCTTCCAAAGAAGGCTGATGCCTCTGGGGCTCCTTGCCATCCTGTGATCACCTCTCTCCCTGCAGCAACGTTCCACGGTGGCCTCCATGATGCACAGACAGGAGACCGTGGAGTGTCTGAAGAAGTTCAATGCCAGGAGGAAGCTCAAGGTGAGGCACTACCATTCAGCCCACAGAACCACCACACATCCTTGTATTCCCATGGGCCCTTGCTGGGGGTGGTATCAACAGATCCAGCCAAAGGATGAAGTAGGGTCACATCTGCCCCCAAGACTGTGCTTGTTGGCAAGTCCCAGACCAAATGAATCTGGGCCCTGGGAATAGCCCAAAGCCCCCTGGGGCCATGGATGCGGGCTGGCCCCAGACACAGAGCTGGCCCCTCCTAGTTGACCCCACTGCCTTGAGCAGCCCTGGAGAGGTGTCCCAAGGACCTTCTCAGCTTCCATATCTGGGGCTCCTGCAGGCAGAACATGCCTTGGCCCAGAGCAGGTTCGGTAAGGAGACCAAATCTGAATGCTGTCTTGGTGGACAGGGCTGTGGGAGTAGAATGTGGTCCCTGGAAGGTGACCAGCAGATCCTGATGGTAGCTGTCTGGTCAGGCCAACCATCTCCCCAGGTTCCCCAGTGCTGAGGGCAAGGCCAGGCCTGGGCCTGGGGAAGTCATTTAACAATAGTTCTCCTGAAAGCCCTAAGACAGTCACGACCACCCTGGGCCTGTAAGGAAAGGAGTGGAGGAAGACCCAGAAGGGCTGCCCTGGTGGCAGTGATTCTGGCAACTCCTGAGTCATAGGAGGGTCTTGAGGCACCTAGAAGCCTGGTTGATTGGCAGGATTGGGGTCCCAGGTGTGTTTTGATTTTGGACGCAGATAATCTCTATCAGAGCTACTGGTAGGTTCTCGAAACATTTCCCTCTCTGGAAGGCTGAGCAGGCAGGTGGGCAGGGCTCTTCTAACCAGAAGCCAGCAGGTGACACTAGCAAGGTGACCCTGTCTCTGTGTGTCTCTCCCCAGGGGGCCATCCTCACCACCATGCTGGCCACAAGGAATTTCTCAGGTGAGACGTTCTTCTCCAGGGAGGACATGATGCTGCCCATGACCTGCAGGTTGCAACAGGAAGCCCCTTCTTGTTTACTCGCACCTCCACCCGTCTCCACCAAGCTGGTTGGTGCCCAGCCTCTGCCCTCAGTTCCGGGATGCCCACTGCCCGGGAGGCCTCCTGGGCACGTTCTTTGGGCAGTCTCCCAGAGTCTGCCATCCCCTGCCCTGTCTCCTTCATGTCAGGTCTGTGTCCCTTGCCTGACACCCTAGTGTCTGTGCTGCCCACTACCCAGCCCACCACTTGTGTCTGTCCAGGCGTCTGTAGGGCAGCTCTGTGGCCTCTTTGTTTTCAGTGCTCTGAACACCATGTTGTGTGTGGGATGTGGCAGAGGTGGGGGTGGGTGAGCGTGAGGTCAGCATACGGGACCTGCCTTCCGGAAGAACTGGCGCCGCCTGCCCTGGTTGCTCAGGGTGGGTGGTGGGGAAGTGAAATATCAAGGGTCTGTTAGAGACCCCCAAGGCCCAGGGTGCCACAGGCTACCCCAGGGGATGGTGTTGGCCCTAGCGCCCGGACAGCTGTGCCTATGGCTTCTCCGTCGTCTGACACTGAGTGTGCGAGCGCCTGTGGTCGTCTCTCGTTGTCCGTCCGCATCTGGCACCCTCCCCCTTCCTGTTACTTTGCTGTGATGCTGTACTGCCAGGAACGGGCACACATGGTCACACCAACACTAATGGGACTGTCCTGTCTGCTGTGTGCCTGGCACACGCTGCCGGGCATGAGAAGCCCCACTGGGGTGTTCTAAGGAGAAAGGAGGCAAATGCTTTTCAGTATCAATCGGCCCAGTCTTGTTTTCACTCTCCTGAGAAAGGGATTCTGGAGCCATCTACCGCCTAAACTTTAACTCTAATCTTCTTCTGCTTCCTTTGTCTCTTCTCTTCCCTCACCTCGCCTCCCACCCCGTCTGTGTTCACCCCCCTCCACCCCTCGTCTCTAACCTGGTGCTAACAGTGGGCAGACAGACCACCGCTCCGGCCACAATGTCCACCGCGGCCTCCGGCACCACCATGGGGCTGGTGGAACAAGGTAGATGTGTCTTGCCCAGCGTCCACCCGCTCCTGCCCGTCCTTCCTGTTGGCATGCAGCCCCCCCGCTGCACGCAGCCGCTGGCCAGGTCCCCAGAGCCGCCCCAGAGGCTGGCAGGCCCCCCGGGAGCCCCTGCTCCCGCTGTGGTCACATCCCAAGAGGGTCCACCCAAGGGCAGCCCTCGCTCGTCTCCTCACCTATAAGAGGAGGGACTGGCTAGGTGACCCCTGGCCATGCTAAGCCCAGGTACATTTGGCCAAGACCCCTGGTCCTGGTGCCTGGGGTCTGGAGACCCCATTCAGAATGACCTTGACCTCATGGGGAGCCACTGAGCCTGCTGCTGGAGGTCTGAGTCCTGGAAGGGGAGCCCTGGAGCAGGGCCGTGGAGGCAGGGATGCTGACTCCAGGGAGCGGTGGGCCCGTGGTCAGTCCTTCTCTCAAAGCAGGCGGAGCTGGTGGTCTGTACTACGGAGTTCCCACGTGCATGTCTGCCCCAGAGCAGGGGTCAGTGGGGTGGCTTTAGTGCCCTGAAGAGACTCTGAAGGCCTCCTATTGGGTTCTTTTTAGAGATACTTCTCATCTAGTCCCAAATTTGTTAGGGAGGAGGCAGCTCTGCTGACTTGCTTCTCAGGGAGGTACAGGTGGATCCTCCTGCCAGGAGCTGGGACACAGACCCCTTGAGGGTTAGGTGACCCTGGTACTTCTTCAAAGGCTCCATAACTGCCATTCATGCTGAGGGCTGGCACATGTTTAGAGTGGCTGCTAAGCACACAGGGCCAACCTGGGTCCTCTCCAAACTGAGCTGTAGAGTTCTCCCATAAGAACCTCCAGCAACAGCTAGGGGTGAGGGGACCACCTAGGGTTTGGGGACCACCTTCCCAAGGACCAGCTCTTTGTGCACGCCCACTTGGCTCTACCCGGTGACCCTCCAGGGCCACAGTGAGGCCAGAGCTCTCCATTGCCAGAGAGCTCTCCTTCTACAGGAGGCTCAGGCTGTCCTGAAAGGGGTCTGTTCTCCCCATGAGGGCCCAGTGAACAGTCCCAAGCCTCCATTTTATGGCCTTCTAGAAGAACATGTGGGAGAGAAGGTCTGGGGTTAGGAAAAGATGAAGCTAGTGGCTTCTTGGGAGGCCTGCTTCCCAGGGGACAGTGGCATAAGGCAGGCCCCTTTGAGTGACACTCTTCCCAGGATTCCTGCTGCAATGCCCGCCTGCCTGCAAGTGAGCAAGGGCGACGGTGCATGAGGCCGTCTGCATGTGCGACTCCGCCCTGGGCTCCGAGGGCCACTCTGTCTTGGAGGGTGGTCAGTGCATGTTGATGGAGCCCAGCATGGCTGTCCAGGGTGCCCAACTAGGGGCCAAGGCAAAGGTGGGGCTGAGGGTCCCACCTGCCTGATTAGGCTGGTCCAGCTGTACTCTAATGATATGCATTGGGAGTCTCCCTTCTCCATGTTTCTGTCAGACATCTCAGTGTGGTAGAGCACCTCAGCCAGCAGGGAGACCCTTGCTGTAGGGAGTATTGGCCTCCACAGTCCTCCAACACTGAGCAGATGTGAGAGCAAAGAAGACCATGACTATCAGGCCAACTGTGGGCTGGCTGCAGTTGCTTGGCCTGACCACCTCTGGAAATAGGCAGTACCCTCCCAGGGGTGGAGGGTCACTGGCCTGTGGAGCCCCCAGCCTAGGTCTTTGGGACCCCATGACTGCTCCATCCACCTTCGGCTCCTACTGCACCTAAAGGATATAGTTAGTTCAGGGCAGATATGAATGTTGAAGAAAGAAGTGGACCAGGAAACCGGCGGCCTGGAACTGCATACTCGGGAAGGGCCAGGCCATGCCACGTGCTGCACTCAAGACATGCACAGGGGCTGGTGCGAAATGGGTTCACAGGGAGGATGTTGAAATGACAAGCTCAGGGCTCAGGGCTTTCTGGGACTGGGCCAAAGCCATGGCTCATCCAAGTCCTCAGACTCAGCACATCCACCCCCAGCCTCACCTCTGTCCTTTTCCTTCTCATGGATAACTGTTAACATCTCCAGTAGCGCAGCTTGGAAATGTGGGTTTTGATAGACTTGGGGACCCATACTGAACCCTCTTATGACCAAGGACAATCCTGGGGGTCTGTACAGGCCTGCAGGTGCTTCCTTTCCTGTGAGAATCATTTGGGGACAAGCCAAAGGGGAAGGTAGGAGGGTCCCACAACTGGTCAACTCTCAAATCAGTCAGTATTGGCCTGTACTGTTTCAACTCAGGATTCAGCTGGGAATGTGCTGGGTTGGCCAAGGCTGTGTGGCCTGACAGGAGGTAGAGTCAGGCCTGCCTTGTGCAAAACACTCATTGAAATTGCTGTATTTTTAAAAGCTGCATCCCTAGAGGGATGGAGATCCATCCCTTGCTGCTCAGCTTGCCATGACAAGTGTCTTTAAGACTCTTGTCTTCTTCTGTGGGCCGTAGGGAGGAGCCTGATCTCCTGCAGTATCCATAGTAGGTCACCAGCAGGGAGAGGTCTCCAAGCTACAGCCACAGCAGTGCCAGACCCAGCTCCCTGCCAGGGGCAGATGGGAATTCCATGCTGCCTGCACTGGGCAGATATCTTTGGGGATGAGTTGTGTAGTTGGGGATAGGGAAGGAGGAGAGAGGGCGGAGTCCACAGTCAGGAGGGGGGCTGCACTGAACCAGGACTGGCCTATCCCTGTGTAGTAAGTTTTAAGGAGACTTAAAACTGGGGGAGGGTTTTCATAGTCTGTGCTCTAGGAAAATGAGAAGTTGGAATTTCTGGTCCTGGGAACCCCTGGTAGGGCTGCCCTAGGGTATTAGAGTAGTTCCAGGAGCTCCATGGGGGATGGGGGAAGGGTACTTAACCTTGGGAGGATGAACAGCAGAGGACAGGCTGCAGGAGTCCAATGTCTGGTTAACTCCAGGGGAGACCTGCTCTCAGGATCTTGGAGGAACCCCTGAACCTGACAGAACTTTTGAGAGGTTAACAGATTCACAGGAGAGAGACTGTGAACCAAAACTGTGCCGCCATAACAGGCTGTGCCTGCCATTCAGGGTCTTGAGGTTGTATGCAACTCCCAGGTGGTTGTGACCCTGTGCCACCACGTGCAGAGCCTGGGAGAGACCAAGCATGGTAATACGTCCAGAAGGGAGGTGGTCAGCAGGCAACACTGGGGCCCAAGCCTGGTCTCTGAAAGGAAATGGGCTACCCAGAGCAGCAAGTGTAAGAACTGCCCTAGGAGATTGTGGGTAGATGCCAAGGTCACCAGGCTTCTGACTTAAGAGGGCTGGGTGGCCTGGGAATTTGTATTTCTAATCATTCAGGGTGCTGCTCCTGCTCCTTCTTGGGGGGACACCCTGTTTGAGAATGCTGCAGCCCTAGGTCTCTTTGTGCCTGTCTGTTCCTTTGGACCCAGGCCTACCCTGGGCAGTAAGGGTCCTCCTCTGGATAGGCAGCAGAGCCCAGCATCAGGCATGGTCAGTAAGCATCCTGGAACTGGGTGTGTAAGGAACTGTGCCTCCTCCTTCCTCACTGGACCTGAGGCCGAGGGACCCCACCCCTCCCATGCCCTTCATGCTGTGTACCCAGCCCTGGCTGCTTCTTTAACCCTGCTGTACTGGCCACACGGCCACTTGGCTCTCCTTGGGGAATGCTTGGCCAGGACGGGCTGGCTTTGCTGCCCCATGTGAGTGCCTGCCTGAACCAACACAAATCTTGTTTTCTCTTTCTTCCTCTCTTCCTTTCTCACTCCCTCCCTTCCTCACCTTTCCTTTTCTGTAAGGTAAGCTGATTTCCTCTTTTTTTTTTTTCTTTTTAGTTCTAAAACTAAAATTCTAATCTCTGCTGTGAGGGTGTGGATGCTGGGGGTGGAGGACAGGGCAGAACCAGGTCTACCCTGACCTCTGAGGGGAGTGTTGGGATCACAGGGCCATCTGCTGGGCCTGGGCATCCGCCGGGGCTTGTGAGCAATAAGACTGGTGTTGGCCCCAGTAAGTGCCACTAAGAAATGGCCCCACAGGCGGGGCTGCTGGGGCAGTTCAGGAAGATAGTGAGGCTAAGGCATTTGGACACTGGTGGAGACGTCTGAGTCCCATTGCTAGAAGGAGGGGTGGGGTCTGAGCAGGGCTTGTGTCTGGGCTGGGATGAGCCCCTGCTGGGAACATGGCAAGCTGTGGGGGTCAAGACCTTCCCTCCTTGCTCAGCCTCTCACGACTCCCAACCTGCTGCCAACCCCCATGGGGGGGGGGTGTCAACATTCTCCCTTCTCTTGAAAGCCAAGGGGCACAGGGCTAGAATGCTCCTCAGTGCCCTGTGGGAGACCCAAGGTTTCAGGAGATGCTGGGGAAGGAGCCATCCTGGGGTGAGGGTCCCTGGGCAGCGTGGCCCAGCCCCCTCTGGAGGTTCTGCTGCTGCTCAGGGCCTGGCTAGGAGCTGAAGCCACAACTGCCTCCGGTCCTGGGCCTCACTCCTGGGGAAAGGGCAGAGGTAGGTGGGAGGGTTGGGGCCACAGGGGGACCCAGGTTCACCACTCACAATGCCTCCTTCCTTCCCAATGCAGCAGCCAAGAGTTTACTCAACAAGAAGGCAGATGGAGTCAAGGTGAGGAGCCAGTTTGGCCTTGGGGGCCCAGAGCCTGTAGCTTTGCCCCTGCCCCTGAGGCTGTGGCTTTTGAGGCCCTGACAAGTATGATAGGGAAAGTGGGTGCCCTTTCTCCCCCTAACAACTCCTTTCCTCTCTCTCCACAGCCCCAGACAAACAGCACCAAAAACAGTTCGGCCATCACCAGCCCCAAAGGGACTCTCCCTCCTGCTGCCCTGGTACTGAACTCCTCAGCCCCTGGCCCTCCCACACCCTCTGTCAGAGCAGCCCCATGAGGTGGGATTCCACCCAACCTGGCTTGTCTCTGACAGTATACACCTACCCCTACCAATCCCACACTTGCGGGGGGCAGTGAAGGGGGGTTTGGTCCCTCAAGGGAGAGACCACTGTCAGGAGGCCCCAGGTTCAGGCCGGTGCAGAGCCGCTCAGGGAACCCCTTTCTGGGGTCCAGAGATGTAGGTATAAAGGAGAGGCCTGTCCTCCCACCTATGCTGCCTTATGGGTCATCCCTCCAAGAATCTGCAGCAAGAGATTATTCAGGAAGCTGGTGAGGCAGAAGACAAGGGCATTGCCTTGGCTCCCCAGCCCCCCAGGGACCTCACCTTCAGTTTCTCTGCCACCCTTAACAGGCAGACCCAGCTTAGAGGGGCCAGGCAGGGCTCTGCAGGGGTGCAGCCTGGAGTGACACATCCTGAGTCTCATGGGTGGGAGGGGCCATGGTGCTGTGGTGAGATGTCCAGCAGCAGCCAGGGTGTGCTTGCCTCTCCATCTGTTTCCATCAGTACCGGGATACCCTGCTGGCCTGTGGATGCCTGAAAGGGAGGCTGGGGAGCTCCCTGCTGGGGAGGGTGAGGCTGCTAATGCCCCTACTTCTTGTATCACCCTGCTTCTTGAGGGGGTACTGGCCATCTCTGGCCCCTTTGTCCTGGGGGACTCCTCTCCAGGAAAACCTCACAGCTGGCATTCCCAGAGATGTGGAATCATGGCCAGAGGACACCAGCCTCCTGCTGAGGCACTGTGTGCTTACACTCACTGTCCAGGGGGTTTTGGAGTCTGCTGGGCCATAGGCTCCTAAGTTTGCTAGAAGTATGCTTGGTATCCCTCATGGGCCCAGGCCAGGCTTCCAGGAGACAGCCCAAGACTGTCCACAGGAAGGCTGCCTTTGCCAAATGGTTCCCCTGAGCTCATGGGGAGTCCTCAGGAGAGGAGTGCTGTCCTGTACAGGCAGTGGGGAAGCTGCTCAGAGAAGCTGGGCTGTGGCAGGAGGGTGCTAGGCACCACCCCGGGCCTCCCAGTGGCCAGGGTGGCTCACACACCGGCCTCACAGCCAGCCCCCATCTTGGGCCCTGTCCATCCCATGTACCACTCGCACCCCCGTGGCATCTTCAAGCCTGTGCCTCCCCCAAGCTGGGCCAGAGGGTCTAGGCAACAAAGGGTGGGGCGAACTCCCCGAGGCAGAGCCCACGCGTACCTACAGCTTCTCTTGGCCCCCATGAGCTCAGTCATCCCTCGGGAGGGCAGGCGCCGTCTCCAGCCTGGGAAGATCTGTTGGTTCCATCATGTTGGTTGGACCCCAGCCTGTTCCACTGCCCTGAGGGCCATCGCTGACCACCTGCTGCCTCCATCCCTATTGGGCCATCTCGCTGACCACTTGTCGCCTCCATCCCTGTCCCCTCTGCTCTGCACTCTCTCTGGGTGGACTCTGGCCGCTGCCCACTCCTCTGTCTCCCTGGCTCCCCCTGTCCTCTGCTTCCTTCTTTCTCACTCTCCCTCTCTTTCCTTCCTCTATCTGCCGCCTTCTATAGGAGCCTCAAACCACCGTTATCCATAACCCAGTGGACGGGATTAAGGTACTGCGGCTGCCTCACTCCTCCTCACCCTTTCCTGGGGCAGGAGGCGCCGGGCCCAGGAGGAGGGTCTGGACAGTGACCTGGGAAAGCATTTGTGCCCAGAGTGGAGGGCAGGTGTGCAGTGGCCTGAACTCCCAAGGCAGGGCAGAGCCCACAGGCCCACCTGCCTGGGGACCACAGCAGAAAATGAAGCACCAAGTGCTTCCCTGGGAAGAAATCTTATAGCTGTGCCACATCACCACAGGCCAGCTGTCAGCCAGGCTCCAAGGGAACAACCCACTACAGTCACTGGGGCAGGTCCACTGCTCAGGAACTTTGTCCTTGCCCCTCTGGCTGCCCCCCACCCCTCAACCCCTAGCGTAGCTCTGGTGCTTCCTGCTGAGCGGACCCCCGCTCCTCTTTGCTCTGCCATCCGCTCCATCACATTGGCGTCATCACCTGGGGCCAGGGAAGGGGCTGGCTCTCTGTGGTTGTGGGAGGGACGGGCAGGTGGCTGAACCCTTTCCAGTAGAGCAGCCACGCCAACGAGCAGTTCAGACTTATGCCAGGGCCTGGGCTCCCTAATGAGCCCCCAGAATGCTTCCATGGGGCCCTCTTTCCCTTCTGAAGGTGTCAGAAGACACTTTCCCATGGCAGGGACCAGAGGCTGTGCGCATTCACAGTGCTAGGTACCAAAGACCTGGCTTCCTCCTGCTTGGATGATGGGTGTCCCTTGGGCCCTGTGTGTCTGGGACGGATCATGCTTCTCTGTGAGGGACCCCTAGACAACATTTTCTGGGCTGAGGCGAGCCATGACCCTACACTTGAACACCTCCAGTTCTGGCCTAGGGCCCAGAGCAAAGTCCAGTCAGTGTCCAGACCAGGGAGCAGTCCCTCAGGGACCTGGGTGACGTTCCTTCTGAGGAACAGAGCAGGGCCCTGGGGACATGAGGCATATGGATGCTGTTTTTGTCTGAAGGGTAGCAGACACTTGAGGTGGCAAGGGCTGGGCCTGGCTGATGGTCCAGGATTTGGAGGGGCAAATGACCCAAGAGGGCATCTCACTTTTTCTTGGGGAGGGACTGGGGGTGGCAGGTGTATCCTATCTGAGGTCCCAAGGAATATGTATCTGAAAGTTGCTCATTCTGAATGCCAAATGCCCAGGGTTCTGTGCATGTCACTAGGAGTCAGACCAATCACCTTGTGTTTTAAGTCTTGAAGCTTCAAAATGCCGGTTCCTCTCATTAGAGAGTCAGCCAAGCATCCCAGGGTCTCGTTGGGAAAGGGAGGTCGAGGCCCTTGCTGTTGGGGATGTGGATGGATGCAGCCTATGGTGGAGCAGCATGAGTCCTGGAGAGGGCTCCTACACAGAGCAGGGAGCTTTCTCGTATAGTCACTGCTCCATGAGATTTTGGGGCCCCAAGGCCTGCCACCACAGGAAGGCCTATCCCCTGACCCATGTGAAGCAGCTAGGCTGAGGTCTGACCCAGAACCCTGGGCTAGTCCACTGCTGGCTGTATCCCTTCTCTCCTCAATCACATCCTGACCTGCACCTCCCCTGTTTCCTCAGGAATCTTCCGACAGCACCAACACAACCATAGAGGATGAAGATGCTAAAGGTACCTGCCAGAGACCTAGCCCATCCATGCTGGGTTGCTCTTTGGGGTGGGTAGGTCTTCAGGGGATCCAGGGTCTTGCAACATAGCAACTCAGGACCTGGTGTCAGAGTCTGCCCAGTGTGGACAAGCAGCAGCTTTGAGACTACTGCCAGGCTTCTCAAGCACCCTGTCCAAGTGAAGAAGCCATGGCCATGCGTTGAGGCCTGTTCTGTTCTGGGAGCCAGGAGCTCAGTTCCCAAGGGAGACCAAGCATGAGGGTAGAATTTGCTCAAGATATTGTTCTTCTCTTAAAGTTCCTTAAGCTTGTGATTCCGTCCATCTTGCACTGGTGAGTGGCTGGGTGACTGAACCATGTTTTCGTTTCCTTTGCTGACCTAGGAGCGCCCCCCTGTGGTGGGCTTCAGTGCTATACCCTGACCCCAAAGCTCTTCCTGCAGAGCCCAGTTTTGTGTGTTCCTCCAAAGACCTCAAGGAACCTGACACCACCAAGTGGTCCCCCAGTGTCTCTTCTGCCTTGTCCAACTCCCCAGAATGGGTCTGACGCCTCTAGGCTACCTATTACATAGTCCATCAGCTGCCCTTAGGATGGCCCCAGGGGTCAGATGGGGGTTGCCGCTCTGATCCTGCCCACCCTTCCCAGCTGTGATGTTATCCCTGAGTGTCTCTCACACTTCAGAGTGAGGTAAGCATAGGGCTTTGGGTCCCGGACACAGGACAGTGGACATCTATGTCATTCCCCCACAGATTGAAACAGGCCTCAAAGTCAATAGTATGAAGGCCACTTATACTTCCCTGTCCAAGATTCTGCCCTCAGAGTGGGGCAGTAAGCAGGGTGGCTGAGCTTTAAGTTCTGCAGGGAGACAGGAGAGGACAAGAGGAACAGGATAAGGCTCAGAGCCAAGGCAGGAAGATGGGGCAGGTCCTGGGGCTGCAGAACAGGGCCCCTGGGCCTCTCTCACCTCAGCCAGGACAGGCTCAGTGGCCATAATGCCTTGTTATGATTGTCACTCCCACTTCCTGACTTCTGCAGGCCCTTGCCAGGGGCCACCAAATGAGCCTTCCTGACCTGGGTGGGTGGCCCCAAGGGATGACCCTCTCACCTCTGTTCACCCTCCAGCTCCCAGCAGTGGTCTGGGATTCAGTGATAACTTCCCTCCTCCCCTTTCTAGCCCCTTTTGGGTCCTCTGCTGCCTTCTTTCCTAAGTGCCCGCCACCTACCCACCTGCCTCTGTTCACCCCGGCCCCCAGGGTCACTGATGTCCTGAGCTCAGTGAGGAGAGGCTCGGGAGCCCCAGAAGCTGAGGGGCCCCTGCCCTGCCCATCTTCAACTCCCATTAGCCCCCTGCCAGCCCCATGTAAGTAGCCCGGGCCCTGCTGCTGCGGGGATCACTTTGAAGGGCCTGGCAATCTTCTCTGAGGCTACTTAAGAACCTAGGTGGGGCTGAGCTTGGACTGATGGCTCCAGCCTGATTCACCTCTTGGCCTCCACATTGGGACTCCCAGGGCTGCCTCTGCCCAGTGAGTGCCACCCTCATATAAGCCATGGCCAGAAGCTTCTGTCTTATGGGGAAACTGTCCCGGCCCACCTTCCTGCTCACAGCCTGCCACTGGGCGGTCTGGGAGGCCTTGAAGGGTCAGGTCTTGATACCATAGTCTCCAAGAGCAGCCCAAGTATCTCTCTGCCCCATTCTGGGGGCTTCTTGCTGCTGAGATAGTCCCCAGATGGAAAGTCTGGCCCCAGGGCCCCACTTTGCTCCCTCCTCTCGGCTCTGCCATCTTCTCATACGTCTGTCTGCCTCGTGTTCATGTCGTGTCTGTTCCACCCCAGCCCCCAGGATCTCTGACATCCTGAACTCGGTGAGAAGGGGCTCAGGAACCCCAGAAGGCGAGGGGCCCCTATCAGCAGGGCCTTCGCCCTGCCTGTCTCCAGGTCTCCTAGGCCCCCTGGCCGCCCCGTGTAAGTAGTGGCCTCCAGGCCTGCTGCCTCTGCTGCTGAGGGCTCACTGCGAATGGCCAGCGTTCACAGCTTCCTGCACCTGCTGTGCACGGCCCAGCTCTCTCCAGGCCAGGATGCCCAATGGGTATCCAGTCTGGCTGGCTTCCTGGGGGCACATGCGCTAACTCAGCAAGGCAGCTACCTGGCTTCTGCCTCCAGGGGCCTAGCCTTCTTTGTGGCTCATCTCCCAACCCCTACTCTTTACCCTTACGCCCCACACCTCGCTCTCAGCTCTAGGCCTTTCCCTCAGAAGGGCTGTCCTACACTTGGGCAGTTGGCCTGGCCCCTCCTTGCCCTCTCAGACAATCTCTGCTGAGAATTTTCCAGCCTTACTGACTTCACATCTGGTTTACCCTGCCCTGGCCACAGTGCCCAGGAGCCTGCTCCCAGGGATGCCTTCTGGTTTCCAGTGTACCCTCAAACCCAGAGCACAATTTCCTCAGCAGGGGGTGAGGGGTTGAGGAAGGTCCTGAAATGGAAACCTTAGTCAGGGTCCCCACAGCTTATGGACAAAGCGATATGACAGAGAGGCTTGGCCTTCACTGACCTGGGCTGTCCACATGGGCCAGGACCACGCTTACTCTTAGATATCCCTTCCCTAGCTGGGTGTGGTGGTGCACGCCTATAATCCCAGTGGCTTGGGAGACTGAGGCAGGAGGATTGCAAGTTCAAAGCCAGCCTCAGCAACTCAGTAAGGCACTAAGCAACTTAGTGAGACCTTGTCTGTAAATAAAATATAAAAATGGCTGGGGATATGGCTCTGTGGTTAAGCGCCTTTGGGTTCAATCCCTGGTACAAAAAATAAAAGAAAAAGGATTTCCCTTCCCTTCCTCATCCACTTTTTTCCCCACCTATCAAGCCCTTCTCAAGGGCCAGTTACATGCAGCAATGTCCTCTGGCTTCCTTTGGGCTAGGTTGCCTTTCCTTGGAGGGCACTCTCTGCCCGTAGCAGCTTCCAGCTCAGCCCACCTGGACAGATGAAGGCATCCTGGTTCATTTTGATGCCAGCTCCCCACATTCCTTCTGTCCTTCACATCCCCCATGTCTCCCTTCCATCCCCCTCTATCTCCCTCTGTCCTCCCACTCTGGCTTGGCTCTCAGCCCACAGGTTTCTCTCTTGCATGTCTCCTTACCCCACTGTGTTCATGTCTGTCTGTTCCACCCAGCCCCCAGGATCTCTGACATCCTCAACTCGGTGAGGAGGGGCTCAGGGACCCCAGAAGCTGAGGGTTCCCCGCCAGTGGGCCCCCCACCTTGCCCATCTCCGACTCTCCCTGGCCCCCTGCCTACCCCGTGTAAGTAGCACATTGAGTGGCCCTGGAAGCTACTTGGAGGGCTCAAAGGGGGTGAACCCCTGCTGTGGTGTGTCACCAACCTGGCTCTGGGAAGGCCCAGCTTGTGGAGACATGGGGGACACAGGGTCCCTCTGCTGGGTCATAGAGATTCACATCAAAGCACGTAAAGAAGTCATTTGGTCTCAGAAAATTCAGATTATGGTCATGAAGTGTATGTGTGTGTGCGCATGCACATGTGCATATAGATGCCTGCATATAGGAAAAGCATCCCAAATGATGGGTTTGTTGCTAACCTGGAGCACTTGCTACCCTGTGGACCATAGCTTTCTTCTGATGGGAAAGTGGAGTGGGCAGCTGTCCCTGCGATGCATGAGGCAAAGGGTCCACTGTTTGGCCAGGGCTCTACAACCTTGCACAGGTAGCACTCTGGTGAGGGTGGACTTGCCTGGACAGTATGGCAGGAAAAGAAACATAGTCCTGTGCCTTGAAAAGTTCTGGCACTCCAGCTGCCCAGCTGGACATCAGGGAGCAGACTTGGGGGGTAGCCAGGGGCAAGAGAGGGCGGGAGAGACAGGCGCAGACTGGGCAGCCTCCCTAGTCTGTCTGCTGACTGCTGGCCAGTATCGCTTACAGGGATGGATGACATCCCAGGGCTGCAGCCGCCACCACCCCCGCCTCCAGGGAGACACAGGGCTGGGGGTGGTGCTGAGATGCTCTCAGAGAAGAGGCTGCTGAGCCAGGGGCTCGGCATGGCAGGGCAGTGTCTGGGTGAGTACCTGTGATAGGTGGGGCTTGGGGCCACCCACCTTCCTTGCCCTCTGCAGGCCAGGCTTGGGGGACTGTTGCAAGTAGCCAGGGCAGAGGGGAAGAGACAGTGACCTATAGGAGCAGTGGCCCAAGGGGGTGGGGGTATGCAGCCTTCAGTCTCAAAGGGGCTCCGGGTCAGCTGAAGGGATTGGAGATGAGGTGCTGAGGCAAAAAGAGACCAGGCTCTTGCTGGTGAGGGGGCTGGGGGGCAAGTGTGGGGTGGACAGCAGCCAGAGCTCATGAGGGAGGCACAGGGAGAGGATGGCACTGCTGGTAAGCACAAAGTGAGTCTTCTGGGAGTATTGGCACCCCTTTTGCCTCCATTTCTGCAGCATCTTATCTGATTTCAAGGAGCCCTGCTGCTCTTAAGGAGGGCGAGCTGAGAAGGGGACCTTTCCCAGGGGTCTGTACAGTAGCTGGGTGGGTATTCTAGGCAAGGACCTCTGGGGAAACTGAGTGGCTGGGTCACCTTAGGGGTCATGGCACAGCCCTGTTCCTTTAGGGTCTGTTCTGAGCTTGGTTAGAGGAGGTAAGGCTACAAGAAAGGGTCTGTGAACAGGACTGGATGGAGATGATTGTTCGTTCACCCTGGAAAGGGCTGGGTAGGGCTGGAAAGAGTGGGGGGAAAGAAATCTGTGGAACTTAGGGAAGGGGGAGGGCACCAAGTGCAAGCTCCAGACCATTCTGCAGGCAGGTTTTAAATGCCCCCCTTTCTTGAGAAGGTGCCCACAGTGGTCTTAGTGTAAGAATAGGCAGGTGCCACTGGACCACCTCAGGCCAGACCCTCCCCCGCTGGTGCTCCCTGCACCCCAGGCCTGGCCCCCTAATCGGGGATTATGCATGAGCCAGGCCGATCCAGGCTGATCCAGGCTCATCCCAGGGCAGCTGCCTTGCCTCCCACCACTGCTGATTCTGAAGGGCAGGGCTTTGAGCCCGCTAGGGTCAGATCCGACACCAACCCCACTTGGACGCTAGGGGGTTCCCTAGGCTGGTCGGCTTCCAGCAAGAGAGCTGCAGGTGAGGCCCTGGCTCACTTTGGGCTGGGGAAAACCCTCCCAGGCCATACCTTGCCCACCACTTCAGCTTTTTCCCTAGAGTTGCTGGGGACAGGGTAGCTTGTCCTCAGAGGTATCATGCTTAGGGCATCCTTTCATGCTGGGCATCCTGCTCCCTCCCTTATGGGTGATTTCCTTCTCCAAAGACCTGGAGATCAAGAACACAAAAGTGCCCACATGCTATTTGGGAAGACAGAGTTGGAGCTAGGTTGCATGGGGATCTGAGCAGCAGTTGATTCCTCAGAGTAGCAGGTATCTGGCCCTAATTCACAGGTCTCAGTTTACCTACCTGTAGAATGGGCAGGAGGCTCTCCCAGCAGACCCTGTTCCCACCTCTCAGCACAGTTACTGCCTCTGACTGGTGCCATGACCATAGACCTCCTCTTCTGCTTAACATTTTCTCTTCACATTGAGTCCCATTTTTTATTATATTTTGTTTAAAAACACTCAGTAGTCATCAAATGAAATATTGGTTTCACTTACCGTGGTATAAGATGATTGTAGAATCAAAGTCTGCTGGAAACAAAACAATGTCCTCCATTCCAGTCAGGTTCTGCCCTGTGTTGAGGGCCTGCTATGGAGGAGGAGGGCAACTCACTGTTAAAAGCTCTGTTCAAAAGGGGATTATCAAGTGTCAGGAGGTGCTGGACAGTGGAAGGCTGCGGGGACAGCCCAGGAGGCCTGGCTCTGGGGCTGGGGAAGGATTTAGTTGCAGGTTCAGGAGAGCTCATACCTGAAGCTCCAAGCCACCTCCAGAAAGGATAGGTGAAGGGCTGGGCTTGTGGCTCAGTGGCAGAGCACTTGCCTCGCACATGTGAGGCACTGGGTTCAATCCTCAGCACCATATAAAAATAAAACAAAACAAGGGGCTGGGGCTGTAGCTCAGTGGTAGAGCGCTTGCCTAGCATGCGTGAGGCAATGGGTTCGATCCTTAGCACCACATATGCATAATAAATGAACAAAATAAAGATCCATCAATGACTAGAAAAAAATTTAAAAAATAAAACAAAACAAAATAAAGATATTGAGTCCATCTATAACTAAAATTATCTTTAAAAAAAAAAAAAAAGAAAGGACAGGTGAAGTGGGGCATGAGGGACACTTAGAATTTTGAAATCCAGATGTTAAGGACCAGAATAGCTGTTGCATGGTTGGGACAGAGCCCTGGTACTCTCCAGAGCTGGGCATGTAGGTGTGGGACTGGGAACAGGAACTGGAAGGGAAGGGGTTTCTGGAATTCACAGCCCACTCCTCCTGGAGGCCGGCTTTCTAGAGTTGATTGTGTGAATAGCGGAATTAGGCATCTGCTGTGAGACTGTCCTGAACACAAACAGTGATGTGATATATACACAAGCAAGAAATGGAACCAGAATGATGGCACGGATACAGCTGGGTTAGGAGAGAGGGCCTTTCCAAGATAGGGGCAGACCACAAATGTGCATGCATGTGCACACATATGAACATGTACCCACAGACAGTGTACGGGCACTGTGTGCACAGACATACATGCATGTGTGCACATAAGCACACACACTCATGTCCACACTTGTGTGTTCCCACGTGTGATATTGTATGTAGCATGTGTGCATATGCACACATTGCATGAATGCTACATGCATACTCCATCATATACAGGTATACATGTTTTCCTGCATACACAAGCATGTGTGTGTACACATGCACATTCTCTCACATGAATACACCCAACTCCTCAAAGATGATGCCATTGAGTAACTTCTGTCATCACTGGCCAGGTGCTGCAGGGCCCAAGCAGGGATAGCTCATATGTTCCCAGGCAGATACGGATGCCTTCTGCCAGCACATGTAGTCACACATGGGCTGCCATGTAGCAGGCAGTATCTCTGTGGTGGTGGATTCAGCCCTCCTCCCTGCCTCCCAGGAAGGTACCTGGGCAGGTACAAGTTCCCCTATGGCTCAGAGGTGCTACAAGGATGGCAACAGGCAGCCCTGTCGCAGATTATATTATTGTCAGCTTCTTCCATCTTTTTTGTTTTTGTTTTTTTGGTATCAGGGATTGAACTCAGGGGTACTCGACCACTGAGCCACATCCCCAGTCCTATTTTGTGTTTTATATAGAGACAAGGTCTCACTGAGTTGCTTAGTGCCTCGTTTTTGCTGAGACTGGCTTTGGACTCACAATTCTCTGGTCTCAGCCTCCGAAAATGCTGGGATTACAGGCGTGCGCCACCGCGCCCAGCTAGCTTCTTCCATCTTTAAAATTTTTACAATAAACTGTAATTAAAGCAGCAAAGGGGCTTTCAGTTGAGTGCCCTAGAGGTTAGGGAGTCTGTCCAGAGGCCTAGGGCCAGCACCCAAGGAGAAGTATCAGCCAGGAAAAGTACCAGACCTGAGGCCAGTTGGGGAGGGAAGGTCTGCAGGGGCTCAGGCCCAGGACTAGGATAATAAACAGATGGAGCCACAGGTTGTGGCTTCCAAGGAGAAGTAGGATACAGGGTGACCAGACACTGCATATCTTTTCCTGAGGATCCCTGGACCATCTTGCCCCTCAGCCTTTGCTAAGAAGCCCCTTCACACTCCACGGACTCTGGAGCCACTCCCTGAGCCTGCTGATGGCTGTACCTGCCTGGTGCTGACCCCTAGTAACCCCCGTCCCCCACTCACCGTCTGCCGAAGAGTTGTTGGAGGAAGGAAGTACTAAGTTAACAAGGCACAGGTGGACGATGGAGCAGGCGGATATATCAGGGTGGAAGCTACAGGAAAGCCTAGGGGTAGGACCCATAGAGACAGGAGGGCCATGGTGGGGTGAGTTTTGAGCAGTGTTCCCCCCTCCCCTTTCTGCATTTTCCGGACATTTTGTAATATGGATGAAGTATTTCTGTCATTTAAAAACATTTTATTTAAAGAAAAACGAGATAGAGCTGTTGCACTTGGAACTGAGGAAGCCACAGGTGACTGTGGAGGGAGCAGTGTAATCAGGACAGTTTGGGCACAGATGCCAGGGCCTGAGAGTTCTTTCTAGAAAGGAGAGGCAGGAACCAGGGTGGGAGCTGCCACTTAGACGCAGCCTGCAGCTCGAGGTCCACCAAGGCCCCTCACCTGGGCACTGTTGGGATGGTATCCAAGGATGGGACAGGCTAGTGCCCTGTGGTCATCCCAGTGTTTCCCTGCAGCCCGGAAGCAGGAGATCATCAAGACCACAGAGCAGCTTATTGAGGCCGTCAACAATGGTGACTTTGAAGCCTATGCGTGAGTCTCTGGGGGGCTGGGGTGGGGGGTCATTGAGGAGGATGGAAAACTGGGCCCCTCCTCACTTAGGTTTGCCTCCCAGGAAAATCTGTGACCCAGGCCTGACCTCATTTGAGCCCGAAGCTCTGGGCAACCTGGTCGAAGGGATGGACTTCCACAGATTCTACTTTGAGAACCGTGAGTGAGGAAACTGGGGTGGGCATGATGGGGTGAGTACCTCAGTCAGGAGCAGAGCTGTGGCCAACCATGGAATCATCCCCATGAAAGGGAACCAAAGTGGTGGGGGCAGAGGGCAGGGCAGATGCTGGGTGTGTAGGGGGATTGTGGGGCATGCAGAGTGGGGGAATTGCAGGAGGGACCATGGGTAGAGGAACCCATGGGTGGGCGACATGAGGATACCAGGTATCCTCAGTGCCAAGTCCCCGCCTGTCTGCAGTGCTGGCCAAGAACAGCAAGCCGATTCATACGACCATCCTGAACCCACATGTGCATGTCATTGGTGAGGACGCAGCCTGCATCGCCTACATCCGCCTCACGCAGTACATCGACGGGCAGGGCCGGCCCCGTACCAGCCAGTCTGAAGAGACACGTGTGTGGCACCGCCGTGATGGCAAATGGCAGAACGTGCACTTCCACTGCTCGGGCGCACCTGTGGCCCCACTGCAGTGAGGTGAGTGGCCCTTGGGGACAGTGGCCAGCAGTGTGGCAGGGCATACCCTGAAGACTGAGAACCAGTGAGGTCCAAGAAGCTGTGCAGGCCAGAGCTTGGTGGGTCATGGTGGAGAGGCTTCCTAGCTCCACTCATCAGCACCTAAGGTGGGGGTCACCTAGGTGGTAGGAACAGGGGCCAAGGCCCAACTAGTAATTGAGCCCGGAGCCCTCCCCTGGCCAGGCCCCTTTCTGAACATTAACTTGCCCACTCCCTGTGGGGGCCCTCTTTGCAGACAGCAAAGCCTGGGGGCCTGAGGTGGGGGCAGGGTGCTGAGGAAGGTGACCACCCCTTGTTTCAGAGCTGCGCCTGTTTCGCCGGACAGAGTTGGTGTTTGGAGCCCGGCCGCCCTTGGGCGCACGGCCTGCCTGTCGCATGTTTGTGTCTGCCTCGCCCCCTCCCCTGGTGCCTGTGTCTGCAGAAAACAAGACCAGACGTGATTTGTTTTAAAAAATAAGATGACGACAACGACAACCACACACACACAAAAATGACATCGGATGAAATGGGCAAAGAAAAAGAAAAAAATACTAAACTAAAGAAAGGAAAAGCTGTAAAAATCTGGCATTTGTGGGGCCGCCCCCCACCAAGCTCCACGTGTGTCCGTTGCGCTCCTGGCCTTGGGGAGCCCTTGGGGCATGAACATACCCATGAGGCCCCCACGCGTGCTGAACGATGTTAGTCTGTAGGTACTGCACTCACCCCACACCTCAGGCGTCTGCATCCTCCCGCCAACGCATGGGCCCTGTGTGTGCTGCCTGGCTGTTGTGGTGTCAGGTGTCTTGGGGAGGGCTGTGGGGCCACTGGGCTGCCTCCTTTCCCGCTAGTTGTGCCTGAGAGTTGCTGCTGTTCCTGCTTTCCCTTCCCTTTCCTCATCCCGGTGAAGGGCTGGGTGTGGGCTTCTTCAAGTCCCTATCCAGCATGGATGGCCACTTGCCCCTTGAGTGTGCAGGAGACCACTGCCCCCAAGGCCACCTGAGAAGCCTCAAGGGCCCTGGGCTCCAGCTCTGGTCCTTTGGGGAGTGAGGTATCCTCAATGTGGAGGGATAAAATTTGCCTCCAGGTCTCGTGCCTGGCAAGAGGACACTTTGGCTGCATCTCCAATCTGCCCAGCTGTGGAGAGGGGACTCAGCCAGAGGCTGGCCTCCCTGTTGTTTAGGGTATCTGTCCTTCCCTGATGGCCAGCAGCAGAGCAACAATGGCCCTCCCTCAGCCTGGGCAGCTCCTCCCTGTGCAGCTGGGAACAGACCTTACCAAGGACTGTGGGTCTGGAGTCCCTGATGGACAATGGATTCTGGGAGCAGGCCAGGCAGCATCTGCTGAGCTGAGGAACTGGGGGCTCAGAGCTGGGTTGAATGACACAGCAAGTTTGAAAGAGGGATCAGAAGGTGGGGGCTGCTGGACACCTGCCTTGGCAGGGGTCTGAGTAGTTGTTTGCTGAAGTAGGAGTACTTTCATAACCTGGGCCTGGAGCAGAAGCCACTGTGGGAGCCATCCAGGAGCATGTGGAAGGCCAAGGGTGGTTGGGGCTGCTGTTTGTGAGGCCCTTCCAGGTGGGCCAGGGATGTGGCCCAGACAGGTTAGGCTGGGGGCAGAGATGTATTGGTGTGGGGCTAGGCACGGATGGATGGAGGGGAGGGTCCCTAGGGACAATGTGCTGCCTCCAGGGGCCGGTGGTGCTCCCAGGTGTGGTTGCCTGGGCTCACTGTGAGGTGGTCCCGGCCCCTTGTGATGGTGGGCACCACGGCAAGGCTGAAGACAGAGTCCCAGGGCAGCTGGGCCAGGGAAGGTGGGTCTGAAGCCAGACTGGGTAGAAGTGGGTAGGAGCCTTGAGTGCAGAGGTGCAAGGGCCTCCACCCCAATGCTGCCCACCTTCAATTCACGTCATTTTTCAACAAAGATTTTCTTTATCTTCCCCCACAAATCAAGTCAAGGGAGGGGCACAGAGTGGGGGACAGGACACAGGATCCTAAACTCCAAGGGGACTGCCCACCCATGGACACTCAATGGACACCACCTTTCGTCCATGCTGTGCCCAGAACAGCTGTCCCCATCCATGGACACAGGGTAAACATCTGCCAGGCTCCGCACGAGTGGCTCAGGCCACCGGACAGTGGCAGGGCTTGCCATGGACAGCGTGCAGCCCTGCGGCCTGCCACCCTGGCGTCCTGGGGCCTCCTCCCCTCCTCTCCCACTCACCTTGTTATCTCCACAGAGCTGCCTGTCTGGGATAATTTGGGGATTTTTTTTTTCTGGGGGATAATTCTTTTGCATGACCCTCTCTAAAGAGCAGGACACACCTGCTCTGCTAGCTAGGTGTTCGCGGGTGGTGGCGTTGGCCGCTGGCCAGTGCTGTAGGGAGTCACTACCCACAGTGCTGGCAGCCCCTTCCTCTTCTCTCTTTTTGCTGAGTTTCATTGTCTTTTCTTTCTGAGCCTTGTAGGTGTACAAAAATTATTCTTATTTTGTTCTGTCTCGGGAAACTGCAAATAAAAGAAAAACAGGACAAACTGCTTCAACTGCAACTGGGTGCTTTATGCTGGGACCTTGCCAACCCCTTGCCTCACAGTGTAGACCCACACTCATTCCCCGGCCCCATCCTGGCTCAGGCCCCTCCCCTGATGTTGCAGGGGGATGGGGCCCTGAGTCCCTCTAGGGTGGCTAAGTGGGTCATAGCAACAGCTGTCTTCACCCTTGCGCCTCGTTCTCTCCAGTCCTCTGGGCTCCAGGCTGTCCAATCCAGACACTGGAACCAAAAGACCTCCATCCCCAATGCCCTGACCTCTCTCATTATCCCAGTGGCCTATAAAGATGAGGCCAGGAAGGACAGCCTCTAGGCAGGAAGGAGCCCCAGGACCAAGATTCCTGAGTGTCCCATTGGGTCTCTTACTCCTCTATGCCATTGGACACATGGACTATTCTGGATGTGAGGACATGTGCCCACCACAGCCATGCCCTGTTCCCATGGATTATGCAGACAGATGGCACTCAGACCAGCATGGACATCAGGCAGCTACTGCAGTCAGTAGGCTTCATACAGAGGCTACAACCTGGAGCCCAGGCCAGAGACTTAGGGTGGGAGCAGAGAGATGCCAGGAGACATCCCAAGAGCAGCCAAGGGCCCAGGGTCAGGATGGCCAGGTGCTGAGAGATCTGTGGGCAGACCTAGGTACAAAGGGGAAAGGGTCTCTTCCCAGGTCTTAGCCCTGCCTCTCTAGTCTAAGCACAGAGCAAACACAAACACAAACCTAAGTCTAAGCACAAAACTCTTTCTGTGAAAACTCTTGCCAGGCCATTCCTGTTCCCATGCTCTGTCCAAATGTCCTTCAGCATCCCACTATTCCCCAGGATCCAGGTGCAAAGCCTGTCAGGGCCTGCCTCAGAAACACCAGCCCCAGCCTGTGCCCCTAGAGCTCTGCAGATCTTTCTCCTGCCTTGATACCCTCGTTTCCCAGACACACTCTGGATGGTCCTTGTGGTCCTCCACACACATCTTCATTTCCATGGCCACCTGCTCAGTGCAGCCTAACCCCACTCCCCTCTATTTCTGCATCCCACGGCCTTCCCCCGCTGCCCTGTTCCTTATACCTTGTTTTTTCTAGGACAGAAGCATCAGCATCAAAACAATCCCAGACACCAAACACACCTACCCTTGGGTCCAGGTAACGTGTATGTGGCACTGGGGATTGAACCCAGAACCTTGTGCATGATAGAAAAGTGCTCTACTACTGAGCTACATTCCTGGCCCTTTTAAACATTTTAATTTTCAGATAGAGTCTAAGTTGTCCAAGCTGGCCTTGGAACTTGTGGTCCTCCAGCCTGAGTCTCTTGAATAACCTGGATTACAGGTGTGTGCTGTTTCTGGCTCCAAGTAACTTCTGATAAGACCAGTGGCCCTACACCATCAGTCTCGTCCAGTAGGTGCAGGGGTTCTAAGAGATCCCCAGAACTGGCCAAAGCTTTATTTCCTCCATCCTGATCATTTGGTTACAGACCCCTTTGCTCAGTGAGGAGGTTCTTGATATCAGCTTATCGGTCCCTGTGGGCTACTCCTGGTCAGAAGATCCCAGGTATATGAGCAGCAGAAAGCAAATCCCAAAAGTCAGTGCAAAAACAATCTAGGCCACTGCCCACAGGTGCAGCAGGGATGGCACAGTATCTAGGGCTTTGCTTGCTTATCAGCTGTAATCAGAGGAACCTTTCCAGGCCAGGCCTTCCTCAGGAAGCCTGCACGCTATAGATCCTTAGCCTCGAATATGCATTATTCCTGAGGCCTTTTTGCAAGATGCCAGCAGGCAGCTCTGATGGGGTTTTAGGGACAGCACCCCCAGGCTAACCATCCTGAGTAGGGCTGAGCACTACAGGCAAGGACTCCAATGAGAGGCTTTTTTTTTTTTTTTTTTCCATTTTTTTGGTACTGGAAATTGAACCCAGAGGCACTTTACCACTGAGCTGCATCCCCAGCACACCCTCTCCTCCAGGTTTAGATTAGCCCAAACTATGACAGGTCCTCTGATCAGGCACACTGGGTCCAGGGCTGCTTCCAGGTTGGGCAGAGGTCTCTGTTCACAAGTATCACAAGTACTCACTGAAAGCAAGGCCTGGCCTGCCTGTTGACACCCAATCTGAGGCCTCAGAACTCCAATGACCAGCAGCCCAGATGAGTCTTTAAACTTGAGACCAAATTCAAGACTTCAATCTTCACATTCCAACCTGCAGAGTGAGCTTTGCAGGATTCCCCATGTCCTACAAAAGTTTCCACTTGTGCTGGGTGGGAATCTGAGTGTTCTCAGATCCTCTGGAAGGGACCCAAGGCCTGGGCAAGTCAGAGCCTTCTTCCCAGGGCTCTGTAGCTAAGAAGTAGCTTTCCTTCCCCAGCTGGGTCAGAGAACAAGATTCAGAGGCAACAGGGCTTCTACTCCAGGGCTCCCTCACCTGGCTAATAGCAAAAAAAGAAAAAAGGTATGGTCCCTGCTACAAGTGTGGAGAAAGGTTAAGGCACTGGGCCTGGACCTCCCTGACTCTTCTGGACAGGATCCTAGAACCCCTAGGCTTCTCTCTGTAGGGGCTGAGCTGGGCTGGGGAAAAAAGGGTACCCTCTGAAGCTGAAACAAAGCAAAAAAGCACAGGACCACTTTAGAATTTCAAAAGACAACTTTATCTAGACAGGAATCTCTCAAACAGAATACACAGAAGTTAGGCGGTAGTTATTAAAACACTTGCCAAATGATTTAACATTAGAACACGACAGCAGGGAAATGTGGGGTGAGCCATCCGTCTATCTCAGGATCTGAGTCACTCACCCATTCCTGCCCTGCTGGAGGGTAGCCAGATGTGGGCGAGTTTCCCCTCCTCTTCCCCCAATCTCACACTTCTGCCACCTACACACTCCTTCCTCGCATCCTCCAGAGCAGGAAGGGGAAAGAGACACCATCCTATTTCTTCTCTTTTGGGATCCAGGCCCATTTCACTCCACTTTTAAGTACCAGGAAACAGGCAAGGTCTGTGTCTTCCAGGGGGCCCTGGACTGAGGATGTCTATGGCAGTAGGAAAAGGACACAGGCAGGCCACTCCAGGGAGAGACCAAAGCCCTCTGGCCAGCAGTGTCCAGATAAAAAGGGCTATGGCTAGTAAACCAAACAGGGATAGGGATCTCAAACACACACAGCAGACCCCACCCTGCCACCCACCCCCCACCCACATGCAGGCTCTCAGAGCAGCAGGGCAAACTCATAGTAAGGCTCCTGGGGATGAGATGACACTGGTTCGATACTTGTAGATGATATCATCCCAGCAAAGGCTTCTGTCAGGATAGGAACCTATGGTGTACTCTGAGCAGGCATCTTGAGCTTCAGCACAGTAGAGGATGATGAGGCAGTGTGGTACCTAGCACATCCTAGGCACCTCCCCTAGACTGTTCCAGCCTGGTTCCAGGGCTGGGCCTCAAGGCCAAGGTGGCTCCTTCTGAAGGCAGGCACTAGTTCAGACCAATCTCGGAGCTACCTCGGACCAGGAGGGGGTTCATAGGTCAGGTTGGTACAATTCCCACCACAGTTCAGGTGGGTGCTGGGAGGCATCAGGCTGCTGGCACCTCCTCCTGCTATCCACAGGAAAGACTTGTTTAGACGTGCAGGACCCAGGCAGTTGCCAGGACAGTCTTGTAGTGAAGAGGCAAATAAAAACCAGTTTTGAAGTCTACAGCACCCACTGTTTTGATCCTAATGTTCAAAGTCAAATTCCAAGTCAAGGCAGGTATGCCTCCACGCTGAGCAGCTGAGGGCACTGGTGCCTGGATCTTCCCCTGAAGATGTGCACTACCAGCTGACCATGCTTACACCAGAAGAGCCCCCTTTCCTGAACCTAATCTCCAGCCTGCTGGATGGTGGAACCACAATCTTTACATCCTATCTTCTTTACATCCTATCTCAGACTCTTCCAAACACCTCCCACCAGTCACCTTTACAGTACAGGGCAGAAGGTATTTAGATGGGTCCTGCCCTTGGTGGAAGCCAATCCTCGCAGAAAGACAAGCTAAATAATAGGCTCAGAATTTGTGAGATGTAGCAACCACTGCCCTCTTACAGACCTTGGGCCTGAACTGCTGGCCTACCAGTTGGCTCTGGTCACTATGGTAGGCAGGCTCACCCCAATCCCCATGGTGCCCCAGGAGAGGCTTTCCCCAACTGTTCGAATTCTGCCCACCCCAGCCCTATCACCAAGGACCCCTCCCCAACCCTATTTATTGAAGAGTTAATATCATTAATGCACAAATGAAATCCAGAGGCATACTGAGGATCAAGAAAGCTGGCTGTGAATTCCCTCCCACAGAGCCTTCTGGGGTTAGCTGAAAATGAGCCCTTCAGCATCTACAGGAGCCACTCAGTTTATGGTTTCATTTCCCCACCTTTGGGGGCCTCAAATTCTTTCTAAAAATCACAACCAGACATATGAACTTGAATGTTCCCCACCCTTCCACCATCCCTTTTTTCTTCTGGGCAACTCCAAAATAAAAATGGCCAGTCTGGACAGCTCCAGGTCCTCTTCTTGGACGTCTCTTCTTCCTCAGGATTGCAGTTCTGATGAGTGACAGTAACGATCCAGCGCCGGCCTCCACGGGCTGCATCACATGATTGCACAGCATGAGTTTTGTTTCCGGGCCTTGAAAGAAACAAAAAGGAACTGAAGGGGGCTGAGGAGGTCAGGGGTCCCAATCTCAGCAGGTGTCAGATATGGCAGATGAGACTCCAAAACGGTCCAACAGAGAAACTAATATGAGATGGGAGGGAGGCAAACAGACACCAAGACTGTCCTCAAGGCCTTAAGGGAAGCTGCCACCAGTAGTTCACAACCACAGTTTCCAGTACTAGTTTGGGATCATCACCTCTTTTTTTTTTCTTTCCACAACCCATTAATGCTATCAAAAAGTGGGTAAAATTCCTATTAGGCCAGGTACAAGCAAAAAACCAACAATGCAAATTGGATTGGCTGAATATCTCAGTTTCCCCCATTCTTGTCTTCCAACAATACTATCTGACCATGCTGGTAGCACTTCTTCCCAGAGGATGATCTTCCAGAGAACAGATGTGGTCCCACTCATGTTTGTGCAGATGGCTGTTACACTATCTTTCTTGCTTTCTGGTCATAGATTGTCCTCCTAATCTTACCTGGCCATCTCCCTCGAGTATGCACACAAAAGTAAATGTGTGTGCAAAGACTAGGGAGACTCATCTCTACTACTATTCAACAATGGGCCAAAAGAGCCACATCCACTCAGGCAGACATGAGTACTGTTCTGAAAGAAAAGAGGCAGTCATTAGGAGCCATCCTACCAATGAAACAACTCTGTCAAAGGGAAAAGGACCTACTCAGAAAGGGGAGCTGCTGGCATCTTAAGGACTTTTGCCCAACTGCTTAGCTACAGAGGAAGAAGGGCAAATTCCTGATCACACGAACCGGAACCACTGTGGGTTCAGAAACCAGCAACGTACAGCCTCAGAAGCAGAGCAAAGAGAGACTGCCTGAGTGAACCTGCTGCTATTATGGGAGCCTGGGAAGCTTGTCTTGGGCTCCTGCTTCCCAAGGACTGAAACCCATATCCACCCTGATTAAATGAACTAAGGTTCTGACCATAGTTAATACCAGAAGAAACAAGCTGCAATGGCCCTGTGGGAGAAGCCCAGGAGAGCCAGGCAGCAGCTACTCACAGTTTTATAGAATGCTTTGGACTGTGTTCCCAGTACTTCTGATTTGGACACCAAGTCATCGAGCTTCTCGCCTCGCTCTAACAAAGACTCCATGGTGTTATGCTGGACAAAAGAGAAGAGAACTCTTTTTGCTCTGTTCAGTAAGCAACTGTTGACAAGAGACTTTGTGGAAGTTCTGTGGCTGGGGAAGTACCACCTCTCCAGCACAGACACCATCTCAAAGTGTTAAGACTGGGTTTGAGAACAGTTACTATCCTAGTGGATGAAACAGGACCTGGTGGCATTCCCCAAGAATCTAGTTCTTCCAGAGACAAAAATACCCCCCAAAATTGTTCCCAGCACAGACTCAGATAAGCAATGATTTAGGAAAGCTCATGCATATGCTTATTTATATTTATACATTACTGTATGTGAATTTATACACATGGTTGCATGGGATTGGGGGGACATTCTATAGGAAGAGAAAATCACAGCTAGGCAATACATGCTTGTACTGGGTTGGATAGTGGCCCCCCAATATTTATGTCTACCCAGAACCTCTGAATGTAATCTTATTTGGAAAGCTTTGCAAATGTCATTAGTTAAGATAATGGTGTGATGGATTAGGGTGGGTCCTTAATTTAATGATTGGTATCCTTATTAAGAGAAAAGAGAAAGGCAGACACAGGGAAGGCCATCTGACAACAGAGGCAAAGATTGGGGTGATGTACCTACAATCTAAGGAACACTGAAGATTGCCAGAAGCCATAAGATGCTGGAGCGAGGCTTAGAACAGACCCCTCAGAGCCTCCAGAAGAAAAAAGCAGGCTACACCTTGATCCCAAGACTCCAGAACTGTGAGAAAATACATTTTTGTTGTTCTGAGTTATCCAGTTTGTGGGCATTTATTAATAGCAGCTTCAAGAAATTAACAAGTTGGTAAAGCTGTGCTGTCTCGATCCAGAAGGCAGAAAGAGCTATCATGCACAAAAGATGAAGCAAATCCAAACTGAGATGTACTTCAAGTACAAACATACAAGGTTGTAGAGATTTAGGCTCAGCATGCATCACACTTGCTTAGTGACTTCTTATACTCACTACACATTTAAAAGATAATATCTGGATATACGGGATTTAATAGAAAATATTAGTAAAATAAATTTCAACTACTTTCCTTTTGTCATTTTAAAACATGGCTCCTGGGGCTGCGGTTGTGGCTTAGTGGTAGAGCACTTCCTTAGCATGTGTGAGGCCCTGGGTTCAATCCTTAGCACCACGTATAAATAAATAAAATAAAGGTATTGTGTCCATCTACAACTAGGGGGAAAAAAACCCCATGGTTCCTGTAAAATTCTGAATTATGCATGACTCATATATACACAGTATATGTCTACTGGACAGCACCACGATAGGATACATCCTGCTTTTCTAAATGTCATCACTCTGCACTTATGAAATAAAAACACCAACCCCTTTTTGAAGGGGTATAAGGATGGACACCCTCAGAACAGCTAGCAAAGAAGCAGAGCTCAACTTCCTCCCCAGACGGCCATTGTTAAGGCAGCTGTATGCACACATGAAATGGTTCAGGATGAAGAATCAGCAAGTGTTCTTTATCCCTATACAAAGCTAGGCAACTCAGATTTTTAAAATAAATTTAGCTGATTTAAAATACGGACACCAAGCTGGGCATGGTGGCACATGCCTATAATCCCAGCAATCTGGGAAGCTGAAGCAGGAGGATCTCAAATTCAAGGTTAGCTTCAGCAACTTAGTGAGACCCTGTCACAAAAATAAAAAGGGTTAGGAGCCGGGCGCGGTGGCTCAAGCCTGTAATCCCAGCACTTAGGGAGGCTGAGACAGGAGAATCGCGAGTTCAAAGCCAGCCTCAGCAACAGCGAGGCACTAAGCAACTCAGTGAGACCCTGTCTCTACATAAAACACAAAATAGGGCTGGGGATGTGACTCAGTGGTCAAGTGCCCCTGAGTTCAATCCCTGGTACCAATAAATAAATAAATAAATAAATAAATAAATAATAAATAAATAAAAAAAAAATAAAAAAATAAAAAGGGTTAGGGATGGAGTTCAAAGGTAGAGCATCCTTGGGCTCAATCCCCAGTACTATTAAGAAAAAAAAAAAGATACGGACACCAATAATCCAGATTTTCCAACTGCAGCTAGAACAGGGCTGGGTGGGCTTATCTGCTCTCCAGTGGAGAATGGGGAGAGTAGATATCCCAGGCTCTGTATTTCTCACAGATTCAGACTCAAATAGCACAAGGAAGAGACAGGCTTGTGTAGAAAATGTGGAGAAACATCATCACAGTGATCAGAAAGACCAACAGACATCTATCTATGAAAGATAGATGTGTCAAGACTTTCACATCTAACTTTCATTTCAAAGCCAAGTTATTCAGAATGTGGTCCAGATACCTATGTGGAAGCCTTGGGCTGGTTTTAAAGAATGCAGGACCCCAACCCCCAACCAGGAGATAGTGCCTGCTGAAGCCATGTGGGTGTGGACAGGAGCACTTTACATCAGTGGTGGATTTTCTTCTGGGTTTCATACCCACACATTTATTCATCAACTTATAAGCACCAATGTAAGCTAGACATTACACAGTGAGCAGAGATGGAAAGATATCCCAGGTGCTCACCTGATGGGCAGGAACACACTTTAACAAGCTGTGTCAACAGAGTGTCCTTCAGAAAGACCCCCAGCATGGGGCAGTCTGTGCACAAGCTGGGCAGACAATGGTGTAAGAGAGGATAAGGCATAGGTGTATACATTTTATCCTGGAGTAGATTTGACAGCTGTTGAAGGATTTTAAGCAGAAGAGTGACACATCAATGGCTACTGACTGGTAGATGACAGGAGGTGAGGGAACCAGTTAGAGGCATTTAAAAAAAATGAATCAACCATTCCAAATCAGATTTCAGGTAAACATGCAAGTTCCCACTCATCTACAATAGGCTTGTGTTGTAGAAATCAGCTGTCTCTGGTCAGTGAAGTATGCTTCAGTCTGCCCCTTTGACACTGACATTGCTAGGGGAGGCATCTGTCAGAAGTGGAGAACCAACAAAGTCACTGATGATGAGAATAAAGTACTATAGAGGGCAACCCTTAGAACTCTGTAATTGCAGACAAAGAGTGGCCATGGGAAGGAGGATCAAGGGCTCCACTGGTTCTCAGCCTGATCCACGTCAAACAATGGGCACTGTGAACCATGAGGCAGAGGAGGAACACTCGAATGAAGGTGGTGGAATGGCAGTCACCACTTCCTTGACAGCACCACATCACTAACTAAACAAGGGCTGGATTTGTACATGCTCAGCTGGCAGCATGCCCTTGTGCCCTCAGGTCTCAGAGTTGTTCTCTGCCTTCCTGCTTACCAGAATGATTTTGGTCTCATCTAGTTCGGCCTGTACTTTACTCATGGGATCAGCTTCTCGGGGGTTCTAGGAAAGAGCCAAAATAAGAACAGTCAGTACTGGAGTGGTTATCTAGAAACAAACTCAAACCAAGGAAAATGGACTAACCTTCATAGTAAAAAGATACAGCCTGTCTAAACACACAGCAGAAAAATGAAGTCTGCCTACAGCTTGGGTTCCCAAGCCTGAAGGCAGATGTTCTGTGTTTTTCAAACAGAAGATTTGAAAGAACACTGGCAAAAGAAAAGAAGTCACCAGAACTGTCATGATGGCTGGCCTTTTTAAGATCAAGTGGATTCTGGGCCACACAGTCTCTATATTTCTTTAAACGTACCTGGTATCTACTAAGGTGACCATCCAGGGCTGTGTACTGGATTGTAGCAGGGGATCCTACTGGCCATTTTATACTGTCGACCTGCTTGGAGAATTCATCTAGTACCTGAAAGACAAAGGAGCCTCAACAAGTCTCCCACTGTGCTTACCAGCATACTCAGCGACAGGGCTTCCCTTGCCCTGAATGAGGCTGCCAGGCTCCCCAGAGCTCAAGAAAAAAAGAAGAGGACATCTAAGGGCAAGAGGACAGTCTAGATTAAAGTTTCTCCCAAATGTTTCTTATTATTACAACATATTGTGGCTGAGGATATAGCTCAGTTGGTAGAGTGCTTGCATCCCATGCACAAGGCCCTGGCTTCAATCTCCAGCACCACGGGGAGGAAAAAAAAAAAAAAAAAAATATATATATATATATATATATATAGAGAGAGAGAGAGAGAGAGAGAGAGAAAGTAGTCTAGAATCACAAGTTAAGTATGCCCAGCAACAAATTTCCAGGGAAAACGGCACTGGCCCTCTAATATTCCAAGTAATTCTTTAACAAATGGAACTATGTCCTTTGGATTTAAGCAACTACTGGATTTCATGTACTTGGAAGTATTTTGGTGCTGTGGGGACAGGATGAGTACCCTTTCTTCAAGTGTATAATTAGCAACACATCAAGAAATCATAGAATATTCAGGTGCTAAACTCCACGGAGCACCTGACCTACATCAGGGGAGAGAGCTGCAGTGACTGCAGGAGCTAATAGAAAGAATGAAAGACTCTCATAGAGGCATAGGGGGCAGGACTACAGCAGTGAAAACCCAAGGCACAGCTGGCTTTATTTCAGAGGAAAAGTACTACCACCCAGTGGCCTGGACATGGGTCAGATGAGGTTCAGAGTCAGTAGCAATGGGCGAACATGAAAAGGAATGTCAGATTGTTTCTTGGTTTGGGCAAGGGAGATGACTAAAAATGAGTAGACTTTAAAACGATCATCCTGTGTGCTTCAAGCACAGTCCATGATGTTCCACACTCATCATCCTAGTCCAATCCAGCCAAACCACTTACCTTCTCCAGCAAGGTAAAGGCCACCCGGGATGGGTATTCACTGTCAGCAATGACCACACCTGCAAGACTGTCATTCCGGACATAGACATGGCACAGATACTCTAAGGAGACAAGAGATCAGGCATGTGGACAGTGACATGAGGGTTTTGGACTACTTTTAATCCCCCAAATCAAAGCATCACAATGCTGGCTCCTGCTTTTTGGGTCAAATGAAGCCAATCTGAAGCTACAATGAAGCTCAACAGTGCTGGGTAAAGTCTGTGGAGGCACTGTAGTGCAGCTACATGGACCACACCCAGAGTGCAGCCCAACACCTGCTTAGGACCAGTCAGTTCCTTGTGTATGAAGCCAAGGTTGAAATGAGCCACCAGGGGTGAGAAAGCATACACCAGTCAACATGTCCCCAGGAGCATTCCAAGTTATTTCCTTGAGCTCAGGTCAGGCCTGGTTGTGTCTTGGCAATTCATAGCCCTCTAAGGCTCTGTGCTGCTCCCAAATTGAAGGAAGACCAGATGAGACAAACATCTTCTATTTTCTTTTAAAACAAAACAAAGAGTGGCCACTTTCAGAGTAGCCTAAAGACAAAGACAGGCCCAAAGACAGGAAATTACCTCCCAGGCCACAGTTTGAAATTATGGCAACACTGCTCAACATGCTCCAGCCTATAGTGGGCGACTAAGGGGAACTATCTAAAAAAAAAATCAGCCGCTGTTGGCCGAGGTTTCTAGCAGTATTGCACTGAAGTTGTCATATGATCAAAAGGTACAGTTTTTAAAAGGGCTTCTGCAAAATAGTCATAATTCATACTACTATTAATTTCCATCACTTTGAAAGGATTCAGAAATGTCACAGTGTGAGCCACTTCCCCAAAGGAGAAAAAAGGATTACAGTTTACAAATAAGAACATTCTTGTCCTTAAGGATCTGATCCAAAATATTCCAATGCTAAATAACAGAAAAACAAATAAATAAGGAGAGAAACAATGTGAGCCCTTGAAATCAGAATAGGGACAGGGAATTATGATATGCTCTCTAGATTTTGTATACACTCCAAAAGAAGCAAGATTTAAACACAAGGTCAAAGTGTACATACTCTACAGAAACTAAGAAACTGATCAGTATCTGAGGAATCATCTTTAAGTAACAAAGTTGGGAAGGGTAGAAAGTCTGAAAGAGAACTGAGAGAAAACACTAAATGTCTGCAATTCAATTTCACTTCTGTGATGGTCTTTGAGTACGGCTTTCAAGTGGAATATATATATATTGATACTGCCTGTGATATAAATGATATTTATATTGATTCAGTAACTCTACAATCAAGTGGCTTGAGGTCAGTGCACATGTGATATGGTCTTTGTTTCTGCCTAATCAAATTACCATAACTCTTTTCTAATCTGTATGTGTAACTTACAAATCTAAAACAAGTGCCTAACAACTTACATAAAAAGGAAAAAAAACAAAACCCCAAAACCCTGTGGAGCACAGAATGAAGAATTATCTAAACAGTGATAACTAGAAATCCTTTTTTGTGGGAATCTGCAACAATGGAGGGAAAGGAAAGAATATGAAGGCTGTTTTTTATTCCAGGACAGCCAGATCCTAACCTTAAGTGTATCCAAACTTTGGATTCTGGAATTTTATTCAGAGGGCTTAGACTTCAACAGTGAACATAGAATTCTGCAAAAATAGGAAAAGGAAGAGAAGAGAAGAGAGGACAAGCTAGCACAGAAGTGAGGTCCTGGTAGTTCTTTCCATGTGCTGAAAGAACCCTGTGCTGCCTGAAGTGTGGCAGCCAGGCCCCACACATTCAGAAGTTGAAGAGTCCTCTTACCTTGTTCTTTTTTTTTTTTTTTTTTAATATTTTTTAGTTGTCAATGGACCTTTATTTTATTCATTTACTTATATGTAATGCTGAGAATCGAACCCAGTGCCTCACGCATGCTAGGCAAGCACTCTACCACTGAGCCACATCCCAGCCCCTTACCTTGTTCTTTGACAGAAGCTCTGCTGCCTTTCGCTGAGCGCTCCACAATTAGTTGACTTGTGAAGGTCATGAATTCCTGGACGCTAAGAAAGACACACATATTTATTACCTTCTTCCTGTCACCTGTCGCCAATACAATGAAAGTGACCTCTGAGCTTATAAGGAGAGGCTGCTTCTTGGTTTCATTACTTTCCCTCCCTAGTAACAACACTCAGAGACATAGGCATGCACGCGCACGCGCACACACACACACAAACACAAACCAACTACAAAAAACAGACAATTATGAATCATTACCACCATTCAAGTCATATCTGTCTGCCCACTAGTTCACCAAAACAATTCACTTTCAGATTTGGGGGGAATTTATTTGGGCTACCTTCAATTTAACAGTTTGGTTAGAGCATGATTCAGGACACAGTGAAAAAGCAGGAGGCAGCTGCTATTGGCAAAGCCCCACTAACTTCTAAGAAGCAGAACAAATAAACACTGTATGAGAAAAACATACACTAGTGACAAAATCTGTCAGGAAGATACACAACTAGTCACTGCTGTGGCCACATAACAGACCCTGGCAATGCCACACATTCTGCAATGAATGGTGGCTCAGGTCTGCTGAGGCTCATTCATGGGACAAACCCCACTCTCAAAGAAATGGAAGGAAATAGCTAAGATGGGGAAGTGGGAAACAGTTTATACAAAGGCTGAGAGGAAAAAGAAGGTTCACAACAGGCTCAACAAAGAGATCTGGCCAGAATGGAAGAGTCATAGGAGATGTTCCAGCCAGAGGAACAGGAGCCAGAAGGAGCCTCTGACTGGGGAAGCAATGTAAATGACAGTCATGGCCATCAGAACAGAATTCCTTAACTGAAAGTCCAAACAAGGCTCCCACAGAGGCACACATAATCTGAAGACCCAACTCCAAAATCCCAGTTCAAGTGTCAGGCACGTTACTATACTGTGACTCATCTGTAAATCAAAATCTGTGTGATGGTTAAATGAGTTAACCAGGTAAAGAACTTGACACAACATGTGGCACACACTATTACTACATATCATCATCATAAGGGAATGATATGATCAAAATAATAAGAGGAAAGCAATCTTTAAAAAACGTTCAAAGAAAGAAGACTCTGCAGTAAAACTAAAGACAACACTTAGTGTACAACTATAATTAGACAAAGGAAGACTTGCATTAATTCCAAGAACCTGTATACAGGGCCAAAAGACCAGGGAAACTATTCAAAGGTTTTGAGCTTGGAGTTTGGAAATCATGAGGTATGAATGATGGATGGGGTGGTCTCACAAAAAAATAAGCTCAGCTGGAACACATATTGCTTTAAGAGACACAATGAGAGATGTCCCTTTAATGTCATAGTTGTTAGTTATCTGAGTATGAATAGTGTGGCTAGCCCAAGTAGTTAGGTGTAAGTCCTACCATTAAATCTATGAGACTCTTCTGTATAAATAAAACAGAAAAACAACTAGAGCCAAATTGGCACCAGCAGTTCCATCAGAGAAATGCAATAACACAAAGCAGAGAATAGAAGCCAATGGTAAAATGAAATGAAATACCAAGAACTTCAAGAAAGAGCCAACAGATGATGCAGCAATTCCACCTTTGGGTATATGCTGAACAAAACTATAAGCAGTGTCTTAAGGAAACATTTATACACCATATTCATAGCAGCATTATTTATAATAGTTAAAATGTGGAAGCAACCTGTGACCATTGGCAGATGAATGGGAAAGCGAAATGTAATAAATACATACAATGAAATATTATTCAGTCTCAAAAAGGAAGGAAATTCTGATACATGCAACAAATGTATGAACTTTGGAGACATTACAGTAAGTGAAATAAGCCAGATACAGAAAGACAAATAACTTATGAGTCCCTGGAATAGTCAAAAATCAGAAACAGAAAATACAAATGTTGCCAAGGGATAAGGGAGGAAGGAATGGGAAATTAGCATTAAATGGGCACAGTTTCAGTTTTACAAGATAAAAAGAGTTATGCAGATGGATGATGCTGATGGCCACACAACAGTATGAATGCATTTGATACCGTTGAGCTGTGGACCTAAAAATGGTTAAGATGGTAAATTTTTTGGTATCTATATTTTACCACAATGAAAAACTAATCAAAGAACCCAAAGGGAACAGAAAGTTTCAACAAAATAACAGTAACTGTTTTAGACCCAGCCAGCAAGCCACTGGCGGCTCTCATCAAGAACAGCTGCACTGAAGCAATGAAAACAATTCTAATGGCAGATTCCACCAGACTCTCAGACAAGAAGATCCTGTAGGGTCTTTCTTGTTTTGTCTGAGTCACTCTACCCCTCCCACGAATGGCCTGGGCATGTGGCACTTCGAATATATACGTTCCTGCAATTAAAGTGCTCCAGAAACATTTAAAAGCCTGTAGCCCTACAGAGCCCATACGTTTCTTCCCAAATCTTTAGTGTAGAACCCTTGTGTACCACTAGCGCCCAATCACTATACAGCATACAATCTGGGTTTGATTCCTAGGCTTCTTGTGGTGTAACGTCTTGGGGCTTCAGTGACTGACTTCAATCATAAAAATACACCAGTATCTCTCATACTGAATTGTTGGGAAGTCCCACAAGAAATTACAAAGGTGGATCTCTAGACGTAGTATCCGAGGTACTAATTTAAAATACACACTTTGGGGACTCAAGCTATCAGTACAGAACATTTGGGTGTGAATTTTGGGAATCTGCCTATTTCAAAGTTCCATTCTAATTTTTATGCGGCAGAAATCTGAAAAACCCCGAGAACAGGACAATATTATAGAATGATGTAAGACTATTACGAGAGAGTATTGGACGACTCCTCAGAGGTAGAGTCCGCTAACCACAGAAGAGGCCATGGCTAGGTTCCACTGCGGGAGACCGAGCCGGACCCCTGCCCTCCTCGAGGCCTCAACCGCCCTCGGGCCTCTTTCCGGCTACCACGGCCCGCCCACTCACCTGGACCTCTGGAAGAAACTGAAAGAAGACACGTCGTAAGCGGCTTTAAGCAGTACAGCTTTGGGCTCGCTTTTGTAAAGGACACTGAGGCTGTACAGCTTCATGGCGCCAGGCCCTCGGGCCGCCTACCGGCTCCGCCGCGGGCCCCACTTGTAACCACCCGTTGGCGCCGGCACCGCCGCCGCCGCCGCCGCCGCCTCACGGCGTCCCAGCGGCAGGCTGCTGACGGGGCCGCGCCGGCTTCCTCCTCCAAGTTTGGGGTTAACTTCCGCTTCCGGTCTGGGCGGGCTCCCGCGGCCTGAGAGAAGGGGGTGTTTGTGTCATACCCCGGATGCAGAAGAGAGAACCGGAAGTATGGTGCCAGGAGGGGCGGAACGCATACGTGGGAGCCCGACCCCACCCGCCTGCCGGGAGGAGGCGACTGCTGGGCGTGGGCTGTGCTGAGTTGTCGGATTTGGTTCGGTCCAGTGATCCCTCCTGGGCCATTCAGGACAGTGCTGGGCTGTTCAGGTCGTTTTTATTACCTCTTCTAGTCCTTGAGAGCAGCCATACCTGTCTCTTGGGCAGAGACCCCCAGCGATTCCTGTTCTCTGTAAATTCTGCACCACCGCCAGCTCCTCCGGAGTTTCGCAAATCAAATCTGAATAGAGGGAGGGACCTTTTCTTCCGGAGTCCCCTTCACGATGTGAAGGTGCCTCCGGTTTTCAGATCAGTACTGCGCCTGATGCGTGTGGGAGTAGATCCCCCAGCTCAAAACCTGGGAACTTGGCAGCCTGTGTCTCAGCACTGACAGGAACTCAAGAGTAGCAGGTCCTCTATATCGCAAAAGGGAGCAGAAATGCAGCTTCCCACTGCAAGCAGCAGTTTGGTGCACAAAGACATGGAAAACCTAACTTTGTTTGAGCTGTTGAAATAAGCATGGAAGGACATGAGTGAGGCACAGTTCCCTGAAGGTGCCACCTCTTGCCCATTTCGTGTGTACTAATGGCATCATGTAATCGAAAAAGACCTTGGTCCACACTTCTAGTCCTAGCTACCCTGAAAGCTGAGTTTTGAGCCCAGGAGTTCAGGTAAAGACTGGCAACTTAATGAGACTTGCACTAAAACAAAACAAAACAAAAAAAACAAAAAACCACACCAAAAACCGTGATCTTTGAAAGTTGGCAGTATAGTCACACAATCATCATGCTAGAAGCAACCAGAACTAAAATTATGAGAAAGAGATGATGCATTGGAAAACCCAAACCATCAATTTCTCAACCTTCAGCCTTATTGCCATTTTGGGTTGGGTACTTGCGAGGGGCTGTTCTGTGCATTGTAGGCAACATCTGAGGCTTGTATCCACTAGGTGTCAGTAGTGGGACACCCCCCACCCCCCCACCCCCGCCCCGCATCCATTGTGCCAACCAAAAATGTGTCGGGACATTGCCTGATGTGCCCTAGAGCACTGGTTTGGGAAAACAGTGCTCTAAATATTTCTTGTGGCTAAGGATGTTCCCATTGCCTGCTCACTCACTCAGCAACCTCCATTACCAACCCTCTTTCCTGGGCATTCCCAAGTTCAGAGGTAAAAAGGGCTTTTCCACATCCCTTGTTTTTGGTGCTAAACATGAGAAAGTCATTAGCAGTGGCCATGCCCAGCCACCTCAGATGTGGACACAATGACCTAATAATCTTGGTGACTGAATGCCATCAATATAACCTCACCCACCTGTACTGACACAATTGCTTTACAGTGGCCATGTGAGAGCTGTTTTTGAGGAAAATCCCTAGAGCTCCTTGTCCTCTGCCACCCAAAGTTGTACAGAAGGACCAGGAGGACAATACTTGGTTTTTTGTTTTGTTTTGTTTTTTTAAAATATTTTTTAGTTGTATATGAACGCAATATCTTTATTTAATTTATTTATTTGTATGTGGTGCTGAGGATCGAACCCAGTGACTCACGCATGTGAGGCAAGCGCTCTACCACTGAGCCACAACCCAAGCCCGAGGACAATACTTGGATGGAATAGATTTGAATGTAATAGTAGTTGTTCTGAGGTTTCTCTTACACCAGGCACTTTACATGTGCTACCTCATTTAGTCCTTATAAAAACAGATATTACGACCATTTTCCACAGAAAAAGACTGAGGAAAGAAACAAGACAGATGTTAGTAACAACAACAAGAAAAGTTGTTAGTAAGATGCAGAGTTGGGATTCAAATGTGAATACAAAATGCTTAAGAACTCTCAGCCCAGTTTCACTCCCTGGCAACTCTCCCCTCTCATCCCTGGCCTTGCCCAGCTTCCATTACCTCCAGGAAGACTTAGTCTTGTACGAACTTCCCAAGCTCCTTACCTCAAAGCAAGACCTGTTTTCTACTCCATTGCCCCATCAGTCATTCAGCTTGGATTCAGCCCCAGCATTGCCACACCATAAATCTAACTAAAAGTGAGCAAACCATTACGCTCGGAGTCTCAGTCTCTCCAACCCCCTCCTTTCTCTCTCCAGTCTATTAAACTGGAAAAATACCCTTTCCATAGACATGTTGCTAGAAATAAAATATTAAATTCCAAGGTCTAGTCATTGTAGACATTTAACAAGTAATAACAATCATGATTATTAGTGACAAAAAGGAGGAGAAATCATGGTAGGTTAAAGGTTTTCTATAGACTGGGAGGCAGAGATTTGAAAGGAGGCTGAGATCTAAGTAATACGTAGATTATATAGTAGTATTATATCTATTTTTTACTTCCTGATTTCAATCACTGTGCTGTGATTATGTAAGAAAATTCTTTGATTTTAGAAAACACAGGTATTCGAGGAGTAAAGGAACACCATGTATACAATTTACTCTTTTTTTAAAAGGAGGAGACTCACTCTTTTTAAATTTTTTTTTAGTTTTACATGGACACAATAACTTTGCTTATTTTTATGTGCTGCTGAGGATCAAACCCAGTGCCTCACACATGTGAGGCAAGTGCTCTACCACTGAGCTACAGCCCCAGCCTTACAACTTACTCTTAAATCATCAGTGTGTGTGTGGGTGTGCATACACATACATACTACGTATATAACAGATAAAGTAAATACAGTAAAGCAAATTTAAGGAACCCAGATGAAAGGTATTCAAGGATTCCTGTACTGTCTTGTAATAGTTGTGTAAATAAAAAATTACAGGGATAGAAAAGATAGTAAGGGGCTGGGGTTGTGACTCAGTGGTAGAGTGCTTGCCTGGCATGTATGAGGCACTGGGTTCGATCCCCAGAACCACGTAAAGAAACTAAATAAACAAAATAAAGGTACTGTGTCCATATACAACTGAAAATACTTTTTTAAAAAATATTTATTTATTTTTTTAGTTGTAGGTGAATAGAATATCTTTATTTTATTTTTATGTGGTGCTGAGGATCAAACCCAGTGCCTCGCACATGCTAGGCAAGCACGCTACCACTGGGCCATAACCCCAGCCCGCAACTGAAAATACTTTTTAAAAAAGGAAAGAAAGATTGTAGAGACAGGGCACTGAAGTGATGAATGCAGCATGCTCAGTCAAGGGCATGGCACAGGTCTCAAGTCCAGGCTCCCTCTTGGGTGCCTGGGCCCTAGAAGTCCCTCTGCAGGCAGAACTTGAGTAACAGCTTCCATGACCAAACACTCAGGACCTATGAATTTGGTCCACTGGAGAAAGCAGGTACCCACCTACCTTTGCAGCTTTCCCCAGCTCACAGGAGGTGCCTGCCCCCAATACAGAGCAGAACTCCAGAGTGGGGCACATGAAAATAAATTAAGGGGCATATCCCCAGGAAACCCAGTTCATGTGGGGAGCCCCACCATGCTGTGGCTCCTACTCCACACCCCCCCCCCATCAGTTAACCAAGACCCTGATCAGGCTGTTTCACTCAGAACATAATGTGAGCCTTCAAAACTTACATGGGAAAGGGGCATTGAAAAGGGCCACCCACATGGTCAGGTTTCCATGACCTGATTAGCAAATGCACAGATTTGATACCATCAATCCAAGTGTTCAGCAGACCCAACTCCTAGGAACACTGCTCATTACCTTCACCCTTCACTGAGGTATCCCAGCTCAGTGACACTGGGTTTTTCAGACCACAGGTAAGACAGACATGGTCTGCCACCCAAGGTTGGAGTTCTGCCACTGGCTACGTTAGAGCACAGGAGGGGCAGGGACAGGAGTATACTTGGACAGGAAAGACAGGCAAGGTAGGAGCTTTTGGAATTAGTGAGACAAATGTCCTCATTTGGAGACTGCTTTCCCAGCAGAGGCTTCCCAGAAGCTGTGTCTGTTCTGGAGACACTCCTCCCCAACTGGGAAGCTAGCCATATTGGACAAAGGCCAGGAATTTGGAATTGGGATATATGGTTATTTAGGCCAGTAGCTTGTCCAGAAAGTAGAAAAGTCTGCAGAGAAGAAAAAGAGGGGCAGGCAGGAGGGCCTGCAGGGGTGTCCCTTGCTCCACAACCAGCATGCACCTCTTTGTTAGTTTTTCATCACCGTGACCAAAGTACGTGACAAGAACTACCCAGAGGAGGAAAAAATTTATTTGGAGCTCACAGTTTCAGAGGTTCTGTCCATGGTCAACTGGCTCCATTGCTCTGTCCTGAGGTGAAGCAGAATATCATGTCAGGATGGCATGGTGAAGGAAAGCTTTCAGCTTATGGCAGCCAGGAAACAGAGAGAGAGAGAGAGAGAGCAGCAAAGTGCCAGGGACAAAATATAAACCCCAAAGGCACATTCCCAGTGACCTTCTTCCTCCAGCCACACCCTACTGCCTATAGTTACTACCCAGTTAGTCCATTCAAATTATTAATCCATCAAATTGATTAATCCACTGATGAGGGTACAGCTCTCATAATCTAATCATTTTATCTCTGAACATTTTCTCCCTTAACACAAGAGCTTTTGGGGGACACCTCCTGTCCAAATCATAAACCTACCACAGCCTCGAAGCATCTGGGCTCCACCTGAAAACAGAAAGGAGAATGCTGAGAAAGGGCAAGAAAATGAAATTTGCCTTTTGAAAAGCTAAGAGCACCAAACACAATTTAACAAATGATGGCAGCAACCACAGAGAAAAAGTCCTCAAAAGTAAACTATAGTGCAAGCCATGATACTGCTGTTCTAGGCTGAGCCCACATTGCCCTGGTGCCATGTGGTGCTCCAGACCTGAGCAATCAAGGAACATCCCTGCTGATGCAGTCAATGGTTAACATATGGGCACCTGACCCAGGCCTTTGCCAATGAACGCTAACCATCCTGTAGGGTCCTACCTCACACCAAATACAAAAACATGCTCCAGAGCTTGTTAAAGAACAGAACTTTGGAAAAAGGCAAGAACAAGAGATATAATCTCAGAATGGCTAGGTGTGCGCTCAACACAAACATACCCAGAAAGACTGAAGTGTTGAGCATATTTTTTAAACTTTTTGGGAAAATATTAGAAGAAATGTGGAAGAACATTTTTACAATTTTGAGATGAAATTCTCCTTTTAACAAGATTTAAAGCCTCCAAATAAGAAAATGAAGATTGAAATTCATAAAAAGTGAATACTTCTATATGATGGAAAACATTGTTAATCAAGTTGTAAGTTAAGCAATAGACTGGGAAGATAGAGCATATTTGACAAACAAAATTTATAGATATTTTAGGTGGATTCTAAAAAAATCACAAATAAATTAGTAGAAAATACTTCAATAGCAACATAGTGATAATACAAACAAATTATCCTTAAAAGGAGAAATGTAATAATGAATAAACATGTGAAAAGGTATCCAGCATTTTGCAATTCAAAAAACAATTATGTATGTATGGTTCTCAATTCCAATAGTTTAATGAAGATCTATATAAAATGCTAGGTTCAAAAAAACCAGTGAGATCAGTATAAAACCATAAAAGTTTATCATCTCAAACATAGACCGGTATGTAGCCAAATTCCTAATGTTGGCAAAGTATTAACCGATGAAGCCATTTGAGGAGGCAATGTTGTCCTATCAGTCAAAATGTAAAATGTGTACAACATTTCAAGTAGTAATTCAGCCTCTATGAACCTTCTAGAAGAAACATTTGCACATGTTTACTCAGCTGAAATACTAAGATTTCTATCTCAGCCTTGTTGATAATATTAAAAATTGAAATCACCTCCATGACTATAAACGGGAGGCTGATTTTATAACATAATACATCCATCTGGAGAGATCGTACTGCTGTTCCTCCTTGCTCCCTCTGCTAGAGCTCTCTCTGCTTGGTCCTGAGCCCTCTTTGTTCTCTGTACCAGACACCATCCAATACCATAGCCACAACTCACGTCCAGTGCTTGAAAAACAGCCAATCCTAATTGAGAAGTGCTGTAAGTGTGAAATACACACAAGATCTGTGCCTTAGGTCAGAAATGCCACATTTTGTTCCAGACCACTGAATGAAACCCCAAGCCAGCACCTGAGGTTGCTCCAGCACCCCGCCTCCTGCTTCTCCACCAGGTCTTCCTACTGCACTGCTGACGTCTCCAGAGGCATTTGGGCTGCAAAGGTGAGACTGGGTGTGCATCTTGGGCTGCAGCTTCTAAGTGGACCGGAAGAAGCATATTGGCCTCAGTTGGACTCATGTGGGCCAAGCCAAAAGCTCCCTCATGGTCCCCAGCACACATGGCAGTGACAGCAGCCAAGATGCCTGTTCCTTTCTTCTGGTTTCCAGACATGGAGACCTCTGCTCATTATGATGTGAGTGTAGGAGACCCTGAGACACCTGGGAACTGAGCAGGTGGCAATGTCTTACCAGGCTAGCAGTCACTGTGGCGACAAGGTGACGGAGTAGTCACCATGGTGATGGTGATGGAGGCCTTTGGCCATCAGTCCCAGTTTTCTGCATGGCAGCTCTAATGACAGAATGGTCACCATGGCAACCACGGCCCTCTCAGGAGCAGAGAGGCCCTGCAGGAGAGTCCTACTCCACACCTGGCCAGAGCAGGAAGTATTGAGTGCAACTGAGCCCAGGGAAGCAGGCTGGAGTGTGAGACACAGTCACTTGTGGCCTCATTACTCAAAAGCCACTGGAGGAGAGACCTTTTCTGCTGAGTCTGTCTAGTGGACATCAAGCCCTCACAGCTCAGCACAGCCAGAGAGAAAACCGACTAGCACTGAGGACGCTGCCTCAGAGACGCCATGGCCCTACCCAGAGAACATCCGGCCTGATGAGGCCTCAAAAAAAGTGAGGAATAGTCCAGAAGAGAACAATGAAAAGGAGGAAATTGTGATTGAACTCCAAATCCCAAACCAGCCTGAGGTGGACCATATTCTCCCAGAGGCCCAGGGCTGGCTGTGCCCTGTGCTGGAGAGAAGCCTGGGATATCTCTGCTCTGGAAGCCTAGCCCAGCTCCCCAGAGCTGGCTGCTGTGCAGATGCTGGATGACAGAGCCAGGATGGAGGCCGCCAAGAAGGAGAAGGTAATTCTGCCTCATGAAGCGTTTTGGAAATGTCTGGTTATGAGTACCCAACACTCAATTTCATAAGGCACCTGCAATAGTTTGTACCTCAGAATTGACTTTATATATAGGTTCTTTAAAGATGTGGCTGAGGTGCCCTGTGGGGCAGGAAGGCCCCTGCTTTCTAGACTGGCCCTGAAATCTGGGAATCAGGCTGCCAGGAGGCCTGGAAAGCAGCCTCCATTGAGGAGAGGCTGGGAGGAGTTCAGAGTCCCAGCTAGAGCACTTGAGGGCCTGTTTTCGAGACAGTACTCAGTAGACATCATGACAGGTCAAAGGCACCTATGTTTCCTCTTCCTCGCAGGAAGCACCTACAGGGAGCCTGAGAGTTGAAGCTCCCTGGTGAGGAATACAGGATAGTTTTTCCAGCAACAAAGAGATCCAGGCATCCTCTGAACCAGTCCTGGGCTGAGCAGTGAGCAGGGAGAGAGGTGGGACAGAGGGCATTTGCTGTGAAATGTTGGGGAGAACGCACCCAAATCTCCCATGCTGGGTACTGATCAAAATAAGGAAAGGCAGGATCAGTGAGCAGGATTCGGTCACTTTGGGCATGTTTTCCTCTGGCTTCTCTCCTCCTCTATGTGAAATGACGTGGTCAGCATAAATACCCTGCTGGTCTGCTTCTAGCACAGCTAATGATGTTATGAGAAAAACAACCAGCCCAAGTCAGAGGGCCTGCACAGTGAAGTCAGAGGAAGGGCCAGGTGCCCAACCAAATCCTACACCTGTCTGCCACTGCTGCTATGGTTTAGAAAAGAGATTCTTCCCCAAGGGGCTGCCACTTCAGGCCATCTGGGGAGAAGGGAGATGGTGTTTTTTGATTGGTGCAAGCAGCAAGATGGCTAAAAGTGGTGAGAGGTGAGTGTATGGGCTGGAGATCTAGTGCTCTTCCCAAAATGGGGAGAAATGTACATACTGTCATGCTTGTATTTATACAATGCGCTTCAAAAACAACAGCAGCAGAGTTGCCCCAAAACCCTGCATTCACAGAAGCTTATGGGTGAGATGTAACTCAGGCTGGGTGGGTGTTGATTCTCAGAGTCTGGGGCTGCCCATGCCCTTTCCATTTCTGCCCCACAGGGAGGGAGCGCTGGTCCTGACCAGGTCTGTGTACTTAAGGGACACAGAGGGCTCAGGCATAAACTTTAAAGGAGTAACAAAATGCCAGTCACTAAGATATTTTTTTAAGATTTTTTTAAACCTTTATTTTATTTATTTATGTATTTGGTATGTGGTGCTGAGAATCGAACCCAGTGTCTCATGTGTGTGAGGCAAGCGCTCTACCACTGAGCCACAACTCCAGTCCAGTAACTAAGATATTTTAATGCAATATTTTAAAAGGATCAATGTCAATTCAAAAATGTATGGTGAGCAAAATATCAAATGCTAAATGAAGATAGGATGAGTATCACTAACTGTAGCACTATGTAGCACTGTCCAGGGTCAGATGAGGGCTGTGGAGCTGCAATGCTCACTCTTCTCCCCTTTTCTATGGCTGGTCAAGGATTCACCCTTTTGTGGCGGGGGTGGGGGTAGCCTGACTTAAATTTAGGATTGTCCTAAGCATCTGTCATTTCTGAGCTTCCCAGGTCCATTAGATGCGCTTCTTTGTTTCTAGAAAGTGCTGTTCCCTGCTAAAGCCCAGGTCTAAACTTGAAGCAGCAGGCCATGCCTTTCTCACACCTTCAAAGTTGTTCCCTAGATTTCAGTTGTGGTTGGATCTATGCAAGTTCCTAGAAGGAAATGGGGCACTTAACCACTGACCCAAATCCCTAGCCCTTTCTATTTTTTATTTTGAGATGGCGTCTCCCTAAGTTGCTTAGGGCCTTGCTAAGTTGCTGAGGCTGGCCTTGAACTTGCGATCCTCCTGCCTCAGCCTCTTGAGTTGCTAGGATTATGGGCGTGCACCCTCAAGCCCGGCCCATTTCCTTTTTTGACTGCATTAAAGGAGACCAATTTTACTCTTTCCATTCTCTGACTGTGAGCAGCCATCTTGCTTGAACTGACCTTCAACTCACCTGTGGTCATTCCTTTATAATCTGCAGGAGCAGCATGTCCAATGGTTTCCCCAAGTGACCATCAGCTCCTTAGGGGCAGGCTCAAAGGTTCATGTGTGTGCCTGTGGGGTACATGTGTATGGGGTCCCATGACAGTGAAGTCACAGACACAGGTGAGGATTGGCCAGAGCCAATGTAGTAAGGAGCTGCCAGCAGGTGCAGGGCCATAGGGAAACTTTCCAGTCTCATCAGACTCATTAAGTTCCCAGTTCCTGTTTCTATCTCCATAGGCTACCAGGTACTCGAGCTCCTAGTTACCTGTAGCTCTTGCTACTATAACTACATCCCAGGCCTTGCTGATAGAGCCCTCTGCACCCCAGACAAGGTCTGTGCACTCTCCATATACACTCCCCATCTGAGTCTGACCCTGGGGAGGTAAGTACTGGGTCTCAATAGACAGACAAGTACTGTGGGTCCATGGGCTGCCACTCAGCCTCTTTGGGCACCTGGTAGGTTACTAATTGAAACAATGTTTTCCTCCATCAGCTGCTAAGGAAAAGAAGGAAACATTCCTGATAGAGTAGTTAGCTGTGGGACAGAAGATGACCTGAGTTAGAGGGAGGGGTGAACACACTCGAGGTGTGGGCACTTAAGTGACCAAGGGCTACAGCTCTGGTGTTTGTGGTCCAGCAGGTGACGATGGCCTCATCCTACTCCCTGGGCCTTTCTCATAGTTCATCTCAGTGCACAACCACTTTAAGAGGGGGGCGAACAGCCAGGTGCGGTTGCCCACATCTGTAATCCTAGCATTTGGGGAGGCTGAGACCGGAGAATAGCAAGTTCAAAGCCAGCCTCAGCAACAGTGAGGTGCTAAGCAACTCAGTGAGACCCTGTCTCTACATAAAACACAAAATAGGGCTGGTGATGTGGCTCAGTGGTCAAGTACCCCTGAGTTCAATCCCCGGGACAAAAAAAAAAGGTGGAGGGAGGGTGAACGTCTCTCCCTGTTCTGTGATGATGGAATGAAGGCTGACTAATGTCATGCTAAAATCACACGAGAAAATATAGACTGGGACCAGAGCCAGACCTCTCGATTTTGAAGCCATGTGGATGGCCCCATGGCCCCCACAACACACAGGTTAACTGCCACTGCTCTGGACCATCCCCACAGCTACTGTGCAGAGCCTTTTACTAAGCAACAAGTCTGAGAGCTCTAAGGCCCTCTTGAGGTGCTGGGGCAGGGGAGAAGGATGCTTCCTGCCTTACTCCCATGACACTGAAAATCACCTGTTGGTGTCAGCAGGACTGGTTCCTTCTGGGGAATCTAGGGAAGAACCTATTTCCTGCCCTCTTCTAACTTCTAGAGACTGACTGAATTCCTTGGCTCACGGGTCCTGCCTCCATCTTCAAAGGCAGTATTGCGTTCTTCTCACCTCTGATTCCATCGTCACATCTTCTCTGACCTTCCTACATCCCTCGTCTATCTTATGGGCATCCTTGTGATGACTTTAGGTTCACCCAGATAATCAACTATAATCTCCTGATTCTGAGGTTCTTAATTAAATCATGTCTGCCAAGTAAGTCTCTTTTGTCACATAAAGTCACACATTCACAGGTACTTTAATTCACCTGTAGGTCACTTATAACATCTAACACAATGTAAATGCTATGTAAATAGTTGTTATACTGTACTGTGTAGGGAATAATGAAAAGAGAGAGTATATACATGTTTAGTACAAACACATTTCTGCTGAATAGTTTTGATATGTGATTGGAATCCATGGACACAGAACCTGTGGATCCAGAGACCAACTGTGCACCACATATCCCAGCTCCCCCCAGGTGGAATCTTTGTGATCAACTGCTGCCTCATGCCGGGGACTATTAGCACTCCTCTCACCACCAGTGATCCTTATGTCATCAGCTGAAAAAAGTTCCATACTCAGTGGCTAACACCTAGGACCACTGTGGTACTGACTGTTTTAGGTTCTCGAAGCAGAGCATGAGATGAGGATTCTAATGCCTATGATGTATGAGTCTCTCTGAGGCAAGGCTATCCTTTGTAGTCCTACATCCATTAGTCACTGGAGGTCACTGGGGAGAGGCTAGGTCTGCCAGTCTTAGCACATAGCATTTCAAGATGCCCAGTTAAATGCGAACTTCAAATATATAACAAGTAACTTTTTAATATATATCTCAAATAATATGTGATGTACTGTATTTTCTCTGCCAACCCAAGGAAAACATAACCACCCACATATTTCTCAGTGAAGCAACTTTATGTATCAGGGAGCAAGTCCCAGAGGAAGAGCCCAACTGTGACCTATTAGCAGCCATCCCTGAGCTTTGGTGAGGTGCCATGGACCAGCAGGTGCCATAGCATCTGCAATATTTGCAGTGAACAAGATCATTACATAGATATACAAATATGTCCACTGTTGAGTTCTTTAAGGGACAAATAATTAGGTAGTTGATGTTTTAAAGGTTTTATATTATGTGGAAATATTTGGTGGATTGTTATATCTACAGAGAATTTTAGTGACATTTGGGAATTAGATGGGTTCAGGGATAGAGATCATGCTTTTTCTCAATTAAAACCATGGAGTATCCTAATCCTTTAGAGTAATGCTGCTATGGGTAAATCAGCTCTCCAATACACTTTCAAAATGGCTGCAAATGTCACAAGTGTGGTTCCCCTACTCAGGAAACCCATGAGGGGCAGCATAGGCTGAGTTTAGTTGAACAGTCAATGCTAGACTAAGTCAGTAGGTAGAACAGATAGCTCGTTTCAGTCCTTTCAGACACAGCCCAGACCACTGCATCAAGCTACCTTGAGAACTTCAGCCTCTTGGAATTAAGCAAGGTGGTCCAGTTGGGTTGGAAAGATCAGAAGTCAAGGAAATCCTAGTTATGGTGGGAGTCAGACAGCAAGAGAGCCTCAAGCTGGGAGAAGGGAGATGGCTCAGGGTGATTCTATGTGCAGACCTTGGGGTCAAGGATGCAGATGAGGAGGGAAGCTGGTATTGTCTGTGCTCAGCTCTCCCCTGCATGATGTCAGTTTGGAGTGCTTATAACAGAGAAAACAGCAAAGGCCACCAATCAGGCTTTTCCCCTGGAGACCTAGTTGTTAACCTTTTTCTAGCATAGCACAGGGCTTCTACCACTTTGCCGGAAGCTTCCCCTTACAGACTCCTGCTTCACCTACTTTCCTGATCCTCCAACCCCACCCATTCACAGTCACTACTTTTTGTGCCCACCTCAGCCTCTTTAGAGCTCCACTTCCTCACAGCCCAGGGAAGACTAGTTAATACCGCTGTGTCAGCGCTGTAGGCTGTACCAGATACCTAACTAAACTGAGTTCATCAATAGGTTTTATTACTTTGTATGATTGATAGTCCAGAGGCAGATGATTGTCATTCTGATAGGGGCCTCTGGGTTGCTCTTCTGATTCTCTTTACTTTACTCTCATGGCTGCCAGATAGCTGCCACAAGCTCCAGAAGTTTAGATAGACCCAATGATGTTCTGGAAGCCAGAGCTGCAGGTATTTCTGCCACCACATCTCCCAGAGGTCTCACAGTCCAAAAACCAGGTCTAGCAGATGAGGGCAGGTGGAATGAGATGAGGCAGTGCCATCCCCCAGTGCTGGGCACATTGACACCTGACCCTGAGCAAAATGGAAGTCCTGTGGGCAAGAAGGAAGTTGGCACTGCCTCAGAGGAGTAAGGAAGTGTTTACCTCACCCCTAGGAGCTCAGGAGCCCAGGAGCTGTCCCAGGGGCCTCACCAACACAGAATACCAACAAAGTGAGACTGAGCCTGTCTGCAGGGAGTGGCTCTAGGTTTCACTGGCCTCTGGTTGATAGAACCATTACTAAGTATTGAGAACCCATGATAGACCTAACCCTAGGGCTCAGGACCTCCTGAAGACCCACAGGTTCTGCTGTCTTGGGATCTGCCTCTTAGAAGATGGCAATGGCATTTAACTCTAAACACACAGAATGGGAAATGGTTTCCAATAGTGACAAGTCTCTGTATTAGTCAGCTTTTTGTTGCTGTGACAAAAATGCCTGACAAGAACTTAGAGAAGGAAAAGTTTATTTTGGGCTCATGGTTTCAGAGGTTCAGTCCATGGTTGGCCAACTCCAACACTATGGGTCTGAAGTGAGACAGAGCATCCTGGAAGAAGGTAGAGGATAGCTACTCAGCTCAAGGCAACTGGGAAGCAGAGTCAAAGTGGGAGGAGCCAAGGAAAAAATATATAATCCCCAAGGCACACCCACAGTGACCCACTACCTCCAGCCATACTCCATCTGCCTATATTTACCACACAGTAATCCATTCAAATTATTAATCCACTGATTAGGTAACAGATTTCATAATATAATCATTTCACCTCCTGCATTAACACAGGAGCTATTGGGGGTCACCTCATATCCAAACCAGAATAGTCTCCAAGTGACATTTGGGCTGAGAAGGGGAATTGGATCTCTACCAGACACTCTGCTTTCATGATATTTATTCTCCCATATTCAGGAGAGGCAGCCTGAGGTCCAGGGCACTGGACTTCAGGACTTCTGGCTCTCTTGAACAGAGAAAAGAATTTTCCCTTCTGGGGCCCAGATCTTCTTGACCCTATACCAACATAAAATCCCTTTGAATAACAAGATTTCTCATCTAATCCCCATACATTTTTCATCTAATCTTTTGGGATCAAGTGGCATCTTATCTGTTTTATAGGGGTGGACATAGAAGTTTTCAAGGAATTGATTGCTCATTCACAGTAGCTAGTAAGAGTCCCACTAGCTCCCCAGAGCTTTGTCTCCTGCCTGAAGTACCATTGAGAAAGCTGGAAGAATGGCTTCCTTGGTGCTATATCCCCAAAGGGAAAGATGTGGCTGCAGTCTCTCCAGGCAGCTACTGGCATCTGAGTATTTTCAATTTCGTCTTCTGCTTTTCTTTTTATTTAAAAAAAAATTAAGGTATAATGTCCACACAATAAAATCCACCTTTTGCTGGGTGCAGTGGCACACACCTGTAATCCTAGAGCTTGGGGACTCAGCCTCTAGGACTGGAATAACCCAAGTTCAAAGCCAGCTTCAGCAAATTAACAAGGCCCTAAGCAACTTGGTGAGACCCTGTCTCAAAATAAAAAATAAAAAGGATTGGGGACGTGGCTCAGTGGTTAAGTGTCCCTGGGCTAAATCCCTGGTACCATATATATATATATGTTTTTAAGAGCACAGTTTGATGAATTTTGTCATATGTATATGGTGATATAACCATCATCACCACAAAGACAATATTTCTATCATCCCCCAAATCCCCTCAGGCCCACCACTTTGCTATCAATCACCTCTCCTACCCTGGAAACACTTGGCCTGTTTGCTTTCCCTTTTGTTTTTTGACATTTTCCAGAATGTTCTATAAGTAGAATCATCATGTACAGAACTCCTGCATGTGGCTTCTTTCCCGTGGCATGGGCTTTGCATAGAGTAGCAGTATATTAGTCCTCTCCCTGCCTGTTGCTGAGCAGTGAGTCTCTACATTTGGATTGTTTCCAGGCTTTGTCTGTCATGAGGGAAGCTGCTGTAAACATTCAAATACAGGTCTTTGTGTAGATGTGGGTCTTCATATTGGAAAGATAAATATCTGAAATAGTATCATATGGTAAATGTATATTTGACCTAAGAAAAATTGCCAAAGTGGCTATACCATTTGGCATGTCCTCCAGAAATGTTTAAAGATTCCAGTTCTTCACACACATGCTCCCCAACTCTTATTTTTTCCCATCTTTTAAATGGTAGACATTCTGGTCCATGTGTAGCAGTATATAAGTGTGGTTTTAATTTACATTTATCTTTTTGACCAATGATGCTACGTATAATTTTGTATCTATATTGAGCATTCTTTGGTGACTTTATTTATTAATTGGGTTCTTGTCATTTTATTGAATTTTAGGTTCTGGGCATAAGGCATTTTGTCAGGCATGTACTTGCTAAGAGGTGAGTGGCTCTACACAGATCCTAATGAGCACCCTGGGCCTGAGTCCATGTTTGTTACTGTGAACTCTGTCCACACCTTTTACTTCCATGACCAATGCCCCAGAATCCTTCATCCATAACTACTCCCTCTGCTATGATGTTTTAGCTTATCTTTCCTTCCTATAGCTCTCAGAGCCAGGATAACTCAGTGCTTCAGAGTGGGCCTTAGAGTTCAGGATTTAAACCTCATGTTAGCAAAGATCAGAAGAGTAAGTAAATTATTTTATCTCTCTGAGACACAAGGACCTCAGTGAGTAAAGTGAAGATCCTTGGCCAAGCCTCATGCGCCAGGAAGACCCTCTGTGCCTTAAGTCTGAGCCACCTGAAACATTTGTATTTCTCCAAACACTTTTGACACTGTGCTTAGGGATCTCCACCTCAAATGGGATTCTCACTCATGTACCACAAGCTGTAGGAAATTTTCTTAAGAAACTCTGTCTTCTTGCCTCCAGAGAAAATCTATTAGTCTCTTTTATGTTCCCTATAAGTCCCTGTAGCTTTGCCAATTTCAGTTTATATCAAGTCATTTGTATCTTCTGCTAGATGGTAAGCTAAACCCTAGTCACTGTGCTCACTTTGACAGTGTTATGGGTTAGCTATTCGGTGTCCCACAAAAGCTCATATGTGAAACAATGCAAGAAAACAGACATGAAATGATTGGGTTATGAAACTCTTAACCTAATCAATGCATTAGTCCCCTGATATGGATTAACTGGGTGGTAACTACAGGCAGGTAGTGTGTGGCTAGAGGAGGAAGTCATTGAGGGTGTGCCTTTGGGATATGTTCTTGTCCCTGAAGAGTGGAGTGCTCTCTTGTTCTCTCTCTCCTTCTCTCTGCTTCCTGATGTGATGTCCTGAGCTGCCACACTCTTCTGCCATAATATGCTGCCTCACCCAGAGCCCTGAGGAATGGAACCAACCTTCTAAGGACTGAGACTTTTGAAACCGTGAGCCTTGAAATAAACTTTTCCTCCTTTATTTGTTCTTGTCAGGCATTTTGGTCACAGCAGTGAAAAAGCTGACGGAATCAGACAGCAAGTATACTAACATTGGAATGGAAGAGATTAGCATGGCTGTCTGTGCAAGGATGACATGCAAACTCATGAAGAGTTGCATATTTTTCTAAACATACCTTTCTTAGGAACTTCCAAAAATAAAAAGACAGAAAAGAAAAAACTAGTCACTTTCATAACCACAGACTGAGCATAAACTAGGTACTCAACAATGTTGAAGGAATGAGTGATCTAGTATTCCCTTCCAGCCCATTTTTGGTCATTGGTGCCTTCATTCTGAGTTTATAAGGGCACACTGAATTGCTATAACAAATACACTGAAGCCAATACTACATAGAATTGTATTTCTCACCCATTGATTAATAGTCAAATACAGGTCTTCATCAGCTGGGAGATTCTCTTCTGCAGAGTAATTTAGGAATCCAGTATCCTTCCATTCCATCTTCATGGCTCTACCCATCCCCTAAAGTTGAGTCATTATCTGCATCTAATCAGGAAAAAGTGAGAATGAATGTAAAAGAGCCACTCCCTTCTTAAGTGCCTAAACCCCAAAATGGTATGTATCTCTTCCACTCATTCAATGGTGTTTTAGTTAGCTTTGCATTGCTGTGACCAAAAGCCTTGACAAGAACAATTTAGAAAAGGAAAAGTTTATTTTGGCTCATGGTTTTAGAGGTTCAGTCCATAATTAGCTAATGCTTTGCTTTGGGCCCAAGATGAAGCAGAACATCATGGTGGAAGTGTGTGGCAGAGGAAAACAACTCAGGACATGATAGCTAGTAAGCAGAGAGCTTTGTTCACCAGGGACAAAATCCCCCAGTGACCTACTTCCTTCCTCTACCCATGCCCTACCTGCCTATAGTTACCACCCATTAATTCATTCAAATTTTTAATCTCTCAAATGGATTAACCCATTGATAGGGTTGCAGTTCTCATAATCTAACAATATCACCTCTGAACATTCCTGCATTGTCTTACACATGAATTCTTAGGGATTACTTTAAATACAAACCATAACATTCTGTTCCTGGTCCCCAAAAGCTCATGCCCAACTCACAATGTAAAATACATATAATTCATTTCCAAGAGCCCCCACAGTCTTAATAGTTTCAGCATTGCCCAAAAGTCCCACTCGAAAATCTCGTCTGAGACTCAAGGCAAACTCTTAGCTATGAGCACCTGTAAAGGTCAAAAGCAAGTTATATATACCAAATATATGATGGCAGAGTAAACATTTCCATTTCAAAAGGAAGAGATAGGGGTATAGAAACAAAGGATGGAACCAAAGCAAGACAGAAATCCAGCTAGGCAAACAAGTCCGGTAGCTCCATATCTAACATCTGGGGCACATGACATCATGATGCCACAGGGAAAAGCCCTGTGGACATCCTTCTCCACAGGGAAGAGCCCATGTGGACTCCCCATTGGCTTGTTTCTGCTTAATTTCTGCAGCTTTCCTCAGTAGTCATTCCATGTTATTGGCATCTCTTAATTTCAGGAACTCCAAAGCACCTTCAGTTTTCTTCACATATCTTCACATATTGCCTACTCAGGGGCTTCCTATAGAGATTCTGACCCCGATAGGTTCTGCCTGCCTCCCAGGCCTTCCTTCAAAATCTCAGTGGAAGCCAGAGGTGTGGTGGCTCATGCCTGTAATCCTAGCAACTCAAGAGGCTGAGGCAGAAAGATCACGAGTTCAAAGCCAGCCTCAGCAACTTGGGAAGGCCTTAAGCAACTTAGCAAGAACCTGTCTCAAAAATTTTTGGAAATAAATAAATAAATAAGGTCTGGAGATGTGGCTCAGTGGTTAAGTGCACCTGAGTTCAAACCCCAGTACAAAAGAAACAAAACAAAACAAAACAAAAACAAACAAACAAACAAAAACCTCAGTGGAAGGTTCCATAACCCCTAGACTCCAGTATCCTGCATTCCTGTAGAACAGCACTATGTGGATAATGCCAAAGTCTGCTGCCATCTTGAGCAATAGCCAGGCCTCCTGGAACCATGGCTTTAGGGGCTTCTGAGTATCTTGGTAGCCAAGCATGGTCAAACAATTTCCTAGGCCACTCTGTGCAAGCAGACTGCTCCCATGGTCTCTTCTCAAAGGAATTTTTGCTACTACACCCCTGAATCTACAATGTGTATGTCCTAGCTAATTCCAGAGACACCTTCAAGCTATCTTTCCTACTGTCTCTTGTAAAGCACTTAGCATAACATCTCTTTAGTGGCTGTAAAATTTTCAATAACCACATCATTCTTGGCCCCAGCTTTACACTCACTTTTATTGCTGTTGTTTGCTTTACACTCACTTTTATGGTTAAATTGCAAGTTTTTCAAATCTTGTCACTATGCTTTCTGCTCCTCACAGTAAACTTGGTTACAAGCCACCAGCAATATCCATGCCACTGCCTGAATGCTGTGCTGCCTTGAAATTTCCTCCTCCAGGTTAATTAATCCATCACTTTAAGTTCAGCCTCACAGAAAGTCTCAGATCATGGGCAAAATATAGACAACTTTACCAGAACGTAACATGAGTGGCCTCTAGTCCATTTTTCTTTTTTCTTTTCTTTTTTTAAATATTTATTTATTTTTTTAGTTGTAGGTGGACAGAATATCTTTATTTTATTTTTATGTGGTACTGAGGATCCAACCCAGTGCCTCACGCGTGCTAGGCGAGCACGCTACCACTACGCCACAATCCCAGCCCCTAGTCCATTTTTCAATACAGCCTTTCTATTCCTCTAAAACCATCATGAGCCCAGTCTTTACTGTCCACATTTCTATCAGCATTTTGGTCTTCTGAGTTCCCACCAGAATTGCCCATTCAGCTCTGCTTACTACATTCTAAGGCTTTACCAGCCTGCATCTCCAAACTTTTCCAAATTTCTCTCACAAACCAGTTCCAAATGCTTCCAAACCACATGGTTCATTTACTCACAGCAGTGACTCCACTTCTGGTACCAATTTCTGTGTTAGTTTAGGAAGAGTGAAGGAGCTGGGGTCTGATGTCCTCAGGCAATCAGAGCAGAAATCAAAGCACCTGCTCAAGAAGAATCAAGTTTGTATCTGTATCAGCTTCTTCTTGCACCTTTTTGTTCCATCCAGGCCCCCAACCTCCACAGTGAACTCAAATGTCCACTGTCCTCTGCAGCCTCAGCCCCATACTTCAGGAGATACTTTGACTACCACCTACATGGTAATCTGAAGTTCAGACTATCCTTCCACAATTTACTTCCTCCTGGTAAGGTTTGGGAATCCAAGAATTATTTTATGGCTTGACCACTCAAAGGCTTTTTCAAGCTAAGCTTGTGGGATTTTCCTCTGAAAAATTTATTAGGCATCTCATCTGTTTGCTCATGGGGAGCAAAATGTACCAATAACTACCACCAAAGTTCTCTCCTATATTGGTTTTTATGCCTATTTTATTTCTTTTTTCTTAGTCCCTATACTCCCTTAACTTACTGGTGGGGACCTTGAGGCATCTGAAACAAGATTAGGGTGAGAAATCCCTTCAAATTAATCTTAACCACAGCATTGTTTACTGAGATGTTTGAATGGGTCTTTGCCAAAAGCTTCCTTGGGCTTATGTCTAATTCTGAAAGAATCCAGAATTAATTACCTGCTCTAACTCTGTCCACATAGTGGCTGCAACTATGCAAGGTACTATAAATACTGTTGAATGAGTGGAATACACAAATGTAATTGAGTACCAATTTCATTTGAAGAAGGAAAAAACTTGCTTTTACTCTGAAAATAGACCAACTTGTTAGTCATTCTCCTTTTTAAAATTGGGATGAAATATGTGTACCATAAAATTTGCCATTGTAACCATTTAAAAATGTACAATTCAGAGCCAGGCATGGTGGCATACACATATAAATCCCAGTGACTGGGAAGCTGAGGTAGGAGGATTGCAAGTTTGAGACCAGCTTAGGCAACTTGGTGAGGCCATATCTCAAAATAAAATGATATATAAGAAAGGACTGGGGTTGTACTTCAGTGGTATAGCACTCCTAGGTTCAATCCCTCAGATTGGGGCATGGGAGATGCCATTAATTGGCATTAAGTACACTCAAAACATTGTGCAGCTATCACCCCTGTTTCTAAAACTATTTCATCATTCCATTCAGAAACTCAGTAACTTCCCATTCCCCCACCCTCAAATCCCTAGTAGCCACTATTTTGCTTTCTGTTTCTGTGAATTTACTTTTTTTTTGTTTTTTTGTTTTTGGTTTTGGTACTAAGGGTTGAACCCAGGGGAACTCTACTACTGAGCTACATCTACAACTCTTTTTATGTTTTGTTTTGAGACATGGTCTCACCTCTCAGTCAAAGAATTGCAGCAGGGCTTGGAGGGAGGTGAGGGCCATGGAAAGATGCTACTTGACACTGGTCTGACTGAGCTATCATTGTTTTTTTATGCTTTGTGGGTCAGGCTGTACCTTGGGACTAGAGATGGGGGTTGCCTGCTTCTCCAGACAAATTTGTAGATAAATAGCATTCCATTGTATATGTAATTTGAAGTCAGGTATTGTGATGCCCCAGCATTTCTGTGTGTGTGTGTGTGTGTGTGTGTGTGTGTGTGTAGAATTGCTTTGGCTATTCTGGTTTTTTTATTCTTCCAGATGAATTTTAGAATTGTTTTCTCTAGTTCTGTGAAAAATGTCATTGGTATCTTGATGGGTATTGCACTGAATCTGTATATTGCTTTTGGTAGTATGGCTATTTTAACAATATGAATTCAGCCTATCCATGAACATAGGAGATCTTTACATCTTACTCTGTCTCCTTCAATTTCTTTCTTCAACATTCTACAGTTTTCACTGTAGAGATCTTTCACCTTTTAGGTACTTTAGATTTATTTAGGTATTTTATTTATTTTTTGAGGCTATTGTGAATAGGATTGTTTTCTTGATTTCTTTCTCAGCAGATTTATTATTGGTAAACAGGAAAACTGTTGACTTTTGTATGTTGATTTTGTAACCTGTTACTTTTCTGGATTTGTTATTAGCTCTAGATTTTGTGGTGGAGCTTTTCGGATCTTCTAAGTATAGGATCATATCATCTGCAAACTGTAATAATTTGACTTCTTCCTTTCCTGTTTTATCCCTTTTATTTCCTTCTCTTGCCTAATTGCTCTGACTAGAATTTCTAGTACTGTATTAAATAAATAGGAGTGGTTGAAAACAGACATTCTTGTCTTGTTGTAGATTTTTTTTAAATGCTTTCAGTTTTATCCCATTCACTTGATATTAACTTTGGGTTTGTCATATATAGCCTTTATGATGTTAAGATAAGTTCCTTCTATCCCTACAGTTTCTTCAATGTTTTTATCATGAATAGGTGCTGAATTTTGACAACAGCTTTCTCTGCATCTATTGAGATGACTACGTGAATTTTGTCCTTAATTCTATTCATGTGGTAAATTACATTTATTCATTTGCATATGTTAAACAATCCTTGTAACCCTGGAATAAAACCAATTTGGTCATGATTTAGTCTTCTTAATATGTTGATGAATATGATTTTATAATATTTTATTACGGATTTTTGCATCTAAGTTCATTAAGGGTAGTGGTCTATAGTTTTTTATTTTTCCTTGATGTGTCCCTGTATGGTTTTGGTATCAGGAGGATACTGGTTTCATGGAATGAATTTGAAAGTGTCCCCTTTCTGTTTTATAGAATAATTTTAGGAATGTTGACATTAGTTCTTCTTTAAAGGTCTGGTAGAATTCAGCTGTGAATCAATCTGTTCCTGGGATTTTCTTTGTTGGAAGACTTTATTACTGATTCTATCTCATCATTAGTTAGTGGTGTGTTTAGGTTTTCTGTGTCCTCTAGATTCAATTTTGGCAGGTTATATGTGTCTAAGAATGTATCCATTTCTTCTAGGTTTTCCAATTCGTCGGAATATAAGTTTTTAAAATAGTCCCTAAGGATCCTCTGGATTTCTTCTGTGATTTATTCTTTTTCATCTCTAATTTTATTAATTTATTGATTTATTAATTTATTAATTTGAGTCCTCTATTTCTCTCAGTTATTCTCAATTTTTTTTATTTCATTTCTGATCTTAATTGTTTTCTTCCTTCGGATGGTTTTGGAATTGGTTTTTCCTTGTGTTTTGAGGACCTTGAGATGCATCATTAGATTGTTTTTCTGGAATCTTTCTGATTTTCATATGCAGGCATTCATAGCTATAAATTTTTCTCTTAGAATTGCCTTACTAATTTTCCAGAGGTTCTGGAATGTTGTATCATGATTCTCATTTGATTCTAAGAATTTTTAAATTTCTCCTTTGACGACTTCTATCACCCATACTTCATTCATAAGTGTATTGTTCAATCTCCATGTGTTTATATAGTTTCTAAAGTTTTTGAAAGAGAGTGTTGATTTCTATTCAATTATGATCAGATAAGATGCAAGGGATTATATTCATTTTTTTCTGGATTTGCTAAGAGTTGTTTTGTGTCCTAAAATATGGTCTGTTTTGGAAAAGTTTCCATGAACTTGAATTGGGGCTGGGGTTGTGGCTCAATGGTAGAATGCTTGCCTTGCATGTATAAAGCATCCTCAACACCACATAAAAATAAATAAATAAAATAAAGGTATTGTGTCCATCTACAATTAAAAATTATTTTTTAAAAAGTGAATTTGGCTATTGTTGGATAAAAGTCTGTAGACTTTTGTTAAATGTTTGTTAGGTTCATTTGATTTATAATATTTGTTTAGGTCTGAAGAGTTTTTACTGAGTTTTTCTGGATGACCTATCTAGGGCAAGGTCTTTGTGTGTGTGTGTGTGTTTGTGTGTGTGTGTGTGTGTGTGTGTGTGTGTGTGTGTGGTGCTGGGGATTGAACCCAGGGCTTTGTGCATGTGCATGCAAGGCAGGCACTTTGCCAACTGAGCTATATCCCCGGCCCTCGGGATGACCTATCTATAGCTGAGAGTGGTGTGCTGAAATAAACCAGTATTGTAGTGGTGTTTATCTGAGTCTTTAATTCAAGTAGTGTCTGTTTCATGTGATTAAGTATACTAGTGTTTGAGGCATAAATATTTGCTATCATTATTTCTTTTTTTTTAAATATTTTTTAATTGTAGATGGACACAATGTCTTTATTTTATTGCCTTGTATGTGGTGCTGAGGATCGAACCCAGGGCCCCATGCATGTGAGGCAAGCGCTCCACCGCTGAGCTACAATCCCAGCCCCTATCATTATATCTTTTTAAAAAATATTTTTAGTTGTAGAGGGACACAATACCTGTATTTTATTTATGTATTTTTGTGGTGCTGAGAATCAAACACAGTGCCTCACACATTCTAGGCAAATGTTCTACCACTGAGCCACAATCTCAGCCTGTCATTATATCTTCTTGTTGGATTGTTTCTTTCTTTGACTTTTTTTGTCTCTTCTGATTAATTTTTGGCTTGAATTCTAGTTTGTTAAACATGAGAATACCTGCTTATGCTTGTTTTCAGGCTCCATTTGCATGATATATCAATTTTAATCTTTTCACTTTGGGCCTATGGCTGTCTTTGCCTGTAAGATGAGACTGTTGCAAACAACATATCATCGAATGATTCTGTGTCTTTTAATCAGACCATTTATATTTGATCTATTATAAAGAGATGTTTATTTCTGGCATTTTGATTTATTTCTAATGTTTAATTTGGTCCTGTTTCTCATTTGCTTAGCTACTCTTTAAATGAGATTTATCCATTTGCAAGCTTTGTGGTTTGTTTTTTATTTCTTCTGTGTGTAGTATTTTATTGAATATTTTCTGTGGTGCTTAGTGGTCATTAATTCTTTTGATTTCCATTTATCTTGGAAGGTTTATATTTCCACTTCAATTCTGGAGAATAAGCAATCTCAGTTGACAGTTATTTTCTTTCAGGGTGGAACACATCATTACAAGCCCTCCTTGATTTTCAAGTTTGTGCTGAGAAATCACAAGTAATTCTGATTGGCTTGTCTCTAAATATGACCTGAAGTTTTTCTCCTGAAGGTTTAAAATTCTATCCTTACTCGGTGTGTTAATTGTAATATGTCATGGAGAAGTCCTTTTTTGTCTTGTCTATTTTGGATTCTGAATGCCTCCTGATTCTGGATGTGTATCTCATTTTAAGTTTTGAAAATTTTCCTGTTATTATTTTCCTGAAGAGTTTATCCTTGCCATTAGGTTGCAACTCACGACTTTCTTTTATTCCAACAGTTCTTTTTTTTTTTAATATTTTTTTAGTTGTAGGTGGACACAATATCTTTATTGATTTATTTTTATGTGGTGCTGAGGATCGAACCCAGTGCCTCACGCATGCAAGGCAAGCGCTCTACCACTGAGCCACAATCCCAGCCCCCAACAGTTCTTAAATTAGGTTTCTTAATATTGTTCCAGAGTTCTTGTATTTTCTGGTCATAGTTACTTATTTTCTTTTTCTTTTATTTCTTAATTTTTTTATTTTTTGGTACTGGTGATTGAACCCAGAGGCATTTTACCACTAAGCCACATCTCCAGCACCCCCACCTCCTTTTTGAGACAGAATCTTTCTAAGTTGCTTAGGGTCTTGCTGAGTTGCCAAGGTTGGCCTCAAACATATGATTCTCCTGCCTCAGCATTCTGAGTAGCTGGGATTACAGGCATGTGCCACCACATCTGGTTCTTATTTTCTTTAATACTGCCTTGAATGTTCAAAGCTGATCACTGTCTTCCAGCTCTGATATTCTGTCTTAGGCATTATCTACTTTATTAGAGAGACTTTAAACTGAACATTTTATTTGATTTATTGTGTCTTTCATTTCCAAGATTTCTGTTTCTTTTTCAATATCTCTATGTCCTTATTGAATTACTCATTTATTTCTTGTACTGACTTCTTTAATTCATTCAGTTATTTTTCTGTGTTCTCTTAGAATTTATTGATCATTTTTATAATCACTATTTTTGGATTCTTTATCTGGTATTCCATCTACTTCTATATCTTTGGTATCAGTTTTGGTGAATTATGAGCTTTAGGAGATGTCAAGTTATCTCATTTTTTATATTTGTTGAATTCTTTTTTTAGTATTGTTTTTTAGTTGTTGATGGATCTTTATTTTATTTATTTATATGCAGTGCTGAGAACTGAACCCAGTGCCTCACGCATGCTAGGCAAGCACTCTACCACTGAGCCACAACCCCAGCTCCTATTTGTTAAATTTTTGTGTTGGACTTCATGTGTCTGTTGGGATGAGTTTTTCTTTCACTCTTCCATGTGGGTCTTCTTAAGGCACAGCCTTCTTTTGCCAAAGTGTTTGGGATATCAAGTTGTGAATTTTTCAATATATTTCCAAGTGGATTTTGTAATATAGTTTCTCTGATAGTTCTTTTGTGCTGATTAGTGTATTTCAATACAATGTATATTACATCAGACCTTGAGGGTTCTGCTTTCCCTGTAGGTCTCAAAAGAGCAGGGTTCTTCTTGTAGATCTGGCAATTGTGTTGTATACAGCACAGTATGCAGGGTACACCCCCTGTGATTACTCTTCTTCACTTCACAACTCTGTGTATTCTAAAGGAGTATGGGAATGATTTAGATTGAGGCCCCTTATAGGTGGGGTTTCCACAATCTTTGTGTGAATCCCTTCTGTTTTTGCTGTAGTAATAGAGAAACTCTGGATTCAGTCCCCACTACTGGAAAATAATCAAATGACCTTATTTGAGAGGATTTACTTCTGGACTCTATTCCCTTGGTCTGTCATTATGTCAACATCTATTTTACTCTTTTGGTTACTGGAACTTTGTAGTAAGTTTGAAATTGGGACTTGTGAATCCTCTGACTTTTTCTTTTCAAGATTTTTTAAATATTCAGGGTCATTTGATATTTCATATGGATTGAAGGATGGGTTTTTCCACTTCTGCCAAATACACCATTGGGGGCTGGGGTTGTAGCTTAGTGATAGAGTGCTTGCCTAGCACTGGGTTCAATCCTCAGCCCCACATAAAAATAAGTAAATAAAATAAAGGTATTGTGTCCATCTACAACATATATATATGGTATTTTTGTAGGGATTGCCTAGAATCTACTGTGGGTATCATCTCAATAGTCTTTCCTTTTAAACAATGGACACAGATGATCTTCCATTTATTTAAGTCTCCTATAATTTCTATTAGCAATGTTTTGTAGTTTTCAGTGTACAAGTCTTTAAACTCTTGATTAAGTTTAGTCCTAAGTATTTTATGCTTTTCAATGCTATTAAAATGGAGTTGTTTTCTTAATTTCTTTTTTGGGTTATTTGTTGCTATTTTATAAAAAGAAAACTGATTTTTAATGATGTTTGTGTTTTGCAACTTTGCTGAATTAGCATATTAACTCATTTTTGTGGATTATGTATGGTTACATACATATAAGATCATGTTGACTGAAATAGTTTTAGTCCTTTGTGCCTTAGTCCCTTTCAACTGTTATAATAAAATGTCATAAATTAGGTAGCTTATCAACAACATAAATTTATTTCTCACAGTTCTTGAGTCTGGAAAGTCAAGGTGCCATATGGTGAGAGCCCATTATTCTTCAAGTTTATGCTGTGCCCTCATGATGGAAAGGGCAAGGAAGCTCTCTGGGGCTTCATTTATAAGGGCACTATTCCCATTCAGAGGGCTCTGCCTTTGTGAATTAACTAATTACCTACTAAAGGCCCCACCTTCTAATACCAACCCATTTGAGATTAGGATTTAACACATGAATTTTGAGAAGGCACAAACATTCAGACCATAGCACTTTCTAATTTACCTATTTTCCTTCCCTAATGGCTCTGATTAGAAATTGCAGTATCATGTTGAATAGAAGTTGCAAAAGTGGTCTTATTCCTGCTATTATTCAAGAAAAATTTAAGTCTGAGCATGTTAACTGTGGAATTTTCACATATAACTTTTATCAGGTCGAGGAAATTTCCTTTTAGAGATTACGTGTGTGTGCGCATGCATGCACGTGTATTAGTGTGTGTGCTGGGGACTGAACTGAGGGATTAGGGGATTTTTACAATTAGCTACATCTCCAGCCTTTGTTTTGTTTTCTTTTGAGACAAAATCTCATTAAGTTTCTGAGGGTCTCACTAAATTGCTGAGGCTAGCCTTGAACTTGTGATCTTCCTGCCTCAGCCTCCTGAGTCACTGGGATTACAAATGTGCTTCACTGTGCCCAGCTCTAGAATGTTTTGATCATGACACAGTGTTGGATCTTGTCAGATGATTTTTCTGAATAGGTTGATATGACCATGTAGTTTCTTTCCCTTATTCTAATAATGTGGTATATTACATTGATTGATTTTTGCATATTGAGTCACCTTTGCACTCCTGGGATAAATTCCACTTGATCATGATATATAATCCTTTCAATGTGCTTAAGAATTTTGTTTGCTGGTATTTTATTGAAGGTTTTTGCATCTATATTCATAAAGGACTTTGGCCTATAGTTTTCTTATAGTCTGGCTTCAATATTAAGGCAATGCTAACCTTGTAGAATGAATCGAGAAGTGTTTCTTCTCTTCAGTTTTTTTGAAAGAGTTTGAGAGGATTGGTGTTAATTCTTTAAGTGTTTAGTAGAACTCACCAGTGAAGTCATCTGGTCCTGGGATTATCTGTGTTGATAGAGTTTCTTTTGTTGTTGTTTTTTCTTTCTTTCTTTCTTTCTTTCTTTCTTTCTTTTTTTTTTTTGGTGTCGGAGATTGAACTCAGGGTACTTGACCACTGAGCCACATCTCCAGCCCTATTTTGTGTTTTATTTAGAGACAGGGTCTCACTGAGTTGCTTAGTGCCTCGCCATTGCTGAGACTGGCTTTGAACTCGCAATTCTCCTGTCTCAGCTTCCCAAAGTGTTGGGATTACAGGTATGTGCCACCGTGCCTGGCTGAGTTTTAATTACTTATTCAATTTCTTTTTTACTTGTTATTAGTCTAATCAGATTTTCTAGTTGATCCTGAATTAGTTTTGGTAGTTCATATGTTTTCAGGACTTTTCTAATATTACAGTTGTTCAAAGTATTCTTTTGAACTTTGTATTTCTGTAAAGTTGATAATAATGTCTACTCTTTCATTTACAATTTTAGTATTTTGAGTCCCCGCCCCCTCATAATCTAGAAAAGCTTTATTACTTTTGTTGATCATTTCAAAGAGCCAATTTTGGTCATATTGATTTTTCTGTATTGTTTTTCTATTTTCTATTTCCTTTATATCTACCCTAATTTTTATTATTTCTTTCCTTCAGCTAGCATTGGGTTTAGTTTCTTTTCTTTTTCTAGTTTTTTTTTTTTTAAATTTTTTGTAGATGGACACAATGTCTTTATTTTATTGCTCTGTATGTGGTGCTGAGGATCGAACCCAGGACCTCACGCATGCGAGGCAAGCGCTCTACCGCTGAGCCATAATCCCAGCCCCTCTTTTTCTAGTTTTTTAAGGTGTAAAGTTAGGTTATTGATTTGAGACCTGTCTTCTTTTTTAATATAGGTATTTTCCACTGCAAATTTTCCTGTGAACACTGATTTCATTACATCCCATGTATTTTGGAATCTCTGTGTTTTAATTTTTATTCATATTCTCCAATTTCCTTGTAATTTCTTCTTTGACCCATTGGTTGTTTTAAGAGTGTTTGTTTAGGGGACTGGGGTTATGGCGCAGTGGTAGCGTGCTCGCCTAGCACGCGTGAGGCACTGGATTTGATTCTCAGCACCACATAAAAATAAAATAAAGATATTCTGTTTGCCTACAACTAAAAAATAAATATTTTTTTAAAAAAGAGTGTTTGTTTAGTTTCTACACATCTGTGAGTTTTCTGATTTTCCTTTAATTATTCATTTCTGTTTTCATTCTGTATGATCCGAAAGATATTTTGTATGATTTCAATCTTTATAAAATTATTAAGGCTTGTTTTATGACCATAAATCCTTGCACACTTGAGAAGAATGTATATGCTTTTGATGTGTGGAATATTCTATAGGTCTATTAGATCTAATCGGTTTATGGTGTTTTCTGAGTTCTCATTTTCTTTATTGATCTTTTATTTGGTTGTTCAATCCATTATTAAAAATGGTATATTGAAGTCTCCAATCATTATTGTAGAACTATTTTGTCCTTTTGTTCTGTAAATTTTTGCTTCATGTGTTTTGGAGTTTTGTTGTTTATATTTTTTATTTTTTTGCATCTTGATAGATTGAAAATTTTATCAACATATAATGTTCTTTTGTCTCTTCAATTTTTTTTGCTTGAAATCTATTTTTGTGATAATAACTTAGCTATCACATCTCACTTTTGATTAGTATTTTAATGGAATATTTTTTCCATCCTTTTACCTTTAAATCATTTGTGTCTTTATACCTAAAATGAGTCTCTTGTAGATAACATAGTGATGGGTCATATCATTTTATCCATTCTCCTAGTCTCTGTTTTTTAGCTGGAGAGTTTAATCCCTCTACATTTAAACTAATTCATGTTAATAAGAATTTCTACCACTTCACTACTCTTTTTAGATGTCATATATAGTTTTGTTGTTGTTGCTGTTGTTCCTCAATTCTTCCATTGCTGAATTAATTTTAGGGTTTTTTTTAAGTTTTTTTTAGTTGTAGATGGGCACAATATCTTTATTTTATTTATTTTATGTGGTGCTGAGGATAGAACCCAGTGCCTCACGCATGGGAGGCAAGCGCTCTACCACTGAGCCACAATCCCAGCCCTAATTTTAGTTTATTTTTGTGCTATTCTATTTTTATTTCCTTCTTTCAATTTCCATTTTTGAATTATTTTCTTAATGATTGCCTTAAGGATGACAACTAACATCTTAAACTTATAAGAACTTAGTTTGCATGATACTTAGTTTCAATACTACACAAATACTCTACTCCTATACATCTTCACCCTTCTTTCTTTATATTATTATTCCCACAAAGTATGTCTTTATCCACTGTAGCCCACAAAGTATGTCTTTATTCCCACAAAGTATGTCTTTATCCACTGACAGATTTATAATTTTTATTTTTTGCCTTTTAAATCATATAGAAAAACAAGAGGAGTACAAACCAATAGTACATTAATATTGACTGTTATGCTTACCTATTAGTGCTATTAGTGATCTTCACTGTCTTTTATTTCTTAAGCTATTATCTAGTATCTTTTTACTTTAGTCTGTAAGTCTCCCTTTAGCATATCTTGTAGGGAAGGTTTACTGGTAAAGAATTCCCTTAGGTTTTTTTTTAAATCTGAAATTTCTTAATATCTCCTTTATTCTTTTTTTTTTCAATATTTATTTTTTAGTTGTAGGCAGACAAAAATAAAATAAAAATTTTTTTTTTTTTTTACGTGATGCTGAGGATCGAACCTAGTGCCTCACGCATGCTAGGCGAGCACGCTACCACTGCGCCACAACCCCAGCCCCTCTCCTTTATTCTTAGAAAATAGTTTTTCTGGTTACAAACAACGAACTATCTTGGTTGACAAGTTGTTTTTTTTTTTAATTTCAGTACTTTAAATATGTCATTTCACTGCCTTCTGGCCTCCTTGTTTTCTGATGAGAAATCAGCTCTTAATGTTTTTGATTAAGATTATATGCAAGCCGGGCGTGGTGGCTCAAGCCTGTAATCCCAGCACTTAGGGAGGCTGAGACAGGAGAATCGCGAGTTCAAAGCCAGCCTCAGCAATGGCGAGGTGCTAAACAACTCAGTGAGACCCTGTCTCTACATAAAACACAAAATAGGGCCGGGGAGGTGGCTCAGTGGTCGAGTGCCCCTGAGTTCAATCCCCAGTACAAAAAAAAAAAAAAAAAGATTATATGCAATATGTCACTTTGCTCTTGCTGCTTTCAAGGTTCTCTCTTTGTCTTTTGACAATCAGACTATAATATGTTTCCGTATGGATCTTTTAGAAGTTTATCCTTCTTGAAATTCATTGATCTTCTTGGGTAGGTTTGTGTCATGTTTTTCATCCAACTTAGCAAATTGTTTCACCATTAGTTCTTCAAATATTTTTACATCCCTTTCCATTCCTCTTTTCCTTTTGGAAATCCCTTTATAATTATGTTAGTATGTTTGATGATGTCCCACAGGTCCCTCTTGTTTTGTTCATTCCTTTCTTTTCTTGTTCTGTTCTACAGAATGAATAGCTTCAGTTGCCTTATTTTCAAGTTCATTGATTCTTTCTACTGCTTGCCAAGGTCTGCCATTGTACCTCTCCCGTGATGCTTTCATTTAAGTTATTGTATTTTTCAGCTTTAGAATTTCTATTTGGTTTCTTTTGATATGTTTATTGTCATTCTCTATCTGTTCACACATTGTTTTCATGGTTTCTTTTAGTTCTTTGTCTATAATTTCCTTTATCTCCTTAAACATTTAAGACAGTTGATTTTTTTTTTTGCCAAAATATGAAAGTTTTTTAATCTATGATGCTGTGAACTGAGATCATAAAATGGCTATACTTTTGTTCAGAGCCACCAAAATAGAGCTGAGGAGCCATAGAAGGAGTCAGGCTCTTGCACGTTAACAACAGAGTATGTTTTAAACTGGACCACAGTATCCTGGACCCTTGCTTGCAATGAAATAGTTGATGCTTATGGGGATTTTTCTAACTTAATGGTTGTTTAGGTGGAGGGACCATCCCTGGAACTTTCTATTCTGCCATTTTCTTTTTTTTTTTTTTTTTAATTTTTTTTTTAGTTGTTGATGGACCTTTATTTCTTATTTATTTATATGTGGTGCTGAGGATCGAACCCAGTGCCTCATGCATGCTAGGCAAGCACACCACCACTGAGCCACCACCCCAGCCCCTCTGCCATTTTCTTTATTAAAATCTCCTATTCATTCTGTTTTCAGATGAAAGTTTCATTGATTTGGTGTAGGAGTAGCACCAAAGAGAATGTGCTACCTGGTCTGTCTTCTTAAAACTCTCTGAAATAGGGCTGGGGTTGTAGCTCAGTGGTAGAGTGCTTGCCTAGCATGTGTGTGGCACTGGGTTCAATCCTCACCACCACATAAAAATAAATGAATAAAATAAAGGCATTGTGGGGCTGGGACTGTAGCTCAGCGGTAGAGCGCTTGCCTCGCATGCGTTGAGGCCCTGGGTTCGATCCTCAGCACCACATACAAAGCAGTAAAATAAAGACATTGTGTCCATCTACAACTAAAAAAAAAATATTAAAAAAATAAAAATAAAAAAAAAATAAAGGCATTGTGTCCATCTACAACTAAAAATATTTTTTTTAAAAAAAGGCTGGGGATATAGCTCAGTTGGCAGAGTGCTTGCCTCACATGCACAAGGCCTTGGGTTCATTCCCCAGCACCACACACACACACAAAAAGAACCCTCTGAAATAATCAATAGGTACTGGGTGGGAGTTTGGCATTAGACCTGCTATAGATCAAGAGCTTGGGATAGCCTGTGTCCTCAACTGTAATTGTGTTAACTGTCTTTCCATCACTGTGACAAAATACTTGAGAAAATAACTGGAGGACAAAAGATTCATTTTGACTCACAGTTTCATAATTTTAGTTCATTGTCACTTGGCTTTGTTGATACTGGGCCTGTGGTGAAGCAGAAAATCATAGCAGGAAGTGTGTGACACAACAAAGCTGTTCATGGTGATCAGGAAACAGAAAAGGAGAGAGGGAAAAGAAGGGAGTGGGAACAAAATATAAACCCTTCAAAGGGCCACCCCCAATGACCTACTTCTTCCAAACAGGCTCCACCTTCTAAAGGTTGCACCATCTCCTAATAGTATCACAAGCTGGCAACAAAGCCTTTAGCATGTGACCTTTGGGGTGTATTTCATATCCCAGCTAACCAAGGGGCTGAAACGTTTTTTGGCAGCAACAATAGTTACAAACTACTTAACAACTTATGTCAAGAGCCTTACCTGCATTATCCCATTGAACCATCTCAGTTGCTCTATAAGGTAGGTGAATTGTTACCCCTGACTTTTGCTGAGGAGAAAACTGAGGCCTAGAACCACTAAGGGACTTGTCAAAGCCCCAGAGCCAGTGAATGCAGAGTGCATCTTTGGACTCCAGCTGGGGACTTAAACTTCCTGTGTTACTGGTATCATCATGTTTCACTGCATGGGGTCCTGAGTGATCCTCCCACCATTCTGGCCCTCCCCAGCCAATATACAGGACTGCCCTAGTCCCTCACCCAGACTGCCTTTGTCTTCTGCATAGCACTGGCCTTTAGACTTGTCCCAGGCCTGTAGCCCCTCTGTTATGAGAGGCAAGTGCTGAGGCAGAGGAGATTCTGTGGCTACCATGTTCTTATCCTCTGCCAGCTGAAGCTGAAGACTTCAAACATCTCCAGCATGGAAGCAGCCCTGAAGGATACTTCATACCCCCAGAATGTACGTGGCCCTCAAGAGCTACCCATCTAGTGAAGAAGACTAAACTTAACAGTCCTGGAATCTGAATGACCTGAGGGTAAAATCTGGTCAAATCTCTTACAGCTAGTACATTCTAGCAAGACTCTTAACTCCTGTGGACCTCAGTGTCCCCATGGAACATAGTCAGTGGTAATCCATATTAAAGTGCTAACATAGCAATTTGCCTGTGAAGGCCACTTAGCACCCACTAGTTGTGGCATCTGATCTTGGCATATTCAGCTGTCTCTCAGTCAGTCTCCCCCTTGCTCTCTGTCCCTGACATCCTGGCTATAAAGCACCATTCACTGCCTAATACCCTCCCACTCTCCAGGGCCCTGGACTGCCCTTAGCACAAAGGCCTAACCAATCTCAAGTCTATCCTGTGATAAGCACACTCTTGCAACACTTGCTGACCTGTTGCATCAGTGTGCCTGTGCTTGATGCCCAGATGGTGCTGGGGGGAGTCAAGAACAAGTTGATAGGGAAAGAGCTGGCACTGTGGGCTCCCTGGCTTCCTGGACCCCACTTTCTTTCCTCAATAGGAAAAAAAAGGAGGTCTGGCAATTTAGCCAATGTGACTCTGAATCTCTATCCTTTAAAGTCTAGTCCTGGGAGCTTCTGCACAAAAATATTAGATAAGGCCCAATCTTGCAGTTTTTTAAACTTGATTTTTAAAATATTACTGTATTAATACATATCATTGCAGGAAATAGAGTAAATAGAGAAAAGCAAAAGTGAAAATAGGACTGAGGATGTAGTTCAGTGGTAGAAAGCTTGCCTAGCATGAATGAGGCCCTGGGTTCAATCCCCAGCACTGTGTGTGCGTACACAAACACACACACACACATAAAGAAAAATAAATTAAAATCTATCATATTTCCATCATCAAGAAAAATGCTATTACCATTTTGCTGTATTTCTTCCCATATTATCTATATCATCTGTATCTTCTATACATATCTATGACAAAAATGGATCATATCATGTTTCTGTATTTCCCCCTGTATTAGTCATCTGTTGTTGTTGCCATAGGACAAATTATCTCAAGATTTAGTGGCTTAAAACAACAGACCTAGGCATGGGGTGCACACCTGTAATCTCAGCAGCTCAAGAGGCTGAGGCAGGAGGATTGTAAGTTCATAGCCAGCCTTAGCAACTTAGTAAGGCTCTATGCAACTTAGAGAGACCCTGTCTCAAAATAAAATATAAAACAGGCTGAGGATATAACTCAGTGGTTAAGCATCCCTGGGTTCAATTCCCAGTACAAAACAAACATACAAAAAACAAAACACAGAACTAGGCCAGGCATAATGCTGAACACCTGTAATGAGGCCCTGGATTCAATCCCTAGTTCTGCAAAACAACAACAAACCTTTCCTATCTTACTATGGTTTCTGTGGGTCAAGAATTCAAAGCCGGGCACGGTGGCACAAGTCTGTAATCCCAGCACTTAGAGAGGCTAAGACAAGAGAATCTCGAGTTCAAAGCCAGCCTCAGCAAGGGTGAGGCACTAAACAACTCAGTGAGACCCTGTCTCTACATAAAACACAAAATAGGGCTGGGTATGTAGCTCAGTGGTCGAGTGCCCCTGAGTTCAATCTCCAGTACCAAAAAAAGAATTTGGAAACATCTGAATTATTTCCCTTTAAACAGTATTTCATGAATGTCTTACCATGCCAACAGAGGCAGACCAACCTTACCATTTTTTAAATGACTGCATATATATGTTGTATAATTTGTTTAACCAGCTCTCTATAGTTATATATGTAGGCTATGTACCATTTTTTGGTGCTAGAATGAATACTCTTAAATATCCATCTTTGAATGCTATAGTTTCAATCTGATATATTCCCCCAAAGCCCAAGTGTTGAAGGTTTAGTCATCAGCCTGTGGCACTATTGAAAAGGGGTGGAACCTTGAAGAGATGAACCTGGGGGAAGAAATTAGGTCACTGGGGCATGCCTTGAAGGGGATATTTGTACCCTGGATCCTTCCTTTCTGTTTTGTTTCTATGCCACCATGAGCTAAACAGGCCTCTCTGCCATATATACCTCCCATGATGTGCCATATGCTACAGGTCAAAGCATCAGGACCAAGAAAACATGAACTAAATCCTCTGAAACCATGAGCCAAAATGGTTTAAGGTGTTTATCTCAAGTACTTTGTCACAGCAATGGAAATCCACCCAACACACTGAATTTGTCATATTATTTCTTGAACAGCAAGAAATGGGCATACCAGCTAGGATATAGAGCAGGGTCCCTGCTCTTTCTCTCCCCATTCCAAATTCACTATCTATGGAAACATCTTAGCTCATTGTTGCACAGTTCTGATTTTTTTTTTTAGAAAGTTCTAAACAGAAATAATATTTGGCCTTTAGACTTGTCCCAGGCCTCTAGCCACTCTGTTATGAGAGGCAAGTGTTCATCTTCCTCAGATAGGCCTTCAGATATTGAAATATGTCCTGGGAATCCTCACGAACCATCATCCCTAAGGCCCTTCCCTTCCTGGCCTCTCTTTTCTGGACAGGCTTGTCCATCCACAATGCTTTGAGTGTAGAAACTTCTCTTTGCTGCTCTGATCCTTTACTCCAGTGCAGTGCTGGCCCATTGGTGCTGTTCCCTCATCCACTGAAGCAGCACAGGAAGGCTGGCGTGGGTGCTAGAATATGATTCTGGAGGCTTGTCTAGTGTAAGGAAATGGGCATGCTGAACCTTTTTCTGCCCTCACAGACTCCAGTAAAGGAAAGGAAGTCATCCTCAGGAAAGGGCTCTGATAAAAGGTGCTTGTTACTCAAAGTACAAGCAGTCCAGCCAAACTAGAAAGAGGGCCCATTTGCCTTTGGCCTTGCCTTAACCCTCACCCTCTGTTTCCAACTCCCAGAGAATAGAGCTGGTGAATTTGGATTCTCCTCACCTGTGCTATGGCTTGGCTTAGGAGAAGGACAGAACCCCTGGGCAGCTGCTCCTTGGCCTGACCAGTTGAGAAGGAGACTTGACACTCCAAACTTGGACATGAACCTGCCCCCACAGCAAACAAAGCTCAGAGCCAGGGGTGGAGTGGTCAATGACCTGTCACATGAGGTCTGGTGAGGCCATCTTTGCTCTATTTTGGGAAAAGGATCAATCATGTTAAGGAGTGACCATACTAACCATTGGCAGAAGAACCTGGCATTCTTACAGGGCACCCTCTGTACTCTGACCCACTTGCCGGTTGCAGCTAATTTTAGCAGGGCTTGACAGGTGCCAGCAAATGCAGGATATATGAGGGTTACTCTCACACGAACCCAAGGAGGGGCTCCAGGAAATATCTACACCCCATGGATACAACCAAAGCAAGTCCTGGGTCTGAACTTTGCAGTCGCAAAATCTAATGACCTCCCCACTTTATTGCTTTTTTATTGTTGTTGTTCTGAGTATTTTGAGGGGAGTTTATGATTTACTGTTGAAGAGTCCTGAATAAAACTCATATTTTTTATGTGGGGACATGTCAGTGTAGCCCTGGGGACCTGTACCTATTTCTGCTCATGTGTACACCAGGCTATAGCCAATTTCATGGCTGGATAGATTTTGTACCTAATGGGCCAGAGGAATATAATGCCCTGAAATCCCCTTGTCTGCATTGAGCATCTCAGCCCCTAGGCCCTCCAATGCTTACTTCAATATCCTGCCCTGGTCTGAGCTTGGCCTTCCTACTACTGGCCTTTCTACTACCCAAACACCACTCAGGAAACATAGATTATATGAAATGCACATCAGACCTCTCTACAGATGAAAATCTAGAAGAATCTCCATTGGCTCCAAGACCAAGTCCAAACCCTCACTGACAAAATCCAGGCCCCTTAGCACCCCTACCTGTCTGTTCTTGTTGTCCCCCAAGGCAGCCTAGTGATGTTCTTCCCTCATAAGTCCAAGGAGTGTAGGGTGGATAGACTGGCTCTGACTACTCCCCACTCTCTTGGCAGCAATCCTAACCAGTGCTCAGAGGGCACATCATCCTGCCCTGTAGCCATGTCCCTAAAGCCCTTGTTGACCCTGACCCCACATGGACCTCCTCCATTCTTCTGGCCCTTCCCCTGACCCCGTGACAGTGGGCAGAGTATTTCAGCAGCTATCTTCTGGGCCTTTCAGTGCAGAAGTCCTCGGTTGCCTGCCTTAGGCAACACTTGGCCAGGCAGCCCTCACCTGTGACAGGTGGCCTCAGATGCCACAGCTGCAGCTTCGTCCCAGGCCTCAGCAAGCAGGAGCATCTCCACCTCCCAAAATACCTCCTTTTTGTGCCTTTGGAGAGATGCAATGAAGTCCATGAGGAGCCAGACCCAGACAGCCTTGACCTTGGTAAGGGCCACTCAGATCCCAGACACCTTGGATTGGAAGGGCAGCCCCCAGATCCACATCCTGTTTGTTTAGGATTCAGATTGGGGTCAAGAGTGGAAAGCAGGTACTAGACCCCTTAAAGAAGACATGTGGGCCTCTCAAGGTCTTGGATATAACCCTTCTCCCCACTAACCCCTCCTTACTGGGACCACCATTATCATCTCTCCAGGAGCCTTAGAGAATTTACTCCTGGGACTGATGGTGCCCAGTCTCAGGCTTTGCCCAGTACTGTTTGGCTCTCAGGAGCTCTTCAAAGCAGTTCTATAGGTGGTAAATTGGGATTCTGTTCCTCAGAAGTATGTGGGCAACTGGTGCAGGATCACTCACTACTGTGGCTGGACACATGGTACTGGGATTGGCTCTGAAGCCCAGAGGCTGCAAAGTTTTCCCAAGGGCTACACTGGCCTTTGACTGGATCCTCTGGGTCCTGCAGTTCCCTCTGAACCACCCCTCCTATGCTAAGGTGGGGACCTCCCCAGGCTGTCCCAAATCACCTCATTTGTCAAATGAGGAGATACTCTGGTGTCTTGCTTTGTACTGCATTCTTGGGTGGGATCTCAAAGCCTGCTTACTGCATCCTGCCCAGAGTCTTCTGCCCCTTCCATTTTGCTGTCCAACCTGGATATTCTGGTGACCTCATCCAGGCCTGTGGCCTTAAGGAGTTCTCCACACTGTCTATCTCCAGCCAGATGTTTCCTTGAATTCTGACTTCACATGGCCAGCTGTACTTGAGACAAATGTGCCCTGGGTGGGCAGATCTGTTAGTGCACCTAGACCAAGTCCCCATTCCCCCATCTGACCTACCCCAGTGAAGCCTTCCTCCTACCCCTTCCTACTGCTCAGGCTACCTCATAGGGTCCTCTCAGATGCTTCTTTTCTTCTCACCCCATGCTTCAAACTGTCTTAGATATATTTTTTCTCTAGACTTGCCATCTCTCCACCCTATGCCCCTGTCTCTGCATCCAGATTGTCAGGAAAGTCTGATCCCCCTCCCTCCCATCCTGCCTCAAGATGCCTCCACTCTGCATCTAGGAGCCTTTAGGTCTCTCACCCCAAACCCCCTCCCCTTCACAGTCTTCAAGGTCACTCTTTTCTTTCCTTAAGGCAGGTTTCCTGGGAGGTACCTGCCTCCCAGGAAACAGCAACTGCCCACCTCCCACCCCCACTATGGCTTGATTCTACTTTCAGCTCCTGTTCCACATCCCACACCCCACACAGCACTAGGTTTGTGGTGTGTATCTGCTGAAGAGATTGGCCATATACCCTGCAGGGAATGGGGGAAGCCTTCAGGTGGCAAAAGCCCTGTGTTTGATTGTGATTATGGGTCCCCATTACATATATTGTGACCTTTTAGGCAAGGTTAGCAAGAGGTCTTGTGAGTTAACAGGGGCTGGCTCCCCAAGGTTGCTGTGGCGAGGCCAGGCTCTGTCTGTGCTTTTCTCTCCAGGATACACATTCCTGAGGAGCTGGGGCAGTGTCTTAAGCTCCCCAGGCAGCACCTTCATTTCCTACCCTGCTCAGGAAAGTCTTGTAAGCTTGACTCATCAGAGCTGCTCAGGGAAGGTTTGAAGGAAGCCTAGTGGGGTTCGGGGGCAGGTTCAGATTGTTGCTTGGGTTCACAACCCAGCTTACCCCTCACCTCTGTGGGCTTGAGGAAGTGTGTATTCGGTTCCCTTGTTTGTGAGAAATGAAGATAATAAAATTACCTGTGTCAGGAAAATTACAGGAATGAAGTTGAAACTCAGGAATCCCACAGTGGGCCTGCCCCACAGTTCCTGCTTCTGGGAGCTTCCCGGGGGATCTGTGAAGCAGACCTCAGCTCATGATATGATATACATTCTTCCCTTCCTATGCACACAACCTTGAGGGTTATAAGGTCATGCTTGGTTGGAGCTCCCTCTCTGGGATGCATAACCCTGGTGCTAGGAGTATAGGGATGTGCAGGTCTGGTGCACTCTGAGGAAGGAATTTTTACCTTCCAAAACTGAGGCTTGCCTTTGCAGGGAGCTCCCCACAGCAAGAGCTGAGCCCCCAGGTGGCTACAGGCTTGCAACTTTCCAGCACCTGTCCACCAACCTATCCCCATCGGTGGTATCAGTTTGAATTCATGTGATGCCTGGGATTCCTCAGGGGCATCCTTTCTGGCCTAGAAGCCGGCAGAGGCAGGGATTCACCTAGCTAGTGACAGGACCCTCCACCACCTAGATCCAGAGAGGTAAAGACGTGGGCTTCCCTTGCATCCTTTGGGCCCAGGTAGCCCCAATGTCTGAAATGATAGAAACAGCAGCTACCATTTATCACATTCTTGCTGAGACCCTCAAGGGCTGAGCATGTTCTCCCTTCAGACCTGCAAGGCAGGGATCACTCAGATCCTTTGTCTGACAGTATAGCCATACCCCAACTAGCCATCCTGGGCCGGCTCCCAAGACATCAACTTCCTGCAGGACCTCAGCCTGAGTATTGGCTCTTCTCATCAAGAACCTTGGGCTAAAGACCAGAGTCCAGTTTCCCAGCCACAGCATGGGCTTCTAGGATAGAGGGGCAAGAATGGAGTCCAGAGGGGCCCAAGGGCTGGACCCTTAAAAGATCAGCATTATGTAAGAGCCTCACAGATGTCTTATAATCAGGTCCCTCTGAACAATTGTGTCTTGGAGGAGCTAGCAAAGACTTCCTGCCAATACTACCTGTGTGGAGCTTCAGGAACTGGCCCCACTGTAGCATGCTGCCTGCCTGTAACTATACAAATGACTTATGTAAGCGTTTCTGCATCTAGAGGACAGGCAGATGCTGGCCCCTCAATCCTGGTGCTGTTGTGACAAGGTTAAGAGGTACCCGTGAAAGCACTCAGCTCAGGGGCTGGCATGTTGGAAGAATTCAGCAAATGTTAAATATTTCTACTGGTAGTTCTTGGCCAAGTCGACATTTACAAGTGTAGGAAAGAAAGAAGAGGGGAAGGACTAACTTTGGGACTTTGAGAACAACCTGGATTGTTCCAGAGTGCTGAGAATGTCTCCAGGAGCATGCTTCAAAATGCCAATGGGGGTTGGGAGTTTGGGGGCTACACTCCCACCTCGTGCCCAGAATGGAAGAATGACACCTGGTCAGCCAACATAGGTATTTGAATCTGTTTTTGGTCAGAGCCCTTGTCAGTTCCATTCCTTTCTGATCTTCCTTGAGTTTAAATTTTAAGTATGGAGACTCTTTAAGAACAGTGATCTTTTTTTTTGGTACTGGGGATTGAACTCAGGGCCATTCGACCACTGAGCCACATCCCCAGCCCTATTTTGTGTTTTATGTAGAGACAGGGTCTCACTGAGTTGCTTAGCACCTCGCTTTTGCTGAGGTTGGCTTTGAACTCACGATTCTCCTGTCTCAGCCTCCCAAAGTGCTAGGATTACAAGCGTGAGCCACCGCGCCCGGCTAGAACAGTGATCTTAATTAAGGATCTGTATCCATTAGGAATGTTTTGAATTATAGCAAACCAAAAATCTGACTGCTTAAATGGTTATTACTTAATCAGCATGTGGAGTTGGGTGGGTCTGGCATCAATCTTTCTTCCCTTTTTCCCTCCAGCCTTGTCTCCTCATGGTTGCAAGATGGCTGTTGGAGTGCTGGTTATTCTTACACAGTTGCATTCACAAATTTAGGGGGACACTGAAGTTTGCCCTCCTGCTAAAATCAGGTTTCCCTTCACCTGTCATTGACCAGAACTGGATCACATGTCCAATCACCAACAAAAAGAGAATTGCTGTGCTGTGCTTAGCTTAATCATGACTTAATATGCTACTCTGCCCACCTGGAAAAAAAAAACATCTCAGTTCTAGAAACTGAAGGAGGGGCAAGTGGCTATATTCCTTCTTGACTGTATTCCAGAGTATCTCCAACCTTCTGCCTTTATGTGAAAGACAAAAAAGAGTACAAATTCTTAAAAAGAGTGGATCTTACCAAGAGTGGTTTTTATCAGAGGATCTTCCCTTTTCCTTTTTGGTTCAAAATGAAAATATCTTTGAGATTATTTTTCTTATCACTGCCCAGAAGTAACCAGTGTATCAACATGGCCTTTTCTCCGTGAATATGTGTATTGTGCAAAGAGGACACACAGCTGTCCACTTGCAGGGCCCAGTTTACTGGGGATGCACAGGCAGAGCCATAGTTGCATTCAAAGCCTGTCCTCACTTTGTTGTATGGAGGATGACTGGCCAAGGGAGACCCTCCTTCCTCTGCACTTACACTCTTCATCCATGGATGGTCATGTTTGGCTAACCAGATCTCTGATGGGCCAACCCTACTAACTTTGCCTTGGCTATCCCTGTGTATGCTGGTGCCAGTTGGCCATTTATTGTACAAAGCTCTAGAAGTAGAATAACCTGATCTTTACACAATCATACCAGCTGCCTTTCCTCTTTCAACACATGAGCTGTTAAGAAAAGGTTCAGATCCAAATTATAACAATGGATTGTCCTAGACCCAGGGTCAGAGGATAAAAGGAGATCCTTGGTGTGTGGAGATCTCTAGTGACAGCTCCACCTGGCTGCTCCCATTCCCTCCCTGTGCAGGTGGAACAGATCCTGGCAGAGTTCCAACTGCAGGAGGAAGACCTAAAGAAGGTGATGAGAAGGATGCAGAAGGAGATGGACCGTGGCCTGAGGCTGGAGACCCACGAAGAGGCCAGCGTGAAGATGCTGCCCACCTACGTGCGTTCCACCCCAGAAGGCTCAGGTACCACAGGGATGTCCCCACACCTGAGCTAGCTGTTGGCCAGGCCTTCCAGAGGCTCAGCTGTTCCCAGACAGGACCCCCTGGGCAAGCGATGATGTCTCCAGCTAACTGGGCCATCTTAACCACTTGCTCCAAAGGTCCAGCTCTGGAGCTGTCAGGGTCTTCGCAAAATAGGTTTTTAAAAATCTCATAATGAAGCTGGGCATGGTGGTGCACACCTGTAATCCCAGCACTTTGGGAAGTTGAGACCGGAGAATCACAAGTTCAAAGCCAGTCTCAGCAATGGCAAGGAGCTAAGCAACTCAGTGAGACCCTGTCTCTGCATAAAACACAAAATAGGGCTGGGGATGTGGCTCAGTGATTGAGTACCCCTGAGTTCAGTCCCTGGTACAAAAAAAAAAAAATCTCACAATGAATGAATTCTCTCCAGGTTCACTTGGGAGTCCCAACCCAGTCCTAAGACTGGGCCATTACCTTAGGTCCTCAGCAGTTCCCTGGGTTCTGGGTGTTTTCATCTAAGACACCATTTTCCCCTGACATTTCAGTTTACCTTTGACCTCTCCCACAGCTTGCTCTGGCATATCCCCAATGACTGGGCCAGCAGCTCCATGTCCACCTCCCCTGGGCCCCCTGTTCCTGCCCTCCTCCACTCTCTAGCTCTGGGATCATTTGTCCAGGACCCACCCAACCCAGGTTTGCTGGGTGGTGCCACAAGGCTGAGCATGTCTCCCTGTGCCTGCAGAAGTTGGAGACTTCCTCTCCCTGGACCTGGGCGGCACCAACTTCAGGGTGATGCTGGTGAAGGTGGGGGAGGGTGAGGCAGGGCAGTGGAGTGTGAAGACCAAACATCAGATGTACTCCATCCCCGAGGACGCCATGACGGGCACTGCAGAGATGGTGAGCAGCTGGGGGATAAGAGGTGGGGTCAAGGTGGCTCAGAACCTTAGGGCTTCACCAGTCCTGGACAAAAGAGCCCACCCACCCACCAGGGACAGGGAAAACTGTGGGCAAGGCCTCTCAGAGGCCTCAGTGGACAGCCACTAGGCATAGCCAATATGTTCAAGACTCACGGTCACTGTCAGGCCAGTGTTGGAGACAAGAACTGGCTAAAGAGAGGTCAGGGGAAGAACTCTTAGCTGGTATGACCCTGTCCTAGAGGAAAAGTCAAAGGCTGAGGACAGTCTGACCTCCTGCAGCTGTGCAGCCTACCATTGCCTTCCACTAGGTGCATGGCAAATTGGGTGGCAACAACTAAGGCCCTCCACCATGGGAAAGACTTGGGGGAGTGTGCCTAGAAGTGAATGAACTCTGAGGGGAGGGGCAAAGCCAGAGCCTCTAGACATGACCAGGGAAAAAGCCAGTTCCCAGAGGGCAGGATTCTAAGGCAGGAGGCTGCCCACTACTGCCTGGCCCTCATCCACCTGAAATTTGCTCTCTGTCCATGGAACTGGAGAGCAGGGAAGGTATGGGCACCTCCCTGGGCTCTAGTGCTCAGCAGGGAGCTTGGTCCATTTGCAGAGCACTTGGAAATATCCTGTTCTATAGACAGGCCTTTTGAGAGGGGTTGGGGAGACAACCTTCTGCAGGTGTAGGGCAGCAAGGACACCTGGAACTAGCAAAGGAGACAGAAATGATAATTATTGCTAGAAATGTGCCTACACTAGAGCCTCACAGGACCGTTAGCCAAACCTTGGTGCTGAAAGCTGAAAGTTTAGCTGAAAGCACAGCTAAACTGGGGACCAGCCCCAGGAGCTGCCATAAACAGACAACTGCATCCAGGGAGGTGCAGGGCCTGAGTTCCGACAAACAGCAAGAGATGAACTGTGGACAGGCCTGGCATTCATTGGAAGGCTCTGGGGACTGATTGCTTAGCATCCCCTGAGGAACACCTTGGCACAAAGTGCTGGGGAAGGGCTGCCAGGTGGCCCAGGATGATAGCCCAATAGCCATTTTGGTGCATCTTCCAGCTCTTTGACTATATCTCTGAGTGCATCTCCGACTTCCTGGACAAGCATCAAATGAAGCACAAGAAACTACCCCTGGGCTTCACCTTCTCCTTCCCTGTGAGGCACGAAGACATTGACAAGGTGGGCCAGGTGGAGGGAAGGGATAATGAAATGGATGGGTATGAACCCCAGAAGAACTGTGCCCCTGATGCCTTCATATGCAGCACCCCACCCTGTGCTGGGAAAGAGTCCAAACTCAGAAGGGAAAAAAATGTAGATTCAAACTGTGGCCCCATCATTTACTGTCAGTGAAACTTTGGGAAATAAGCACAATCTCAGCTGATTCTTACTATGTGCCAAAGCCTGCCTACAATCCTGAGAGGCACGTGCTACAATCCCTTTACAACAAATGTGATGACACCTCATCACTTCTTTTTTTATATATACATTCTTTTTAGTTGCAGATAAATACAATACCTTAATTTTATGTGGTGCTGAGAATCGAACCCAGTGCCTAACACGTGAGGCAAGCAAGCGCTCCATCACTGAGGCACAACCCCAGCCCGACACCTCATCACTTCTGGCTGAGTCAAAAGTATGAAGAATCTTGAGATTTTTACCCCACCTGCAACTCGCAAGCTAGCCTGTCAATTATGTCTACACACACACACACACACACACACACACACACACACACGTATATACATACATAAAACAAATTATATATATGTATATATCTATATATATATACACATACATAAAACATGACGCCTCTGGGTCTGAAACAAAGCCAGGTCATAGCTCAAGGCAAAAGCAACAGCTGGAGCAACATCTCACATGGTTTTCCAAGCCCCTAGCTCCCTCAGACAGAGAGGGCCAGATGGTACTTTAGCTACCAGAGAGGATCTTATACAGTTGCTCCCCTTGGGACCTATCTTTACTCTGGGGTATACTGTACAAACATTCTTGGGCTGGGGGTGTAGCTCAGTGGTAGAGTGCTTGTCTAGCATGCTCAAGGTCCTGGGTTCAATTCCTGACACCACACAAAAAAGTACACATCAGCTGGGCGCAGTGGCGCATGCCTGTAATCCCAGCACTTTTGGGACAATAGAGAGTTCAAAGCCAGCATCAGCAAAAGTGAGGTGCTAAGCAACTCAGTGAGACCCTGTCACATTTTAAAAAGCACAAAATAGGGCTGGGGATGTGGCTTAGTGGTTGAGTACCCCTGAGTTCAATCCCTGGTAGCAAAAAAAAAAAAAAAAAAAAAGGTATACATCATATTATTAAGTTGGCTGGGACCTAGCCCTGCACAAATGTGAGATATTTATGGAAAATTGTTTCCAACATTTCTCAAAGCTGTGTGGATGCTCAAAACTTGTTTCCTCAACTGTAAAGTGGGATACATGTTCCTGTGGCCTGGAAAGGAACTAGTATAAGGCCATAGCTCTCTGCCTAGCACCAGCAGCCACAAGACTTTCTCCTCCCCACAGGGCATCCTTCTCAACTGGACCAAGGGCTTCAAGGCCTCTGGAGCGGAAGGGAACAACATCGTGGGGCTTCTGCGAGATGCCATCAAGAGGAGAGGGGTGAGGACTCTTTCACCTGCCAGGAGGGGGCGGCCCTGATCCCCCTCCCCACCCACTGCACCAGAGAACCCTCTCCCCAGCCTCATCACTGCAGCCTCTGTGTTTCTTGGCAGGACTTTGAGATGGATGTGGTGGCAATGGTGAACGACACTGTAGCCACAATGATCTCCTGCTACTATGAAGACCGCCAGTGCGAGGTCGGCATGATTGTGGGTAAGGGCTCCTTGTGTTCTGCCCCTTCCAAACTGTGCAGGGACTCTGCACAGTGAGGACCAAAGCATCAACAACTGGTGTTAGTCAGTGCAGTGCCTAGTTCTGGAGCCAAGCAGTCTTGGAATATGTGATGCTGGTAGAAAGCATTTTGTAGCATCATGGAATCAGATGGTCCACCAGCTGCACACCTGCCCAGTCCATCAAATGTAATTAAAACACTTTATCTGGTAAATTGACCACACTGACAGATTTGTCCAAGTGAAAGAGGATAAGCAAAAGTAGTGACATCCCTTCCTGCAAGGTTTTCCTGTGGGCTTGTCCTGCCCAGATTCCACCTCTGACTCCTTACCTCTGCCCCTAGATCCCACACTGCCCCAATCCTGAGCAAAGCAGGTGACTGGAAAGGGAGCTGCAACTCTTCCCTCCCATGTAGGTCCTCCACAATAATATCTGGCCTTTCCCAGAAGCCTGGGTCCCTATAAGGAGCCAGCATTCTCTAGTAACAATCCAAACAGATGATACCTGCTGTGCACACAGATGTGAGGGTGTTTTTCTGGAATTTTTGAGCCCTGGTTACCCAGAAAGTCCATGTTAAAAGTTATTTATGAGGTTAGGGATTTAGCTCAGTGGCGGAGCACTTGCCTAGCATGCACTTGGCCCTGAGTTTGCCCTTGGCCTTGGGGGGAAAAAAAAGTTATTTGCTCCTATGGGCCCTTCAGAACCAGCTCTGAAAGGTAATGTATTTGTGTCAGTAGGTTTCCATCTATAATTATATTTCCCCCAAAAAATGTTTTATACATATGTATACATATAAACATCATAAACATTTGTATATGTATCTTTTTTTTTTTAATATTTTTTTAGTTGTAGATGGACACAATGTCTTTATTTTATTGCTTTGTATGTGGTGCTGAGGATTGAACCCAGGGCCTCACGCATGCAAGGCAAGCGCTCTACCACTGAGCTACCACCCCAGCCCTGTATATGTATCTTTTAAGCTCCAGACTGACCTCACTTTGTCTCTTTTCTTGTTTCCTACCTTTTTTTTCACCTCTAGTACTGGGAGATTGAATCCACGGTCCCACATATGCTAACAGCACTCTACCACTGAGCTATATCACCAGCCCTTTTTGATATTATCTTGAGACAGGGTCTTGCTAAGTTGCCCAGGCACCCACAAAATTTCAATCCTATTGCCTCAGCCTCGCAAGTAGCTGGTATTGCAGCTGTGTGCCACCATTCCTGGCTCTTCTTTTACTTTCCTTCTTGCTTTTCAGAGAGGAATTTGTCTTTAAGTCCAACATCTAGACATGAGCTCTGGTTGGCCCTGGCTGTGCCCACCCCCCAACGTCCCACCAACCCTCTTCCCTGGAGTTACCTGGGGGTCTCCAAGATACTTCAACCTGAATTCTCAACAGAACAAGTTGTAGCTCTTTGGCCCAGGCACACCCCACCCAGGATATCCTTCCGTGGCCCATGATTCGCATCTGCCCACACACACTCTCTATGTTTAAAATCATGTTTACAATAATTACAAGGTCTAAAATTGGGAGAATTAACATCAAAGTCTGGATTTCTGTTTTCTCACCAAAAAAACCTGAAAGGCCAGGTATCACTGGGTCCTAATTCCTATAGGCAGCCCTGATGGTCAGCACTGCAGTTGTCCCTGCTGGCTCCAGGACTGTGTAGCCCACATAGTCAGCTCAGTGTGATGGTCTACCATCATTATCAAAACTCTTAATAACTTATGAACAAAGGACCACACATTTTTACTTTGCTCAGGAGATGACAAATGACAAACTCTGCAGCCACTCTTGCCTATGGTAATCTCTGGGCTGTTCCAAGGGCCTACACTGTGCTTACTCACTTTGGGGCACCCCCAAACAGGGTTCAGGGTGCCAGAAAACAAAGCACATTGAAAAGAAAAAGCCATACAATCTCACAGCCACCTCCAGTTGGTAAAGTATATTGGCACACAGTTGTTCTCCATCCTCCCAACCAGCCAGGTAATGGGGTAGGGAAGGTATTACTGTCCCCATTTAGAAAAGAGGACAGCCCAGAGACTGGCCTATACACCCTGGGTCACACAGTCAGCCCAGGTCTTCCAGCCTCCTCCCCTCAGCTTATGTAGCCTAATGTGTCCCCATCCCTGTAGGTACAGGATGCAATGCCTGCTACATGGAGGAGATGCAGAATGTGGAGCTGGTAGAAGGGGATGAGGGCCGTATGTGTGTCAACACCGAGTGGGGTGCCTTCGGGGACTCAGGCGAACTGGATGAGTTCCTGCTGGAGTATGACCGCATGGTGGATGAGAGCTCCGCGAATCCTGGTCAGCAGCTGTAAGGACACCCCCCGGCCCATCTCTGGGCAGCTCTCGCTGGGAATGCAGCAGCACATGGGAGCCCCAACACAGATAATGGCTTGTTTTGAAATGAGGGAAAGCAACTTGATCATTCCCCTGTAAGCTGGCTCCTTCCCCCAGCTCAGTCCTGCCTTGGCCCTGTGAACCCAGCACAGGGAGAGGCAGTGCTTAGATAAGGCCAAACAAACTTCCCCCTTCTGACAGGTGACCTTGGTCACAGAGAAGGCTCTTACCCTCAGCAATGTTTACCAGGTTTAACCCAGAGTTCCTCAAAACATATTTATCTCCATTTACAAAATGAATATTAGTCTTTTGGGGAATGCTATAAATTGGCAGATGTGCCAATTTATAGCATTCCACAGCCAGGTCAGATGTGCTGAAAACGTGCACTTTCCTACTACCCAAAGTTTCTAAAGCCCCGGTTTATAAACGAGTGAGAAGCATGAAACCCAGAATTTAGGGCAACTGGGAGGAGGGTGAAATCAAGATGCCCCATGTGACCACCTGGGAACCCTAAGCTGGGAGTGGTGGGGACCTCCCCAGCGGGTCACCTGGTGTAACCCGCGGTCCGTGTCCAGGTATGAGAAGCTCATTGGTGGGAAGTACATGGGCGAGTTGGTGCGGCTTGTGCTTCTCAAGCTAGTGGATGAGAACCTGCTGTTCCACGGGGAGGCCTCGGAGCAGCTACGCACGCGCGGCGCTTTTGAGACGCGCTTTGTATCGCAGGTGGAGAGGTGCGTGGAGGCGGGACTCAAGGGGCAAGAGGGCAAGGGCAAGGACACAGAAGCCCTTGTGGGCAGAGTCCTAGGCGAGGCAGAATCTCTGGCCTAATACACCGGGATAAGGAGGCACTCGGAACAGAATCCTGAGCTGTCTGGCCCCTAACCGAGCAGTAGCTGGGCAGTCAACCCTGTGCATGTCCCCCCTCCCCCCCCACGAGGTGGTTCTCCACTCACCACAGACACCTTCACACTTCACTCACACTACAGCTCCAAGGTGCGGCAATGTTTTTACACCACCTTAGAGCAGAGACCCAGAGCTTAGAGGGAGCAGTAGTAACCAACAGCTGGTCTCTGGCAAAATTGGCCCGCTGCCTTCCAGAGCACAGTCGCAAACGCTTTGGGCGAGGTGGGTAGGATCATCCCTTCTCTACAAAGGGCCCCTGGCTTGGCTTGTCTAGCCAGACCCCCGTCTACCTCCGCCCTGCAGTGACTCAGGCGACCGCAAGCAGATCCACAACATCCTGAGCACACTGGGGCTGCGGCCCTCAGCCACGGACTGCGACATCGTGCGCCGCGCCTGCGAGAGCGTGTCCACGCGAGCCGCATACATGTGCTCAGCGGGGCTCGCGGGTGTCATCAACCGCATGCGCGAGAGCCGCAGCGAGGACGTGATGCGAATTACCGTGGGTGTGGATGGCTCTGTGTACAAGTTGCATCCCAGGTGATTACCCCTGCACCCTAGATGACCCTCCCCGCCCCGGTCCCCCTCTCCCTACTAAAGGGAGGCCCAAATGGCGTGGCCCCCAGGAATTCAGCCTCTTCCGGTTGTGCTCCTAGGCCTGGATGGGGTGGAGGGTCGGCTGGGTTCCAGGCACCCAAGAGAGGTGGGGGTTGGCAGAGGTGAGACCTGGAGAGCAGGAAGAGCTTGCATGGCAGCCCTGTTTTCCTCTGGTTCAGCTTCAAGGAGCGGTTCCACGCCAGTGTACGCAGGCTCACGCCCAGCTGTGAGATCACTTTCATCGAGAGTGAAGAGGGTAGCGGCCGGGGCGCGGCCTTGGTTTCCGCAGTAGCCTGTAAAAAGGCTTGCATGCTGGGCCAGTGAGAGCCAGGCTGCAAGAGCCGGACCTGGACTCCATGGGGACTGTGCTCCCTGTAGTTGCTCCCAGCTCACCAGGGCAGGAGGCTGCCTGTCCTGCTGCTAACCCTGGAAGATGGGGAGAAGCCACTGGAGCTTATCAGGCCTCTTGGCCTCTTCTCCAGAAGTCAGTGGGACAACCCCAGAGCCCTGGGGTGAGGGGCTAAGAGGAGCAGAAACAGAGACTCCAAATCCCCGGCCATTCCTGCTGAAATCAACTACTCAGAGGTAGTTGCTCACTCAGGACTTTGCTGCATTTCCACACTGCCTGCTTCTCAGAGCTGCGGGTCTGGCCTGGGCTCCTGCTTTGGGAAGGGAGTACCCTTGGGAATCTGCTGTGGCCTGGCTCCCCTAGAAACTCACCCTGCATGGGGGGCAGAGGCCAGGCAGCTCCAGCAGCTTGGCCAAACCTGACCTGGGCCCACAGGGGAGAGGGGCTGCTGGTCACCCAGGCCTTATTGTTTTCTTTTGTGTGACCCAAGAGGCTAAAGGGCTATAGAAGGCCCAGCTGTGGGGAGGGGATTTCCCAGTCTGCAGATGATTCCCAAGAGGAATTTTTCTTCTCACACATACACCCCTGAGTGGCTTGTGGTTCGGGGATGGACCCTTATAGGAGCTGAAACAGAGCCCCCAAGCCCCGGCCCCAAGGGTCCCACAAAAGGGAGGGGGCATCATCAGGAGTCCTCCAACCTTCTCCCAGGGGCAGGATAGTGTCTTCAGCTCTTGGGGCACTAGTCCAGGAAGAAACCCCAGCAGCATTCAGCATGCCTCCAAGGGACCACTTCAGCCCCCTTTCTCATCCTTGTCAGGTTTCCCATGTGTCACACTACCCTCTCCATGCCCAACCTGGGACTGTGTGGGGTTTTTAATTAAAAACTTTAAAAAGGTTTAAATATGGCTTCTATTTGATCTCTGTGCATAACAACCATGGGGACAATATATGAAGAGACATCGTCATGTGGTTGGATCCTGGAATTTGTTGTCCTCCAGCCTGCTATGCCTGGGGAGTGTGAAGAACGACAGGCTGAGCTGTGGGAATGGGATGATGTGGGGAATCAGAGGTACAGAACACTGTCTGCCACAGGATGAGTGTGGGATGGAAGGAGTACCAGGCCAGCAGGATGGGCTGGCCCTGCTGCAGGTTGTTCTCAGGTCCTGTCCCTTCAGAGCCAAATAGTGACAGTGAGTGGGGGCCAGAGATATGAGATATCACACAATTCTAAGGTCCCTCTAGAGACTCCAGTAGGTGAAATATCAAGTGTAGGACCTAATGCCCTCTTTAGGTAGTATGAACAATTATATAGAGACATATTTGTGTGATTCTAATGCACATTCATTTCTCAACAAAAGAAACTACCCAGAAAATCAGGCACAACTGTGCCTTGTTTCATTTAGAACATGACTCAAAGTTGTAATTTTGGAAAGTCACATCCTCCATAGAGCTTCTAATTTTTCTGGTACTTCTAATGTGGAATTGCTCTGGTCCTCTTCATCCATTTGAGTTTAAGTTCTTTACTGTAAGTTGACAAAGCATCTGATTGCTCCACTATCAGGACTAATACTAATGTTTGAGTATATGCAATACTAATGTTTTGAGTATACACACATCAGAACAAATTTTAATATAAATAATTCAACTTCTTCATATTACGAGGTATTATAGTGATTTTTAAAATCAATATAATACCTTATATTGATTTTTAAAATGTCTTTGTGGAACTAGGTTGCATATCTGAATTGAAAAAAATAAAATGAATTTCACTTCCAGACAATAAAAGAGGTGTTAACAAAATATTTAAACTATAGGGAGCCTTGGGTGTAATGGATGAGAGCGCCTGCCCTCTCCCAGCCCACCACTAATATATATGGGCCTTGCATAGCTGGGTTGAGATGAGGGTTGCCAGCAGACCCAACCAGGGAACACACTTCTGTTCTCAAGCAGTCCAATTTCCCTAGCTCCTCTGAGATGCCCCTGGCCCCTCAAGAAGCTGGTGAGGTTGCTGCTCTGAAACAGCAGAGGGCGCTCAGGCCCCTCTGTCCACAGTTCAGCACCACCTGAGGGACCCTGTGACCCTCTTTCATGGGGTGCCAGGGGAAGTTCCATGCTTCAAAAACTTCATGCAAAACAGAATCACATAGGCCTGCACACAGGCCCTGTAGGGTACAGGTGTTGACCAGGCTGGGTGCTCAGAAGGAGGCTACAAAACAAGTTAGCCATTAAGTGAATGGGAAACATGCCCACAGTCCCAGGTTAATATCATCATAGAGGTGCTGAAGGAGGTGGACTTGAGTTGGGGCTTGTATGACAGCAAGATTCTAAATGAAGAAGATGGGAACATCCCAGCAGAGCAGGCCATGATAGCAAGCCACAGAGGTGGAGAGCAGCCAGTAGGCTTTTTACCCCCAGAATCGCCCAAAGCCAAGCAAATGATCCTACAGGGTTACAGACAGCTCAGAGATGCCTGCTGTCACTTGGTCAGGGGGAAAGAGGCCAAAGCTGAAGGTCTTCACCAAAACCTCTGGGAATTCCAGGTCTTAGACCAGAGATCATCCTTAGAAACACTGTCTCCTTCCAAGCAAGGTGGTGCACGCCTGTAATCCTAGAGGCTTGTGGTAGCAGGCAGGAGATCAAGGCAGGAGGATCACAAATTCAACTTAGTGAGACCCTAAGCAACTTAGTCAGACCCTGACTCAAAATAAAAAGGGCTGGGGATGTGGCTCAGTGGTTAAGCACCCCTGGGTTCAATCCCCAAGACCAAAAAAGATAAAAGAAACACTGTCTCCTAAGTCTATAGGGTGTGGTCTGGACTGGCCTGGCCTGGCCAGGGCCTGGACTGGACCTGCAGATGTGATGCTCAGATAAGGGGCAACAGGAACCCTTAATTGGCACCTATAATGGTGAAAGCTTTGAGATAACTCTGCTCTGGGGAAACACAGTGAGTGGTCACATGAGATGGATGGACCCCAAGATGTTACATGTGGACATGAAGGTCACCAGGAATGTAACTGGAATCTGCTTGGGGCCCTCATCCTCCCCTAGCCCAGTCAGAGGCTGCCAAGTTTGGGCCTGTTCTCTGCTCCTGTCCTTATTTGGACCTCCAGGTGATAAGGCTGGGACAAAAAGGGGGTCTGGCAGCAAGAGGAAGAGCAGTCCACTTCAGAGAGGATGGTAAGTGCCTGGTGGGGAAAAAGAGGCCAGCAGTCCCCAGGGCTGGGAGAAGACAGAGCCAGGGACTTCTGTGGCTCTGTGAAGCCTGTAAGGTAGTATCCAGGGCTGGAGAGAGAATCCTCACCCTAACTCTCCTGGGACTGCTCTTAGACTGTACATAGTAAGAAAGGGACATTTGGGGGACCTGGGGAGAGGATGCCCTCCCACCCACAGTATTGTAGGCCAGCAGGAAGACTGGGACCCGGGGAAAGGCTGCAGCCGCCAAGCAGGCTCAACGTGGATCTTCCAATGTCTTTTCCATGTTTGAACAAGCCCAGATCCAGGAATTCAAGGAAGTGAGTGCCCCACCCACAGGAAACCCCAACCCCATCCAAAATCTACTCCTCCTCACATGCACACTCTTCTCTGTGGATCATGCTCCTGGCCCCTAACTGTACTCCACACACTACCCAGGACTCTCTCCTTCCTCACAGGCCTTCAGCTGCATTGACCAGAACAGGGATGGCATCATCTGCAAGTCGGACCTGAGAGAGACCTACTCCCAGCTTGGTGCGTGCATCTGCCTTCCCCCTACTACTCCCCCACCTGCTCACCTGCTTTCCCCAGGGTCCCTGCTTAGAGAGAGAACAGTGTCTCTGCCCCCTTCTTTCTCTCCTTTCCATCTCCTTACACCTCCCTCCCCCTGCCTTTTCACCACAGTGGCCCGGAAGAGGGGGAGGTAGTCTGGCCCTTCTCTGGGCCCTTCTCTGGCCAGTACCTATGTTTGTCTCATGCCCCACCCTCATAGGCAAGGTGAGCGTCCCAGAGGAGGAATTGGATGCTATGTTGCAGGAGGGGAAAGGCCCCATCAACTTCACGGTCTTCCTCACACTCTTTGGGGAGAAACTCAATGGTGAGCCTGGGGCAGCTCTGGGTTCCCTTGACCGTATATGGAGTCTGAACCTGCCAAACCCACCTGTCCCTGCTCGAACTCTGTCTAGACCCTGCCTGGCCAGCCCCTCCCCCCAAGGGATGTGGAGCCTACCCCTGTACATCCTGGGCCCTGGTCAACCCAATGCTGACTTGGGTTCAAGAAACATCCATTCCTAAATCCTAACTACCAGCCAGGCCTGCCCACCTCAGGAAGATGGTCATTCCCAGCCCCTCTGATCCCCAAGGAACATTCCATAGTGGGGAATGCCCCTCACCTTTTCTGGGACATGGAGAGCTCCCCCCATACAATTCTGGGCTCCTCTTGAGTGGGGCCCGAGAGACTGGGGACATGAGTGTTCACCTGGCTGCCTTGGTCTCCTAGGAACAGACCCAGAGGAAGCCATCCTGAGTGCCTTCCGTATGTTTGACCCCAGCGGCCAAGGGGTGGTGAACAAGGATGAGTAAGTGTCAACCTCCCCTCCCCACAGTGAGGGACACCATGCAGAAGCAGAGAGGGGCAATGAGGCCACTTAGGTGGGGGCCACCTGAACCCTGGCCTTCAGTGTTCTTTGAGGGGTGACTAGCCCTTCCCTGGGCTGTGCCACCCTTCCTCCCAGCTCAGATCATCACTACTTCACAGGTTCAAGCAGCTCCTCCTGACCCAGGCAGACAAGTTCTCTCCAGCTGAGGTGAGGCTGCCCAGCCTGTCAATACCTGTCCCTGGGAACTCAGGGCCTTCCCCAGCAGGGTACCGGGGATGCCTCCTGACCCACTGCCCCCAGTGCTTGGAGCCCAGCACCAGCATGGTATAGGCTGAGAGGGTGACTGGGCCTTTCCAAAGGATGTGCCATCTCTAAAAAGACCTGTAGGGGTAGATGTGGGGTTTGAGGGAGGAAGTATGCTAGGCGGGAGACTGTGTGCAGACCAAGTGAAAGCATTAGGAAAGTGTTCTTATACGGGGCTGGGACCATCTCTGTGACCAGGGTGTGCCCTTTGACTCCCAGCCCCCATTTGAGCCCACTGCCTAGTCTGCTCAATGATGGCCAGTAGGACAATAACCAGAGCTTCAAGGTTTGGAGTTAAAAAGGTTGAGGTCCAAAGCATGGCCCCAGGTTGAGGGTGAAGGGTCACAGGTCCCCCTAGGCTACATCTCTGCCAGTTGTTGCCTTCACAGGTGGAGCAAATGTTTGCCCTGACACCCATGGACCTGGCAGGCAACATCGATTACAAGTCCCTGTGCTATATCATCACTCATGGGGATGAAAAAGAGGAGTAAGGGGCAGCCCCGGGCACCTCAATAAACTCTATTTCTGAATGAAAACTGTAATGTTGGCTTATCTGTGACAGAGAGGGTGGGGACCATACAGGAGTCTCAGAGACGGATGTGGGCCCCACTAAGGTAATGACCACCACACACACCAACTCACTTCACCCCATGCTGCCAAATGAATTACGAACCATGATCATGTGCAGTTTACAGAGGAGGACACTGAGGCCCAGAAAGGTAGACACCTTGCTCGAGGCCAAATTCTAGAAGAGGACTAGTACCTCCTTTCACAAGCCCCCGAATGAACTTCAAAAGTAGGCACTGCCCAGATCCTCCCGACCAACACTTTGTGCAGACCAAAGTGTTGCTGGGCACTCAGCAAACTTTCTGCCCAACATCATTCCAACTAGTGACACCAGCCCCAATTGCAGAGCACCCCAGGCCCCCTGTACATTCCCCTCTTGGCACAGTGGTGTAAATGGGTCCCATGTGAAACTATTCAAAAACACAACTAAAAGCTCATGGGAAATACAGGTGAGGATTTTGGAATGACAGGAAATGGACACCAGAGGCCAGACCAGAGCCCATGGAAATATTCAGAAGTAATACTAGCAATTGGCCTCAGGTCTTCTGAGCCCCTTATGCAAAGTACGGTGAAAAAGGTCATCTGACTGGAGAATGGGGAGCAATCTGCTCTTACAGGATTGTAAGTGTTCCCATCTCTCACCTTATTTCAGAAACCAGTGGCTGAAGAAGTAGGTGACTCCTATCATTGGGGTCCCCCAAAGCCTCGAAGGGAGACACAGAGAGGCAATGACAATTTACTCAGACCAGAACTGAGTAACCGCTCTTTGTGCCCCTCATCTCCCTCCATGCCCCGCTGCAATGCCTGTAGCTAGACAGGTGAGAGGAGGTGATCAAGAAAAGGATGAGTCACCCATGTTCCCTTCCTGAAGCCCCAGGAGAAAAGGCATTTTCACCTGAAGAGATTTTCAGTTAACCAGGATTTGGCGATTTTATTACTAAGTGGAGTCTTGAGATTTAATGTACTCATAGGTGGGACTTTTGTGTGTGTGCAGGTGGTACTGGGGGATGAACACAAGGGAGCTTTACCACTGAGCTATGTTTAAATTGCCCAGGCTGGTCTCAAACTTGAGATACTCTTGGCTAAGCCTCCTGAGTCTGGGATCACAGGCATGCATCACCAAACCCAGCTTCAAGAACAGCTGATTCTAGCAGGGCATGGTGGCACATGCCTGTAATCCCAGCAGTTTGGGAGGCTGAGGCAGAAGGATTGCGAATTCAAAGCCAGCCTAAGCAACTTAGCAAGACCCTGTCTCTTTATAAACTATAAAAAGTACTGGTGATGTGGCTCAGTGGTTGAGTGCCCCTGTGTTCAATCCCTAGAACAACAACAACAAAAAAGAATAGCTGATTATATTGCTTACAAATGATCATGAAATTCACAAATCTGCTTGTGTTTCCATCTGGACAGTGGCCCCTGTCCATGCTGAGGGGACAGGTGAGGAAATCAAGGAGCTGTCCTTATGCTGTCACATGTCCACTTGAACAAGCAGACATGCTTGTTTCATAAAGTAAGGGATACATTTACAATCCAAGTCTCTACAGGGAAAATTGTGACAGACTCTGAAATGGATGAAAATTTCATAGGTGTCTCATTATTGATTGGATGGGGTCCTCTGACCCTTTGTCTTTAAGCAATTTCATAACTCTATAGGTTGTAGAAAATTAGTAGCAAGGTAATGACTCTTGTCCACAGACATGCAAATAAATGTCCAGTGGAAACAATTGATTTCCCCTCCTACCCTGTGAAAGAAGCCAATTTTGCAACTGTTAATCAGATTCACCTCAGCATTCCTGACTTCCTACACATGTGGATTCTTTTTACATTCTTCTTGGACTAGTTATAACATTTTATTGTGAATTAACAAATAAAATCTTTGATGGTATTCACTATTTGCGTGTGAGTCATGATTTTGCTTGGAAAAAATTAATAATATTGATAATGGACTACATATTTCCAAAAAGCTGGATGAAAAGATTTTGAGGGTTATCACAACAAAGAAATGATAAATATTTGAGAAGATAGATATGCTTAACCTGATTTTGTCATTGTTCAATGTATACGATGTATTTACATGGTCCTTCATAAATATGTGAAATTGTCATGCTTTAATTAAAAACAAACAAATTAGAATAAGTTAATTCTCCTTACTCAAAGGAAACAGACTTCCCCTTCTCTTTCTTTTTTTTTTTAATATTTATTTATTTATTTTTTAGTTTTAGGTGGACACAATAGCTTTATTTTATTTTTATGTGGTGCTGAGGATCGAACCCAGTGCCTCACGCGTGCTAGCTACCACTGCGCCACAATCCCAGCCCCCCCCTTCTCTTTCTTAGAGCCTTTCCTTTAGAAAACTTGTAATTGTAGGTTCTCTGTCTACTTCTTTTTATGTAAATCTGTTCAAAAGCTTCTTGCCAATTTTACAACCCAGGAACATTTCATTAAGGACCTGGGAGCCCCATCTGAAATGTCATCACCATGGCAGACAACATTCTTCTCTCTCAGTTTCTGTGGGAGGGTGGAAGCTTAAGTTCAGCCTGGTGCCTGCCTGAAGCTGTAAACCCACTTCCAGTCTTAAGATATGAGTTTATTTTTTCCTCTGGATGAAAGCAATTAGCAAACCAGATGTCCTGGGGGCACTCAGGGTACACTACATGTGACCAGTGGTGTTGTGGAGATCTCTTACCTGAGGACAAGTTCCCCATTTCTCCTGAGAACATAGACAGAATGGGTTGTACCTGGCTATATACAGGGGTGAGATGTCTGTCTTTGCAATCTCTTAGAGGGTTGCCAATAATGAGCATTACAGTCTATTCAATGCTTACTCAATAATTAAACTGGCTTTTTCCATTTACTTTTATGGAAAGGTTTTCTGAGTTGGCAGATTTTTGTTTTTAATCTTCTGGCCAACATGGCCTGATGTTCCATCCCTCCAGAGCCTCTGCAAGCTTGGTGAAGGCATGGCAGAAAGGGACCTTCCCCAGGAACAGCGCAAGCCAGGCTAGCTGGAGTGCATAGCACAGGCTGATCCCTCAGAGGCTCAGGTCAGTGGGGGTTAAAGCCCTGTTAATGCTGTATCTTCTGTTCTTATCCTGAGATGGCTTAAGCCCTGCCCTGCACCCACACATCCTCCTTCTCTGCACATTCTTTCTTTATCCAAGTTAACACCACTGATAAGGTTAGACACAGGCTCTTTAACTGTCTGTCCTGGCATGAGGAATATGTGACCCTGCATGCTTCTCCAGCAGGCGTAGGCTGTTCAAAGTCTCACACTGTCAAGGCTTGATGGATGCCTGCTGTCCACAACCCACCCACCCTCCAGTCCAAACCCTTTCCACAGGCTGAGGCTCCTCCTCAGACAGAGATAGCCAGAAGGGAAATACAAATTAAAATCATAAAAAGTTAAATGATAAATAATAAAAGTTGAAAGTAGAGAGAGGTCATGTGAGGCTGGGAAGAGTGAAGTCAAATGAGGGATGGGAAAAGGTTGGTCAATGGTCCCAAGTCACAGTTAATAGGAGAAATGCAGCTAAACTTCTGGAATTTTGTAGACTGAAAGTTGAGAGTATGAAGGTGCAGAGAGTTTGTGCAGAGGGGGGCACAGCTGGGAGTGGTTGTGTAGCTAAGATAAAAAAGCAGACACACCCCCCCAGTAGGTACATAAGTGCTCCCAACCTGTTTGGAGCTCAGTGTCCTCATGTGTCAAGGAGGGTGTGACTGCATCTTGATAGTACCTGATGGCCACAGAGATCTGTTTTGCCCTTGACACTCATCAGGGCTGGTACTCCATGTACATGGCAATCTGCTCATCTCCAACTGATGCCCTCCCTCTCTCAGCAATAACTGAATTTGAGGCTATGCCCAGGACCCTAGAATAAAGCCTCCACTTTACCCTCCCTTGGTGGCAGGGGTGACCTCATGTGGTGGCAGTTTTCTCTTTAAGAGATAGATATGTGTACACCTCCATTAAAGCCTTCTGCCTGGCACACAGCTTGCACGCAGCCTCCTTGGGCCGTGAAGGTGAGGGCTTGGGGACTACAAACTGAGCCACACTGGGCCCTGAAACAAGAGTATCACACATCACCTCAACCTCTGTCCTAACACAAAGAGAACAAGTTCCATCTGATAGAAGCTGCTGTTCAGAGTCTTCATACTTATAGTGGAATCTAATCCTAAACAATACAGAGTGAAAATTATTTCCATCTTCAAATAGGAAACAGGCACTGCATGGTTAAGCAACTTGTCTGGGTCTTACACATCCCAGATAGGTAAGTCTGAATTTGTACTGATCTTTGTTTAGCTTCCAGAGCGCAGCACAAGGCAGCTGTCTGGGGCTCCCTCTCTAGGAGCATAAACTAGCTGTACATATCCCATAAGTCCTTGCACCTAGAAGTATACCCAGCATATCCAGGGCCTTCAAATGAAGATGTCTGAATTACACAACCTGTTAGCAGCACATACCCAACCTTCTGGCCTCCTATTCTGAGGCCATCTCAGAGTAGGCTGATTTTAGTTCAGAACCACTGGGCACATCCACACGCTGGGCCACTGGATTAAAGAGCAGATGGTTCAAGGGAGGGCCAGTACCCCTTATCGTCTCCTCCTCTCCAGGTGGCAGAGTCCTGGAAGCCACAGTCACGTTCATACACCACCCAGAAGTGATAACATGATAGAATTCAGTATATCATTTAGTGTAGAGGTCCTACCATCATGAGGCTGAGGCCACTTATCCACCCACTGAATTAATACTGGCATGTTGACCTCAACCTCGTAGTTCTGCTCTCAATTTCTTGAAACTCAAAACCCACCATGCTAAGACAAAACCCAGAATAAAAGATTACATGGAGAGAGAAGCCTGACCCTTGATCATCCATCTATAAAACTGGACATGAGAGAACGAGGCCTTGATGAACCCCTCAGCCTCAGTCAAATGGCCATCTCCAAGCTCAGGCAGGAAGAGACAAAGACCTGCCTGGTCAGCACACAGCATCCTGAGAAATAAGAAACTATTACCCCAGCTCTATTTTGTAGTTTGTATTTTATTAGAGACAGGGTCTCACTGAGTTGCTTAACACCTCGCAGTTGCTGAGACTGGCTTTGAACTCGTGATCCTCCTGTCTCAGCTTCCCAAGCCACTAGATTATAGGCATGTACCACCGCTCCCAGCACCTTTACTGTTTTGAGCCATTAAGATTTGGCACGGCTTGTGCTGTACCAACGGTAAGTGGTACATCAACTTAGCCAATATCCTGATGAAGACAAACAGCATTGACAAAGTTTGAAAATTAACCAGAAATAGAGACATTTTTCTTTTATTTTGACCATTGATTTCAAGAAACAGAACCCTGTACCCAAAATACTGTTTAGTGGCACCCCAGGTACCCAGTTCTCTGGCTAGTTACTTTGAACCAGCCTAAAGTAGAGGCAGGGAGCACTGAGGTTGGCAGAGTTCAGTTGAGGACTATGGGAGTGCAAGCCAGAAGCACTGGAACAACTCTTGCCAGATCATCAAGATTGGCCCTCCAAGAGTCTCCTTACCCTACAGTGAACCCCCTCAACCCAGTCTCTGCTACCATGTGGTGTGACAAGAGTCCCCTGCTCGGCCTTCTGGCCCCCTTGCTCCTATTTAAAAAAACAAAAAACCAAAAACTTATTTAGTAACAGCAATTAAATCATGGTAAGGCCGACTTTATTCAGACCATTATGATAGGTGTAGGGACCACAGCAATGGTATTTTTCAGTGAGGAAAGACAGTAGGATCAACTCCAAATACAGTGTGGTCACGTGGAATTCATAGTCAAGGAGCAGGTGGAGTCAGTGGATTGAAAATGACTAAGAGAAGACAACAGGATAGGAAAATTGTGGTGACACTAACCTCCCAGAATTCTTGCCAACGTGGTCAGACATCACCTGGGGGAGGAACAGGAAGAAGAATCTGATCAATTATGGGGACAGGGCCTCTGGTTAAACTAACTTAGCAGGTTCTTTGCAAAAACTAGAGAAACAGAAGTGTGTCAATGAGCCTAAGAAAAGGATCAAGGGTCTGACTACAGTTTAACCAAGTGGAGAATCTCTGTCTCCATGGGGTTGGAGGGAGCAGACCCTTGTCTGCCTCTATGGCTTCAGGTCTCAGTCCACAATCACCTCCAGGAAGGATCTCCTGACTCAAGGCTGGACACTCTTCCTCCCAGGACTGGCTTGGCTCACCATGACTTCCTGTGAGCACTTTGAAGGCAGCATGTTTGTCATCTCTGTCCTGGCACAGAGCAGGCACTCTGCAAATGAATTGTGAATGAGTGAAGTGACATAAATCTCTACACCTGTGAAGGTTGAGGAGTTTTTGTTTTGTTTTGTTTTTAATAGATTCTGTAGTCAATGGAGTTTGCCAGCCTCAGCTGTTTATAATTGGAGGTTCCTCATTGGGTAGTAAATAAAGTACATCTTCCTCTAAAAGCCATCAGCATGGGACCTAGCCAGAGACAGTGCACCAAGGAAGCCCCTGCAGTGGGAAGGAGTACCTTGGTACCTGCTATCTGTGCTGGGCATGTGCAAGTGTGCACGTGGAGGGAGGGGTTTGCACATGTACTTGCATGTGTGTGTATGCATGCAGTGTGGGTGCTGTAAGGAGACCCCCTCTTGCTGGCCTCTCTTCCACTGCCCATGCATCCCTGTCTCCACACTCCACTCTCACTACCCCTTTCCTCTGGGATACATCACACCCTTTCTGCCATCCAGGCATCTGGAGCAGCCTCTGACCTTCATTTGTCACCTAACCTCAGCCCTCCCCCTCCTGTCTGTGGATCGTCCCCCAGGATGCTCTGCTGACGTGCAAAGCCACACAGCTCCAAAATAGAACCTTATCTCTGTCAGCAGGACCTCTACCAGCTTCTCCCAGGACCCCCTAAACTCTCAGCTTCCTCTCCATCTCCACCTCTCCCATATGCCAGAGAAACAGGGTTGGCTTCCACACAAGCAGAGGAAACACCCTGAGAGTCCTATGAACTGTTTGATCAGAGACACCCATGCCACTGCCTACTGCCACTTATATGCTTATGACTGGATGTCAGGAATCCATCACATCAGCTCCAGAAGAAACAGATGACTGAAGAGACTAAATCAGTAACGAAAATGTTAACCATATGTTAGAGCACGAGTTCAGCTGGCTTCACCCCTGAGCATCACCAAATTCCCAGAAAAGTGCATATGAGGTATGCAGGGAGAGAGTGCTCTATTGCTTGTGACCTCATCTTAGTAAGACTATGCCCCTGGGCTGTGACTTTCACCAGTGCTTCTCAGGCTCTTTTTCCCCACCCCTCACTTTCAGGCGAGACAGGAAGGATAGAGATGCCTAGAGTTGGACACTCCTGTTCCCCCGCAGCCCTGGCCAGTTAGGTTCTGGTACTAATTTCCCTTGTGGGCAGGTCTTATTAAGAACAGAATGTTGGGGCTGGGGTTGTTGCTCAGTGGTGGAGCACTTTGCCTAGCATGTGTGAGGCATTGGGTTTGATTCTCAGCACCACATATAAATAAATAAAATAAAAGTCCATTGACAACTAACTAAATAAATAAAAAGAATAGAATGCTCGGGGTGGAGTCGTGGCTTAGTGGTAGAGCGCTTGCCTAGCACATGTGAGGCACTAGGTTCAATCCTCTGCACGACATAAAAAAAAAAAAACAAATAAAGGCATTGTGTTCACCTACAACTAAAACAATATTTTTAAAAAAAGAACAGGGGCTGGGGCTGGGGTTGTGGCTCAGTGGCAGAGCGCTTGCCTCACATGTGTGAGGCACTGGGTTCAATCCTCAGCACCACATAAAAATAAATAAATATATTGTATCCATCTACAACTTAAAAAAAAAAAACAGAATGTTCTAAAGCTAGGCTCAATGGTTCACACCTGTAGTCCCAGCTACTTAAAAGGCTGAGGCAGCAAGGCCAGCTCAGCAACTTAGCGAGATTGTCTTAAAATAGAAAATAAGGGCTGGGGCTAGGGCCCAGTGGAAGAGCGCTTGCCTCGCACACGTTGAGGCCCTGGGTTCGATCCTCAGCACCACATAAAAATAAATAAAGACATTTGTGTCCATCTACAACTAAAAAAAAATTTTTTTTTAAATAGAAAATAAAAAGGACTAGGAATGTAACTCAGTGGTGAAGCACCCTTGGGTTCATAACCAACCAAAGAACTAAGCAACAAACAAAAAACCAGAATGCTCTAGAATATTTCAAAATAGTTATTAATAGTTATTTTTGAAATACTCAAGGCTTTTTCTTTTTTCTTTTTCTTCACTGTGACAGTACGGTGGGGCCTCTGGAGATAAAACTTGTGAAAGTATGGAGTCTCCCTAAAAGCATTTCTCTGGAATTTTTAATTCTTGAGATTGTCCATGTTGAACCTCCAACAAATTTTCAATTATAGTGTAAGTTCTTATGCCCCAGTACTGGATGTAGCTGTGGATTTCTGCTCCAGTATGATGTGGCTATCTGTATTTGCCTGTCAGAACTAAGTTTCTGTTACAATGGTTTGTCTTGAGACCTCAATTCTTTGGTGGATCTCAATTGTTAATTTTGAGTTTATTCCACTTTTATTTCTTATTGTAAGGATTGAATGGTGACTTCCAATATCTTTATGTGCCTGACCAGAAACCAGATGTTAAAGCTGTTTTTAAAAAAATTCAGTCTTAGGGCTGGGGTTGTGGCTCAGCGGTACAGCACTTGCCTGGAATGTGTGAGGCACTGGATTCGATCCTCTACACCACATAAAAATAAACAAAATTAAGGTTATTGTGTCCATCTACAACTAAAAAAATGTTTTTGGGGTGCCAGGGATTGAACTCAGGGGTACTCAACCACTGAGCCACATCCCCAGCCCTATTTTGTGTTTTTATGTAGAGACAGGGTCTCACTGAGTTGCTTAGCGCCTTACCATTGCTGAGGCTGGCTTTGAACTCGCAATTCTCCTGTCTCAGCCTCCCAAAGTGTTAGGATTACAAGTGTTAGCCACTGTGCCCAACTTAAAAATTTTTTTTTTAAAAATTCAGTCTCTTCATGTTAATTTTCTTTCTAAAATTATTAGTAAGTAATTGGAAAGCAATATTGGGAAAGATGGTGGAGCAGGAAACCCCTGGAATCTCTCTCCACCCAGATAGCAAACTGGCAGAATATGACTGCTACAGTATTCTAGATTCTACATTTGTCTGTTTGGTACCCATTCACTGTAACCAAAAAAAGTAACATTTTTTTTTCCTCATAAAAGGAATATGAAAGCCAAAGATTTTTTTCTTTGTGAAATTGCTTCATATTACTCTGTTGTGTCCAATTTTTTTCCAGTAAGAAAACCCCAAAGAAGCTGGGTGTGGTGGCACACGCCTTTAATCCCAGGGGCTTGGGAGGCTGAGGCTGGAGGATCATGAGTCCAAAGCCAGCCTCAGCAACTTAGTGAGACCCTGTCTCTAAATAAAATATAAAAAGGGATGGGGATGTGGCTAAGTGGTTAAATGCCCTGGGTTCAACTCCTGGTATCAAAATAAAACAAAACAACCCAAAGAGATATAAAAGAATAGTGAATGACCTCTACATGACTGTTATGGTTTGTCTTTAAAGCCAAAAACCTTTGAAAATTGGTCTTCAAATTGGGCAGATTAAAACAAATTCACTTTCTCCAAAATTTCAATTGGCAAGCTTTCATACTGTAAGTTGTGTACTTTCTACCTATGTGCTCCCATAAATGTACCTCTCTCAATTCAATTCATCCTCCTCTTCTAAAAGATCACACACCTCATTTGCAGGTAAATGGATGGAGTTGGAGAATATCATGCTAAGTGAAGTAAGCCAATCTCAGAAAACCAAATGCCGAATGTACTCGTTGATAACTGGATGCTGATCCATAATGTGGGGAAGGTCATGGGAACAATGGTGGATCTCTGTTCACAGAGGTGTAAGGGGGGAGCGGGCATGGGGGACAGTAAAAATGGTGGAATTTGATGGTCATCATAGCCCTAACTTTATGTATGACTGCATATACGTTGTGATTCTATACAAATTACAACTAGAGAATTGATATGTTTTCCTTTATCTATGTACAATGAATCAAATTGCACTCTGTTAACATGTAAGCCTAAATAGAACAAATAAATAAAATATGAAAAAAAAAAAGATCACATACCTATTCTAACAGCTGAGTCTCCAGGCTGCTGATGACATTAACTCTCAATATTTCAACTATTATCCTGTTTTTTTTTTTTTCTTTCTGAATCTGGCATGCTAGCTGAAAGCAGCCCTTTAAATTGGAGTTCCTCTGTCTCTTCTGCATGAAGTACTAATGTATCCCAATATTTCCAATGAAGTTTAAATCTGACACTGAATTTGGTAATGGTCAACTTCACAGCTCTCTTTTGAAGCCAGTTTGAGTCTTAGTCTTCAGTTGTATCAAATCACTCATTTCATTTGTATGTCTTTTCTCTTTCCTAGAGTCCCTATCTGACTTATCAGTTAAATTTGTAGAACTTAACTCATCCATAAAGAATTAATCAGTTTCCTCTCCTGAGTGATGCTGCTATCTGGCAGGTATGAACCGGATTTCCTGCTGCAGTTTCCCTGGCCCCGCTGCCCTCAGACAAATTTTCCTCACTGAAAGGCCTGAGGGGAATATTTCTTCCTGAATTTGCTTTAGCCACCTCCTCTTTCTGACTGATGACAGGCAGTCCTTTGATGACAACATCTCATTGCTCCTTGAACTACTCACAGACCCAGTAACCTTTCTACTTTAGTTTTCAGCATTTTGTTGTGTCAGTATGATAGACACTTTTCCAACAGTGGGATGAGAAGACAAAATTGAGAAGGTGCCTCTTAGAATGCAAAGAGATCTCTGTTGACCTGGCTCTCCCTTGCCAAGCTCAGTCTGTTTTCTTTTCTTCTGCCATCACTGCCATGGAGATAAGGAATGTTCAGACCTAGAGCTGTATGGCTGCAAATCTGGGTAGATTCTGCCCTGTTTTTCTATAATATTTTCACATGAATTTAATCCTGTTCCTTTGCGGCTTCACTGGTTCACTCTCTTCCCCACTGCCATTGACAGAGGACCGTGTGGGAATCAGGCTTTCACGTTGAGCACTGGATTTAGTGTTACTCTGCAGACCCTTCCTTTATTTAAGAAATATTGCATTTACCTTTTTGCTCATTAGAGGCATCTAAGTGTCTTGGTTGATTGTTTGAAACTATGCTGTCATTCATTGAGTTCCTCCTTTCTGCAGGTTTAGATGTTGAGATTTACCCTACTGAGTGTCACTAGTGACGCTGCAGTATTGCTCGTCTGGTTTGCCGGTGTGGCCTTTCATAACAGCAGGTGATTTCAAGGGACTGATGACCATGGGTTTCTCCTGGGACATTTATCTTCATTCATTACATGTGTCTTGGAGCTCTCAGCAGAATGTGGATGGGGATGAATGACTTCATGATTTGATTCTCTTTCTAAAAAACTATGGTAACAACAGGCTTGGATTTAGAGTCATCTTTTTTTTTATTATTATTTTTTATTTTGGTACTGGGGATTGAACTCAGGGGCACTCAACCACTGAGCCCCAGCCCTGTTTTTTGTTTTTTCTTTTATATAGAGACAGGGTCTCACTGAGTTGCTTAGTGTCTCGTTGTTGCTGAGGCTGGCTTTAAACTCGCGATTCTTCGGTCTCAGCTTCCCAAAGTGCTGGGATTATAGGCAAGCGCCACCGTGCCCAGCTAGAGTCATCATTTTTAATGTTATTTTTGGAGGTTTTTGCCTTTGTAGACTCCAAATCAAGAAGAATTGGTGTTTTTTCTGGGCCTCCTCAAGATGCTTCTCATAGAAGGTCTTTCTTCAGACCGTTCCCTTAATGTTGTTCTCAGTTTTGCCTGCTCTGGGCTATAAACTCTTGGCATTGGTGGCAGCTTTCCTTCAATAATCCAATAAAGAATTCATGTTATTTGCATTGAAGGCATAGTTCAGCTTCAGAGAGGCCATTTCATAGACACATGTCAGGATGGAGGCTCAGACCCTGGGAAACAGATTCCAGATCCCTGCAAATGAAGGAAGATGTGAGGCACAGTTGAGATAGTAGACATTCTCTTTTTTTTAAAAAATATTTTTTTAGTTGTAGATGGACACAATGTCTTTATTTTATTGCTTTGTATGTGTTGCTGAGGATCGAACCCAGGGCCTCACTCATACGAGGCAAGCGCTCTACCACTGAGCTACAATCCCAGCCCCAGTAGACATTATTTATTTGGAAACTGCAGCAACCCCCCAGCCTCCAGCTCCAGCCCCCTGAGTCCTTTATGGACCATTTTTAATATGCAGGCCAGAAAAAGAAGACACATTGCCAACAGGTTACATAAGTGGATGCATGCTCACAAGCAAATCTTTATGACCTTAGCAGGTGTTCATGAGCTTGGCTACATACAAAAACATAGTCCACTGGAAGCTTCAGCAGAGAAGCCTAACTATAGCCATCTTGGGCTTGCCCAAGAACACATAATCCCAAAGCCCAAACATAGGGTCTGTTTGAGAACAATTCAAGGCTCATCTAATAGGGTTTGCCAATGAGGGTGCTTGCCATGTCACATTGTTCTCTAACAGTCAATTCCTAGGTCACCCACTTGGATGATGTTTGTTTGTATTAGAAAGAGATTTTGAGTTTTCAGATCTAGATGAAGGTTGTGTTTCTTACGTAAATACTGAAAAACTATGGCAAACTGTACAAACCACTCTACTATTAGACTGTCAGGCAGAAGTTTCCCTTTTTGCTCCTGGAACTCTGGGTACAGATCACCTCCTTCATAGAGCCCATGAACAATGTGGAATAGACCTTTCCTCCCTCCCATGATGCTTTGTAGTTGACAATGTTGGAGTGCTTCAACTGAGACAAGAACTGAGCTTCTTTCTCAGCAGGTGTAGGCATTTAAGAGCTTCAGTTTTTTGATAACATACAGTCTGATGTTCCACTGATACTTCATAAGCATCACCTCCCTGTAGCTGCCCTGCCCACAACCTACAGGGAGCAGTAGGGGTATATTCCCAGCTCAGATCCCAGTCGGGATGTAGCAGCAGCATTGGGTAGGTCTGTGGGCCATGGCAGAAGGCCCTGCTCATGCTGGAGAGACTGCAGTGGGACAGGCTATGGAGGTCACCTGGCCAGGGCAGGAGAACTGAGACCTCACCCACCACATCATTGCTGCCATAGCTGCTAGTAATAATTTTTAAATAAATAAAACTTAGAAAACTTGGGGGAAGGGGCAACACCTGGTTTCCAGAGTTTTCACATTATGAAATTGAAATATTCAATTTTCAACTAAAAACATCACAAAGCAGATCAAGAAACAGGAGTGTATGACCCATTCCAAGGAAAAAATAAATCAACAGAAACCACACCAGAGAAAGGCCAAATAGCTGACTTGCTAAACAAAGACTTTAAAACAACCATTTTAAAGATACCAGAAGAGCTAAGTGAAAATATGGGCAGTGAAGAAAATGATGTATGTAGAAATGGGAATATCGGTAAAGAGATAGAAAACTTTTTATTGTTGTTTAGGTAGTAAAAAAGAAATTCTGGCTGGGCCCAGTGGCACATGCCTGTAATCCCAATGGCTCAGGAGGCTGAGGCAGGAGGATCCAGAGTTCAAAACCAGCCTCAGTGACTTAGCAAGGCCCTAAGCAACTCAGCAAGACCCTGTCTCTAAATAAAATATAAAAAAGAACTGGGGATAGGACTCAGTGGTTAAGCATGCCTCTGAGTTCATCCCAGTACCAAAAAATAAATAATAATAACAATAGTAATAATACAATGAAGGGAAGGGAGGGGTAATGGGATTAGGAAAGACAGTAGAATGAATTAGACATAACCTTCCTATGTTCATAAATGAATACACCACCAGTGAAACTCCACATTATGTACAACCTCAAGAATAGAATCCTAATTAGAATTAGTTACACTCCATGTCTGTATATGTCAAAATACACTCTACTGTCATGTATATCTAAAAAGAACAAATTAAAAAGTTAGAAAAAATAATTCTGGAGCTGAAAAATATAATAACTAAGATGAAATATTCATTAAGAAATTAAAGGACAGGGGCTAGGGCTGCAGCTCAGTGGTAGAGCACTTGCCTAGCATGCGTGAGGCACTGGGTTCGATCCTCAGCACCATATATAAATAATAAATAAATAAAATAAAGATCCATCAACAACTAAAATATATATATAAAAAAAGAGATCCAAGGACAAATTTCAGCAAACTTGAAGATTAGACAATCTAAATTATCAAATCCAAAGAACAGAAAAAATAAATGTTGCAGAAAAGTAAGCAGAGACTAAGGGACCTGTGGAACACCATCAAACAGACCCATGTATCCATGATGGGAATTCCAGAAAAAAAAGAATGCAAGGGACTGAGGGATTTTTGAAGAAATAATGGCTAAAAATTTCTCAGATTTGGTGAATGGTATGACTATAAGCATCCTCAAAGCTTAAAACAACAATAACAACAACCAAACCTCCAAGTATGTTAAACCCTGATACCCATACTGAGGAAAAAAGTGATACAAGTCATGCCACAGTATTCATGGGGGATTGGTTACACACCACCAATAGACACCAAAATTAGTAGATGCCCAAGTCCTTTAAGGTGGCCTTCTGTACCCACAGGTGTAAAACCCATGGACACAGAGGATCAACTATATAATCAAGCTGCTAAAAGCAAAAGACAAGAAGACAATCTTTTAAAAATATTTTTTTTTATTTATTTATTTTTGGTACCAGGGATCGAACTCAGGGGTACTCAACCACTGAGCCACATCCCCAGCCCTATTTTGTGTTTTATGCAGAGACAGGGTCTCACTGAGTGGCTTAGCACTCGCTGTTGCTGAGGCGGGCTTTGAACTCACGATTCTCCAGTCTCAGCCCCAAAGTGCTGGGATTATAGGCGTGCACCACCACACCTGGATCTAAAATTTTAATTGACATAATAATTATACATATTTATGGAGTATAGTGTGACATATCTGTTGTGCCTTGAGTGGGTCTGCCGATGAGCTGGGGTCCCGGGGGAACGAAAGTAATGGGGTCCCGCTGGAGGAGGTATGGGGTGGACGGTCGCGGAGTCACTCACCCCAGATTCCGGGGGTTGGTAAAACTGCTCTGCCGGAGCAAGAGGCAGAACCCGTTTATTCCAGGAAATGTAACAGCTTATGAACGGTCCTCGGACCAATCATGGCCCTGAGGTTACAGTCAATGGGGTACTGTTCTGTGTCAGGTGCGCAGTCAATCAGCTTAGGGTAAGGAAGGGGGAGGGGAGGCATTGAAGGTATGGAGACAGCTCCTACACATATCAATTTATATATACAATGTATGCAGGGTAATTGACCTATCCATCACCTTAAACATTTACCATTTCTTTGTGTTAGAAAAATTCAAAATTCTATTAACTATTTTGAAACATATAATTAACTATTGTCAACCATAGTTACCCTCCTGTGTTATACAACATTAGAAGTTATACCTCTTATCCACTTGTATCCCTGTACCTATAAATTGCTCAAGGAGACAATCTTGAAGGCATCAAGAGAGAAGTGACCCCTCAAATATAAGGGATCCTCAAAAACATGATCAGATTTCTCATCAGAAACCTTGGAAAGAAATGCTACAGGGAGTCCTACAAGTTGAAATGAAAGTAACTTAAAACCAGGAAAAAAATAAAGACCTCCGGTAAAGGTACACAGGGGTAATTATAAAAACTAGTATTGCTATAACTTTGGTTTGTAGTTCCAATAAGTGGTTACTAATTCTACCAAGTGGGATTTGCTTCTGAAATGCAAAAATGGTCTGACATAACAAAATTTAAAAATGTAATATACCACCTGAATGAAAAGGGGCAGGGGGAAACAACATGATCATCTCAATTTATGCAGAGAAAAGTATTTGGCAAAATTTAACACCTTATCATGATAAAACAAACAGAAACTTCAGGAAACTAGGAATATATGGAAACTATCTTAAATAGTAAGATCCATATATGAAGAATCCACAGCTAACATCACACTCAATGCTGACTTGAAATTTTTTCCTTTAAGATCACTTCACCGGGTTGGGGTTATGGCGCAGTGGTAGCGTGCTCGCCTAGCACGCATGAGGCACTGGGTTTGATCCTCAGCACCACATAAGAATAAAATAAAGATATTCTATCCACCTACAACTAAAAAATAAATATTAAAAAAAAAAAGATCACTTCACCATTCCCATTCAACACAGGTGTTGGAAATTCCAAACCAGAGTAACTAGGCAAGAAAAAGAAGATGTATCCAAATTGCAAAGGAAGAAGTAAAACTGTTTGCCCAGTACATGCACAATGTGCCAAGTGAAGACTCAGCACAGTACAACGTTTCCAGCAGTCAGGCTGCCGTTGTATGAATTCCAGTTGTTGCTCACTAACTGGATGATCCCTAATTTGCCTCAGTTTCTTCATTTGTAAAATTGAAGAACAAGTTCATGCTTCAAAGGGTGGATTAAAAAGTCAAGTACTTAGAACAGTGGTAAATCTATTACCGGAGTTTCCTTGCAACCCACTCCCCACCCCACATAAGCACTGGGACCTGAACCCAGCGACCCTCTATCACTGAACTTCATCCCTGTCCCTTTTCATCTTATTTTGTGACAGGACTAAATTGCCCAGGGTAGGCTCAAACCTGGGATCCTCCTGCCTCAGGGTCCCAGTAGCTGTGATTACAGGTGTGTGCTATCACGCAGGCCCACTACAGGACGATGGTGTGTTCATATATACTTCTTGTGGAGACAAAACTTAGACTTAAGAACAGATGCACCAAGGGAAGCCAGACCGAGAGTCACAGCAAAGGTGGGAGTGGGAAGAAAACTGTACAGGGACGAACCGCTGGGTTCGGTTAGAAATTCTACGAATTAGTGGGTAGAAAGAGTACGAAGAGTGGGGTCAGGAGAGTGGAGAATATGGGATGGCGGCTGGGGAGCGTCTGACAGGAGCACCCCGGGTTCGGAAGCACAGGGAGGCCAGAGAGTGACTAGCCGCTCCCGGGCCCGCTCCACCGCCTTTTCGGGTTTGCAGCTGGCCCCTCGTCCCTTCTGCCAGGATCCTCTCGCTTGCAGTCGCTTGCGGGCCCTTACGCTCAGGTGAGCCACTCTGCGAGGAGAGCGAGGACTTTCAGAAACCCAGGGAGACCCGAGGGGCTTCTGGGCAGGGCCTGACAGTCCACGAGGCCCAACGAGACCAGGAACCTCCCACCGCGCGCCCAATCACCCAGCTCCCAGAGTGCACGCATGCGTACGGAACCCGCTGCGCCTTTCCCGCCCCGCATTGCCAAGGGAACCTGGGACCCGGCTTTGCGCTCCCTTGTCTGGCGCTTCCAGGGCTAGGGGCGCGCGAGGATCGGCGGGATACGGCGCAAGATGATTGACAGAGCTGAGAGGGCAACGATTGGCAAGATGCGGCTATGGGCGGGCCAGGCGCATGGGGATTGGCAGGGCGCGGCGATGGGCGGGACAGGCGCGCCGGGATTGGCGGGATACGACGATGGGCGGCCTGGGCGCGCGGGGATTCGCGGGATGTGGCGCGCCGCGCGGTGAGTGCAGACCTGCGGGGTTGAGTAGGCTCAAGGCCACGGGTCCGGGCCGAGGGCTCCCGGGGCAGTAGCTCGCATCTCGGGGAACATTCTGCACTGCTGCGCGGAACCGAGCTTTGGACGCGGGGGGAGGGCGGCTGCCGGTGGGTCCGACGCCCGCTGCAGTCTGCGGGGTAGAGGGCGGGCCGCAGCCACCGTAGCACACGTTTGGCCTAAAGTGGATTGAGATTCGCTCTTTCGGTAAATAACGAGAGCTCGCATTGTGCAACAGAGCTGTCCAATAGAGAGAACACGAACGAGCTATGGGGTTTTGAACTTCTAAACAAAACAGTAACGGGGGGTGGGGGGGAGACAGCGTGCGTAGAAAGCTGTGTTGGTAATATATCCAAACTACTGTCATTTCAGCTGTGTGAAGAATATCTTGAGATATTCTTTGTATTACTTTTCAAAATCAAATGTACATCCTGCGGGTACACCTCCGTTGAACTCCGTAGGGAACAAACAGTCCGATTCTAGGTGCTGGTAATATCTCCAGGAATAAAACAAAAATCTTTGTCCTCCTGGAGTTTATTGTCTAGTTGGAGGAGGCAGACAAACTTAAAATATATATTTGTTAGGAGAAAATACTGTAAAAAACAACAATAGGAGAAGCAGACATACCCAGAAGGATTGCACTTGTGAATTAGGTGGAGGAGAGTAGGTGAGTTTTGAGTTAAGGACTTGAAGAACCAGTGAGGTATATGGGAGAGCCAACAAGAGTACAGAGACCTCTCCTGGAGCTCCTGCTGTGGGAGGGTCACTAGGAGGAATGAGAGACATGGTAGAGGATGACCATTGTGGCAGATCTCATAGGCCACTATAAGAATATAGGGCTTTACATAGTGAAATAGGGAACCTTTGGAGAGTTTCCAGCAGAGCAGCAACTGATTTCTGTTTTACTTAAATTAGTTTTATTTTTATTACTTAGTTATTATTATTCTTTAATGGTAAACTTATTTAGTAATAAGGCTGGCCTCGTTCTCTGAGATGGAGCTGGATGGAGGCAAATCAGGAATTCCATTTGGGGTGTGCTAAGTTTGAGACTCTGGTAGCTATGCAGATGGAAATGCCTGAGTTTTGGATTTGCAGAGAGCTCCAGATGGGAGAATCACTCTCAGCTTTCCTTTTCTTCCTGCCTGGCTTAGGGTTATGAGTGAGACATCTGTATCCGGACACGACAGTTCATAGAGAACACTATGTCTGTTCACCCCCCTCCCTTTTTTTTTTGGTGCTGGGAATTGAACCCAGGGGTGTTTAACCACTGAGCCACTGTCCCAGACATTTTTATTTCTTGGGAAGTTGCTTAGGGCCTAAGTTGCTGAGGCTGGCTTTGAACTTTTTTTTCTTTTTCTTTTTTAAGAAATTTTTTTGGTTATTGTTTTATTTATTTGTATGCAGTGCTGAGACTCGAACCCAGTGTTTCATGCATGCTAGGCAAGTGCTTTACCACTGAGCTACAACTTCAGCCCCTGGCTTTGAGCTTTTTTTTTTTAAGATATATATATATATTTTTAGTTGTTGATGGATCTTTATTTTATTCATTTATTATTTATATGGTGCTGAGCATCAAATCCAGTGCCTCACGTATGCTAGGCAAGCGCTCTACCACTGAGCTACAGCCCCAGCCCCTGGCTATGAACTTTAGTCCTCCTGCCTCAGCTTCCTGAACTGCTGGGATTACAGGCATGCACCACCATGCCCAGCTTCTGTTCCCCTTCTTTTCCAGTGCCCTTTGAGTGAAATGTAGGCAGCTTGGTTGAGATACCAGCAGAGTTGCTGCCTTGGGTTGAGACAGGGGTGGCAAGAATGCCTTTGTTTCCTTACAGTGATCCTCTTTGGCCTGGGCACAACTGTCTGACAGACAAAGCAAGCCAAGAGTACAGCCATGTTTTCCGAACAGGCAGCCCAGAGGGCCCACACTCTGCTGTCTCCACCATCAGTCAACAATGCCACCTTCGCCCGGGTGCCTGTGGCAACTTACACCAATTCCTCACAACCCTTCAGGCTGGGGGAGAGAAGCTTTAGTCGACAGTATGCCCACATATATGCCACCCGCCTCATCCAGATGAGACCCTTCTTGGTGAACCGGGCCCAGCAGCACTGGGGTGAGTGAGTTTAGGGGGTAATCCCCCCACCAGCTCAGAACTTAGAACCAAAATTTTTCTCTTCTACTTCCTAGTTACCTTGGGAAAATTAACCTCTTTATCCTTCAGTTTCTTCTTAAGGTAATAATGAGGATTAGATAACCTGTGGGTTTAAAGTTAGATTTAGTTCAGAGACTGGTCTGAGGTAAGGACTTAGTTCTGGTAGTGACAGTGAATATTTCATTAGCAGAGGGAAATGTTTTTCCTATCTTCAGTGCAAATTATTCAGCTGTTTGTCCACACTATAGCTACAGAGTCCCTCAGTATGGCAGGCCTTGCACCAGAAGACAAGATTGCTGGAGATGCACACTATGGTCCCCAGGGACCCCTCTCCTCACTTCACTGATGGCTTCTCCTGACCTCCTATATTTAGTGTCCTTGAGTCTTCTGTCCCTTGGGCTTTCTCTGTCTTTCCTAACAAAATGGCCTGGGCAACGTGACCCATTTTCTTCTCATTTCTCTTTGGTGATTGCACCTATAATTAGATTATTCTCAGTGGTGAAGAAGGACCCCCATCTTCCACTTTTAACTTTGGGTGATGTTACATCCTCATGGAGTGTTTTTCCATGTAGTTTTCAAATCCAACTCCTATTATGTTTTCAAATTGAGGCTTTTATAGGTAAGACCCTGCCTTACTCGTCCCTAGCACCAGACTTGGCGAATCTCAGTCGTGGTTGCCCATGGGAACCACTGGGAACTTTGAGAAACACTGGTTATCAGGTCTGTCCCACCCTTCACTGAACCATTGGAATAACTCTCAGTTTATTTAGGTAGTGGGAGAACTCTGGGCCTGGAAGTCTGCTAGCTAGATCAGCACATTCTTTGGGAATGTGATGTTTTCTTTACCTCAGGCCAGAGCACTATTTACCTGTCCTCTACCACATAACAAAGGTCTTCTTCCTCCAGCTGCTGGGAGCCTTTTCCTCACTTTCCTTTAAGCCCTTGGGGACACTGTAGACCCTCCTGCTGCTTGGGCCCAATGTCAGTACCACCGTTAAGGGGCTTTACAGCAGGACTACATCCTTTCCCAGTGACTAATGCTGCTAATAATGTTCCCAAGTGATGGACAACAGCCATTTCATTACACTCACTGACCGTAGGCAGCTGCCACAATGAATGGGGTGATTGGCAGCAGGTCACTCACAGACCTGGGGTTGGATGCTGGCTATCACCCAGAATGTCCACATAAGGCTTCTCCATGTAGCCTGGACTTACCAAAGTTTAGCCTGCCTCTCAGAATTGGTCTCTCTCCACTCAGCTATTCCCTGAACATGCCAAGCCTTCTTGCTATAGGGTTTTTCCTTTGACTGGCACATTCTCTCCCTATTCTTCTGGCCTTACAATCTCAGCTAAAGTGGCATGTCCTTAGGAAGGCCACCTTTGGTGACCTTAACCTGTCAGAGCCTTCTGTATTTTTTCTGCCTCAGCTCCATATTTGTCCATGGGCAATTACTTGTGTACTGTCTGTTAGCTCTCTCCCTTCTGGAAGGGGATCAGTGAGAGCAAGGGTTAGTCTTTGTGTCTAGTTTCATTGTTGGTGCCAGTGCATTACTTGGGGAAGGGTATCCTGCCTTGGGTTAATGGACATGTTTCCACCAAGTGCTTAAGGTCATAGATTTTTATCCCAACTCTGTGATCTTGGACATGTTACTTAACCTCTCAATGCCTCAGTGAGTGTATAATGTCTACTCTTAGTGAGTTGTTAGAGTTGACTGAGTTGAGTGTACTGTGCTTAGATGAGGCCACCTGGGGAATGAGAGCATATATTAGTTCATTTTATTTTACTCTAACAAAATACTTAAGGCTAGGTACTTCATGCAGAGAAGAAGTTTATTTAGCTCATAGTTCTGGAGATTAAAGGGTGTTGTACCAGCATCAGCTTCATTCTGGTGAGGACCTTTTAGCCAATAGTAGGAGCACATGCAAAAAAGGGAGAGATCACATCACCAAACAGGAAGCCAGAAAGCAATTCAGAGATTGAGTTCATTCCTATAACAACTCACTCTTAGGAGAGCTCAGGAATTTCTCGAACTGCCTTAATCCCTTCTGAGGGTAGCTCCCCCAGTGAGATAAGGACTTCCCATTAGATTCCCCCTTGAAAACATCCTCTCACCTCTTACATTGTTACACTAGGGACCAAATGTCCAATACATGAACATTGCAAGACAAGCCACATCCAAACTCCAGCAGGAACGTGCTGTTTTCTTTGCTCTCTGGTGTTTTTGACTGATGGCAGTGCCCCTCTTATTTCTTATTATCTTGTTTCAAATTACTCCCTTCTATGTGCTTCCCCAGACGTAGCTCTGAGGAATGTTCTTGGTTCTTCCAGGGAAGGAAGGTATTGGGCTGTGCAGAGGTCAGCTGAGTTGAGGGACTACCTGGCCTTTCTGTGCGGCCTCCTCACAGGGGTTCTTCCCAGGCATGGGGATCTGTGTTGATTAATCCACAGGACTTCAAAGATTTGCATTGCTTCCTCCTGCCTTCACTCCCCACAGCTTTCCTTTGGAATGTAGGGAACATTCCCATGTGTTCTAGTTTACCTCAGGATCCTGGGTGCTCCTGGTGATCAGGACTACCTGACTCCAGAGGGAACAGAACATTCTAGGGTAGAAGCGGGTAGGAAGTCTGACCTTTGGGTATCTCTGTTTTCAGAGGATGAAGCATTTGGGGACAGAGGGTAAAGCAGAAGAATGAAAACTCTTAAATTGTATTATTTTTAGGGCAGGGTTCTGTTGGGATTTAGCATGCCTCTTTCTAAGAATGACTATTATCATTCAGGCATAAATGAAGTAATGCCCTATACTAGTTTCCTATGGCATTGTAATAAAGAACCACCAACTAGCTGACTTAAGACAACAATATTTATTCTCTCAGTTCTAGAAGCCAGAAATCTGAAATCAAGGTGTCAACAGGGTTGGTTCCTTCTGGAAACTGTAGGGGAGGATCCTTCCTGCTTCTTCTAGCTTCTGGTGGCTCCAGGCACTCCCAGGCTTGTGACCACAGCACTCTGGTGTCTTCCCTGTCTTCACATGGTCTTGCCTCTGCATGTCTGTCCCTCTTTGCTTCCACCTCTCAGGTAGGCACTTGGCATCTGGGCCCCACCACACCCACAGGCCTTGTCCCTGTGCCAGACCCCCCTTCACTGTTGTGCTGAGTTCCCAGGGGTCTTTCACTTTATGTTCTGTCCTTCCTGGTAAAGACCAGAGTCCAGGCCTTCAGCATTCTGGTGAGGCCCTTTATACATGCCCTGTGGCAAAGGGCTGGGCAGAAGCCTCTGTGCGCTTGCTTAGGGGTGGGGCCAACTGGTCTCTGAGTCTGTACCCCTTACACCCAGGCAGTGAAGTAGAAGTAAAGAAGCTGTGTGAGCTGCAGCATGGGGAGAAGTGCTGTGTAGTGGGCACTCTGTTCAAGGCCATGCCGCTCCAGCCATCCATCTTGCGTGAGATCAGCGAAGAGGTAAGACCTATGTGGGAGGGTACTGATGTGCCACCCTAATAGACCCAAGGGATTGGGGATGGGCCTCTGCCCATGGAGAGTGATGAAGGAGCAGGTCCAGAGGGGCAGGGGCTATAGTACCATCTTGAAACATAGGAACTTGAGTGGTCTTGATCCCAAAACTACCAACCATCTCTGCCTTTCAGCACAACCTGCTTCCCCAGCCTCCTCGGAGCAAATACATCCACCCAGATGATGAGCTGATCTTAGAAGATGAATTGCAGCGTATCAAACTGAAAGGCACTATTGATATATCAAAGTTGGTCACAGGTGGGAGCCCAGTGAGAGTGGGTGGATCCCAGCATGAATATGTTAGTATGGGGAGAAACAGGGAATTCAGTGAGGGAATGGTCAGAGTAGGGAGTCCAATGAGGGTATGTTGGTAGGAGGTGGGGAGAGACCCCACCATGGTTGTGTTGGGGGGCTCTGTCGGGGCCTGTGCATGAGGGGCTAGTGTACTTATGTTTGTGGGAAAGTAGGATGCCATCTCTGGGTGAGACCAATCTTCTAGCCTTTACTCAGGGACAGTGACCCCAGGAAGTTGGCTTCAGTTCCAGAGTCCTAAAGAAAATTAACTGGTGTGCTAAGGGGGGTTTGTGGTTCTGCCCATTTGGGTGATGGGAGGAGGTGGGAGCACCTGACCTCACTACTCCCCAGGAACAGTCCTGGCAGTGTTTGGTTCTGTGAGAGATGATGGAAAGTTTCTGGTAGAGGACCACTGCTTTGCTGACCTTGCTCCACAGAAGCCTGCACCCCCTCTTGACACAGACAGGTGAGGAGCTCTGGTCAGGGTCCCAATGCCAGTGTAAGGAGAGGTGTGTCCTTCCATAGCACCCTGCAGGACCCCGCTGTCTCTGCAGGTTTGTGCTGCTGGTGTCTGGGCTGGGCCTGGGTGGAGGCGGTGGCGAGAGCCTGCTGGGAACTCAGCTGCTGGTAGACGTGATAACTGGGCAGCTCGGGGATGAAGGGGAGCAGTGCAGCGCTGCCCATGTCTCCCGGGTTATCCTTGCCGGCAACCTCCTCAGCCACAGCACCCAGAGCAGAGATTCTATCAACAAGGTATGGAGCCTGCCTGGCTGCATTCAGCCTTCCTGCTATAGAGCATGGGCTCCTGCACCAGGGCTATGTTCACACTAGCCCTGCTTCTTGAGGATATGGGGGCTAGAGGGGAGTGCAGGGTCTATGGGGCAACTCAAAATCTTTCTGCTGGTGGGCTTTGCTCTGCTTTCCTCAGCTGAGGACTTAGGTGGGCTCTGAGTGTCTTTTTGATCCCGGCCTAAGGGCTTCCTGGGTTTCTATTCTTAGGCCAAGTATCTCACCAAGAAAACCCAGGCAGCCAGTGTGGAGGCAGTCAAGATGCTGGATGAGATCCTTCTGCAGTTGAGTGTGAGCAGCTTTGGGGGCTGGCAGGGTGCGGAAACCCCAGTCTGTAAAGCTGTCAGGTGGGGATCAGGAGGTTGGGTGGCTGACTTTGGGAGGTGGGAGCTCCCTCGGGTCCTGCAAGCTCTCCTTGCCCTGTGCCCTCTAGGCCTCGGTGCCTGTGGATGTGATGCCAGGTGAATTTGATCCAACCAACTATACGCTCCCCCAGCAGCCCCTGCACCCCTGCATGTTCCCACTGGCCACTGCCTACTCCACGCTGCAGCTGGTCACCAACCCCTACCAGGCCACCATCGATGGAATCAGGTATCTAGCATAGCATGAGGAGCAAGGGAGAAGGTCGGGGAGTGGGTAGGGCAGGGCCCCAGTGCCAGTGTAAGGAGAGGTGTGTCCTTCCAAGGTACCCTGCAGGACCCCATCTTTCTTTTAAGGTTGGCCTGGAGCACCCCAGAAGTATGATATGAGCTCTGGGCTGGCTGTTGTGGGTGGAGCAACAGCCGTGGCCCCCAGGCCAAGGGTCAGCAGAGCCTTGCCTTGCAGGTTCCTAGGGACATCAGGACAGAATGTGAATGACATTTTCCGATACAGCAGCATGGAAGACCATTTGGAGATCCTAGAGTGGACCCTGCGGGTCCGTCACATCAGCCCCACAGCTCCTGACACCCTAGGTAACAGCATAGTCACACTGATGGGATCCATGGGCCAAGACAGGTTTCTGAGATTACACTGCCTTGCCCAGGCCTGTCTAAGGAGAAGCCTGTTTTGGAAGCTACTCTGGAATCTTAATTTGTCTTTGGCCATGGGTCCTTAGGGCTCAAGACCATGGGAGTATATTGGAAGTTTGGGATTTGCATGGCATAACCCCCAGTCCCCACCTCTGAGGGCAGAGGCAACAGGGCCCCTGACCTACCCCTCAGGTCATGTGGTAACATGGCACTTTCATCACAACTGGGACCTGCTACTGGCATTTAGTGGGTAAGGGGAGGAATGCTGCTACATATCCTGCAGGGTAGCCCCATGGCAGGACTACCTAGTCCCAGGTATCCTCTACACAGGCTGAGAAGCTCTGCTCAGCAACAGGCCCATTTCCAGGTTGTTACCCCTTCTACAAAACCGACCCATTCATCTTTCTGGAATGCCCTCATGTCTACTTTTGTGGCAACACCCCCAGTTTTGGCTCCAAAATCATACGAGGTAAGTTTTGTCTTTTGATAGCCCCAAGCTATCAGGAGCAATTTGGTCTCACCTAGGGGGCAAAACCCCCATGATAGATTGCCCGGGGTCTGCCCTATGACTGTTGTTATTGAAGGGGGTCAGGCTGACAAGGTGAGGGCTGAGATGGCTCTGAACTGTGTACTTGTGTTGTCACCCCCACTGTGACTCTACTTCTGAGGGCTTTCCTGTGAGGCACACCTCACCCAGAACCCTAGGTGGATCACACGTGGCTCCTTTGTAGGCCCTGAAGACCAGATGGTGCTGTTGGTGGCCGTTCCTGACTTCAGTGCCACCCAGACTGCCTGCCTAGTGAACCTGCGCAGCCTGGCCTGCCAACCCATCAGCTTTGCCTGTTTCGGAGCAGAGGATGATGACCTTGGAGGTCTAGGGTTGGGCCCCTGATTTAGAGAGGCAGCCTGGACTAGACCATTTGCCTTTGCAATGTGAGCCTTGTAAATAAAGCATTTATGTTTCCTGGTCTGAGCTTTGACCACCTCCTAGGCATGCCTGGGATGGGACCCTGGTAGGGGGCCAGCCTCTTCTCCCTGAGCTGGTCAGAACAGCAGTGGTCAGTGCCATGAGCTTGTTTTATTGGTGTGACCTTGGCTGTCTGCATGCCCCCCTCTGAAGGCTGGCAGGCAGAGCAGGAACCTCTGCACAGACACTGGCTCTCAAGTCCTGGTCTTTGTGTCCTTTGTGTCCTTTGTGTCCCATACCAGGGGCCTTCCATGTGCAGATGGGTGTGTCTGTGGGCACAAGCTTGGGAAGCGCTGCTGTAGCTTGAGCTGGGCCAGGGTGGTGATAAGACCCTGGTCTTAGAAGTCCCCAAAGTTCACTGTGTAGGTCTCCACTGTTGTGAAGGGGAACACAGGGCCAGTAGCTATCTCGTCTTCCTCTTCTCCCTCCTCTTCGGGCTCTAGCTCAGTCCCAAAATCTGTTCCAAAGTCTGTCCCAAACTCTGTCACTACCTCTGTGTAGGTCTCCGTCTCCGATTCCTCCCATCCTGCAGTAGTTGTGGGTAGAAGGCTCCAGGGTCCCAAGGTAGTGCCTGGGGTGGGAGCAGTAGTGGGGCTGGGGGCAGGGGTTGGAGTAGTGGTGGGACCCACAGTGGTATTGAGGCGACGCAGTCTCAGGCGTTCTCGCATTCGCAGGCGGTACTGTAGGCGGCGCTGCTGGAGGCGGCGCTGCTGGGGAGTCATGGGGCGCAAAGGGTCAACGCGCAGAATGGGCCGGTTCCCATTCATGGCCATGATCTCCCGGATGCGCTTCCAGTTGGAACGAGCCAGGATGAAGTTGCACTGGGTGGCCCCAATGTCATAGTCCACGTTGCAGGTCTTGGAACTGGAGGTGTAGCCTTCTGCATGGGCTGTCACTCGATACTCACCCGGGTTCAGAATGCGCCAGTAATCGCCACCACTTGCTACACAGGAAAGACAAGCCTGGCTGTCCCAGAGTCCCTCCAGCTCCACCCTTCCCCTCTGAGCTCCCCATCCCCAACCTCTTCTACGTCCCCACTAGTCCCTGTTCTCCTTGTAGCCAGGCCACTCTGGCTCAGTCCAGAGGAGCAGGGACCTTCAGAGCTTGCTGGCTTGCTTTGCCAAGACCACACACAGATTTGTCTCCCTTTGTTGGTACTTGAGGAGGACAAGGTAAACTACACCTGGGGAAGGTGGGTGAAGGTATACACACAAGGTACCTGTCTTCACGCCATGGTTGATGCCATTCACAGAGATGGTGGCATTGGCAATGGGGATGCTCTGCTCATCTGTCACTACACCTTTGATGCCACGATGCACCTGTGGGAGGAAGGGAGATGAGGCTGGGGGACCACATGGAGACCCCATGTTGAGGGCCCTGTCCCAGACCTCACACTCCTCCCTGCATGCAGCCCAGATAGCCCTACCTGCTCCATGAAGGTGAGCAATGCCTCCTTGTTGTTTTCCCACTCTCGAGGCAGCTCACTTTCATGGGGGAACTTGTCACAGCCCAGGTAAATAGAGAGTTCCAGGCAGTTGGTATGCAGGTAACTGAAGTCGTTGATAGCTGGACAGACAAGCAGACCCACAGTCAGCCTCTTCTTAGGCTGTGCCCCCCACAGCCCCTCCCAGGCTGACTTACTCCCTGACCGTGGATTCCATTTGGCCCCGTTGACAATGCCCATGCCATTGGTGTAGTCCTGGGCCTGGCAACCTCCTCGATAGGGCTCTGTCATGGTGAGGTGAGCAGAGGCAAAGGAGATGGCCAGCCAGCGGAAGATGGCATGGTCTGGGGTCTCCTGAGCCTCAGATGCCTCTTCGTCATCTTCTCCACGGGCAGCTGCCATGGCTGCAGCCAGCAGCTGCTCCTGGCTGGGTGTGCGGGCCATATCATAGGGGTAGGATACAAGCCGCTCACCACCATTCAGGTTTGCTCCAAGCACAAAGGGGTTCTTCTCCATCCAGGCAATGATGGCCCGGACCTCCGTGGACACCTGGGGGTGGCCAGCACAAGAGGCCGGGGCTCCCATTATCACACCTCCTCCATCCTCCATAAACACTCAGGACCAGTGGCAAACTCTCCTCATCCCATTCATGTCCCTCTGACTCCCCCTGCCCCTAAATCACAGCACCTGCAGTTCAGCCACTTTCCCACTCCCCCCAGCCCAGAAGTTCAGGGTTAATTCCTCACCGTGGCATCTGGGGACAGGTAGCGCTCAGGGATGGGCAGGTTATTGTTAGGGACCCGGTAGGGGACCCATTTCCTCTCCTCAGCTCCCCAGAGCACAGAGTTTAGATCCGGAAAGTCCTCAAAGATGTCAAAACCTTCCTCCGTCCACAACCCCAATGCCCAGTTCCCAAACTCTGAGCCCTGTGGAAAGTCAACAGGGTCAGCTTTGGCCTCTTCAGCTGCTCAACCCCCAGCCCGCACCCTTCCCTGGACAACCCCAGCCCCAGGTCCCACCCACCATCTGTGCGGCCACTTCGTAACCATCAGGGTTCAGTGAGGGCACCAGATGGATGCGAGTGTCCTGCACCAGGCTGCGCACACGGGGGTTCCCATCACGGTACTCGCGGCACAGGTACTGCATGAGCAACAGCAGTAGCTCTCGGCCCAGCACCTCATTGCCATGGATTCCAGCTGTGTAGCGGAACTCAGGCTCCCCTGAAAGGGCAGGAGCCATAGCAAGCACTCAGTTTTACAAAGTCCAGGGCATTTGAGAAAGGACCCAGATACCAGGGGCCGTGGGGGAAATGAAGCTTATAGTGCCCAGCAAGACAGGCCTGGATCCCCAGAGGGGCTCTAGGAGCAAGCAGGAGGTGAACTCCACATATCAACTGCACAGGCCCGGCTGCGGTGCCAGGGTCTTGCCTCTGATCCTCAGTGGAGTGGAAGCTGAGCCTTGTCCCAAGTAGTACAGGGCCAGGCAGCTAGGGCGCTAGCAGAATGATGCCCTCAGGCCCTCACCCAGCTCATGCTCCCCAGGGTTGTCCGAGATCTCCATGGCATAGATCTTGAGCCCTCGTGAGCTCTTGCCCAGGCTATATGTGCGCGTGATGGTGGGGCACTCTTCATTCACCACCTTCATCAGCTGGCAGGGAGAGGGCACCACATCACTGACCATGCCTCTTCCTCTGTCCTGATCTGTTCTACAGGATGGATAGCTAACCCCAGCCCCTCTCAGGTGGCCCCCAGGTTCTAGCCTTCCTAAGGCAAGGGACAACCAACATCCCTCTGAGGGAGACTGTACCCCCGAAACAGCAGGACTGGGCCAGGTATGAGTTTCAGTCACCCCTGAACAGGGCCCATCCTGGCATGGGATATAGGCTTCTAACCTGGCGCATGTCCTTGTAGCTGTGGTGCCGAAAGTCCAGGTCATCAGTCGCTACCACCTCATTCTGTGCATAGTAGCTGTGGACAGCTGCAGAGGGGTGGGCAGCCAGCAACCTGATGTTGACCTGTCCCCAGAGCACCTCCAGCCACCCCAAGCTCTGGCCAGCCCCTCCATACTTACGAGTCACGGGGCAGCCCAGCACTTCCAGGCGCATGCACAGGCTGCCATTCCAGGTAAGTGGGTAGATCCGGATGAATCGGGCCACCACTGGCTCTGGAAGTTCGCTCAACACGGGTGTATCCTTGTCTACATTCCCGTGGAAGGTCTGGGGAGGGACAGGCCTCAGAATAGCACCCCTACCCCTTCTGAGAGCTCACTCTGGCCAGACAACAGAAACAGCACAGGGTCCAGGTGCCTACCATTTCCTCATAGCCATTGGTGTACATCATCCATGTCTGGCTGTCGTTGCTGAAGCCCACGAAGAAAGTGGTCACAAAATCATCACTGTAGAGCAGATGTTGTCAGGGCAAGGCTGCTCTCCTGCACCAGGCCCTAGACCCCAGGTGACCTAAGCTCCCTTTCTGGGCCAGCAGGGCTATGGAGTTTGACTCAGGCATCAGGTACCAGGTCCTGTGCATGTCCATGGCTGTGGATGGTGGCTTATCCCTGACCTCATGCTTATCTGAACACAGGAGCTGACTAGCCATGGCTGAGGGTCAGGGGCAAGGTCGGCCACTCATGGATTTTTCTGGGACAACTCAAGGGCTGACTGAAATGTCCCAAATGGGACTCCAAATCCTTGCCAACTTTCCAAGAGCCCAGCCACGTACTGAATGTTAGAGTCTCGGCCCTGGGTGATGACGCCAGTGAACCGGGTAGTCCTCCTGGTGTCCACCTCAATCCACTGGGTCTGTGAGTCATCCTCAGCACACCATGCCCCATCATAGTAGTCGTCCTCATTGGCACCAGCCTGTCCAGGACAGTGGGTGCTGAGCATGGGTGGAAGAGCCCTTTGCCTGCTAGGGGATGGGCAATCCACTTACCCACCTGCATGTTCAGCCGGCCACGCTGTGCCCCCAGGCCATGGCGCAGCATGGAGGAGGCGCGGATCTGGTTGTCCTCGATGCGGTGCGACTCCATCCCAATGGGCGGGCACTCTGAGGACACACACCCCAGGCTGATGGCTAGGGGTTCAGATCTCCCTCCACCAGTACAGAGATAAAGGGCCTGCAGCCCATTCCCCTCAAATCAGATGCCAATTGGAGGCTGTGGCAGCTTGTGGCTCTGCTTCCCCTGCTTGGACCACAGCTGTCCCATCTGGAGAACATGCTGATGGTGCCCAGGTCTCAGGAACTCAGGGCTCACATTAAATCCTGTGCAAAGTCCTGCCAGTCATGACTTCACCCAAACGATGAGGTCATCTGCACACTGACCCCACAAGGATGCCCACCTGTGAAGGCAGCTGGAGGCCTCGATTTTCATCCAAGGCCCTCCTCACTCCTAACTCTGCCCCAGCTGCAATTTTGTTTGGTGTTTGGTCTTGAGCTCGTCATTGTCCTATTCCTACCCGATCCCCACTCACTGATTTTCTCCACTGGAGCCCACTCCTCCTCCAGGTCCTCGCCCTTTCGGAGACCTGTGGACAAGGGAGGAGGTAGATCAAGGGCCAAAGGCAACAAGAGTCAAGATGCCTCATGGGGACCCGCCACACACCTTTGTCGTCCTTGCCCTTTTCCACAGCCCACTTGTCCTCTGTTTCCTCCTTGGGACTGCTGCCCTTTTTGGGTTTCTCTGGAGGATGCAAGGTAAAAGGTCTATTAGCCTGGCCCTCAGCATGGGTGGGGTCAGGTTGAGCTTGGACATGTGAGGAACAGACTGAGCTGTGGTCAGGCTGAGTTGGGACATACAGTGGGAGGGCTGGCTGAGCTGGGGTACTTAGAGGTGGGTCAGGCTGAGCTAGGGTATGTGGGGGGGTCAGGATGAGCTGAGACATATGGTAGAGCTTAGCTAGAGCATTTGGGAAGTCAGGATGAGCTTGGACACATGGGTGAAGCTGAGCAAGGGCACGTGAGGGGGTCAGGCTAAGCTAGGGCACATGGGGAAGAGGTATGGTAGGCAGGGCTGGCCTTAGTGGGTGGCCCTAGTCCCACTCACTTAGCTCTTCCTTCTCTTCATCTGTTTCCAGCTCAACATGGGGCTTCTGTGGCGGAGGAGGCAGGAAGTAATAGTCCACTATGGGGAAGGAGAGCCTGGCTGAGGCATCCTGATCCTCCTCTGGGGGCCTTGGTTCCTGGGTTCACAGGAGCCCATAAAATAGGACTGGGCAGATGGGGAGGGAGGAAGGGATCTGGGGGACAGGCTAAGAGGAGGAGAGAGGTCCCTCTATGGGTGGGGCATGAGGTGGGACAAGCAAGACCCTGCTGAGGGCCCCAACCTGGTCCCACAAGGCAGTTTGGCCTGAGGCAAGAAGGAATCAAGACTGGACAGAGTGGTACCAGGGCAGGTGAGGTGCCTGAGTGGCAGCTGGCACCCTATGGCACCTTGAGGACTGAGCTGGAGAGAGGGTTGGAAGATCTGATGGGGATCTGGAGACAGGGAAACAGTAAGGACTTGCTCAAACCCGTAGTCCAGGAGAGAGGGAATGGGAGGGCGCACAGGCACTGGGGATGATGAGCTGGAGCAAGGTGAGACCCTCAGAAGGTGGCAAAGAGCTGGCAGGAAGGAAACTAGAGCACAGGACAGGGAGGGCTGGGCCTATATGGGATTGAAAGGCCTAGAGACACCCCTGTGGGGGTAAAGGCAAAGTCAGGAGCCAGGAAAGCAGGCAGGGAAGGCCCAATGCCCTGGCCAGATACCTGGCCCCATGTGTCCACTCACCTACATCCCTCAGACTCTGGGACACTGGATACTCACTGTCATCATAGTTGGGGATCACGTAGCCATCCCCGTAGTCAGGGGGCAGCAGAGGCTTCAGAGGTGGTTCTGTGGAGGTGTGGAGGTGGGGGTAGGCCAGAGCCCCTCCCCCTGCACCTTTTCCCCTTTTGCCCCCCCGTCCTACCGATTATCTCCTTCCTTTCTTCTGGCTCCTCAACCTTCTCCTTTGGGCGCTCGGGCCAGAGCCTCCTCCTGCTGGGTGGTGGCCTGGGCTGCTTCTGGCGCCGGATATACTCAACTGAGGGAGAGGCAGAATCTGAGCAGCCCTGCTGAGATGTGTCCTCAGGTAGGAGCACCCACACCAAAGCCAGGTATGAGGCACTTTGAGACGGGCCTACTCACAGTCCTCGTAGTCCTCCCTCTCTATCTGGTCATTGTAGTCCAGTGTGGGCACCTCAGTCTCCTCCTCAGGCTCTAAGGGAAGATGCCAATGGCTACCTGACAGACTCACCCAGGCTCACTCTGGGAAACCCCTCAAGTCCTGCGAGCCAGAGTGGCTTGTCACTCTGAGGCCAGAAGGATGACAGCCACTCACCAGGCTGGTGTTCCTCGGCCTTTACATGGATCTCCTCTCCTTGACCCTGCCAGGTATTTGGGAAGGCTCCTTCTGCAACACAGAAGCCCCAGGAGCAGGTGGATGGGGGCCTGTCCCAACCACCCTGACAGCCTAAGGCTACCAGCCACTGCAGGCACTATGGACATACTCCTAAGCCCACACTCCTTGGAGTGAGCACTCCTGGCACCCTGCTGGCAACCCTGAAGCCAGAAGAGCTGGGCTGCCTTCTGGAGAGAACTACTACAAAGTTGCTGACAACAAAGGAAGACAGGAGAGAACCCTGAAAGTTCATACAGCTGGGGACAGAGATCCCTACCCACAAGCTACCAAGCCCTCTTCCTACCCAGGAGAGGCTGCAGCTCTGAGGGAACTCATGGATTAAATTGCCAAGGTCATGACAAAATAATGAGGCCCCAAATCCTACCTTGTTTGTAGGAAGCAGAATTCCAGGGACGTACCCTGCCTATTTCCAGCCTCTAGTAGAGGTCAGAGCCCTATAACCCCAGAGGAACCTGGCACAAACCTCCTTCCTGAGGTGGCTCCTCAGGGTCAGGGTTGGGGGGTGAGGGCAATGGCCACTCCATGGTTTCCAAGGGGGCTGGAGTGGGGGGTCTCTTCCCTGTTGGGGGCTTCTTGGTGGCCTTGGGTGGCTTCTCCTTGGGCTTCTTGGTGGCCTTGGGTGGCTTTTCCTTGGGTTTCTTGGTGGCCTTGGGTGGCTTCTCCTTGGGTTTCTTAGTGGCCTTGGGTGGCTTCTCCTTCCCCTTCTTGGGTGGCCTGGGGGATCCCTCCAGGGGCGGCTTGGTTGCCTTGGGGCCTTTGTCCTTCTTCCCTTTCTTCCCTTTGTCTTTAGCCTTTTCTGGAAGTGCTGTCCAAGATTAAGATTTAGAGCCCACTCTGTCCCCATGTAGGCCCTCAGGATGCCCACAACTTAGGTACAGAGGCTCTTAGCAGTCCCCAGGGCAGACCAGGAAACTAAGAGGTTAAACACTGTGGCAGACCTAGTATCTGAGCTCCAGCATTCTATCTGTGAGCCTGGGGTTGTCGTCATCACATCCAAGCCTCTCTAAAGCCTAAGTGTGTAACACTCAGTTTCCAGGGAGAGGCCTCCACCTGCCAAAACCTCAAGAGGAGCCCCTCACAATCCACTCCTTCACCAAATGTCCCTTCATCAGTCATGGAGTACCATTCTGTGCTGGACATGGAAGGGACAGAGGTGACTAAATCATCCAGGCCTGGAGAAGCAACAGTCATCCCTGTAAACTGTCATACAAATGGAATCACATGGACCTGGGGTCTCCTGGCAAGGGCAAGAGAAACTTCAAAAAAGGCACACTTGGTGGGTCCTAAGGCCCAAAAAAGAAGAAAAAGTTAGACATTTTGGATGGGCTGGGGACCTAAGGGCCACACAGGGGACAGAGGGATAGGCTGGGAGCTCCTGGCTATGGGGTCATCTCAGGGAGTCTGGGAGCAGGTGCCCTAGGTGGGGCTGCCCCATGGGAATCCCAGGATGCATTAGCAGGAGCTGCAAATGCTGCTGAGAGTTTAATGGTGGATGGGAGACACGAGGGCAGTTTGGCTAAAATACAGGAAAGTTACAAAACAACCAGAAGGACAATTCCAGCAATATTCAAGAGCCCTAGACAGCAAGCCTGGGCTGTTGAAGGCAGAAAACTGCAGGAGGTGAGATGTAGAGGAGAGTCAGGAAAGATCTACAGCTGGGGCTGCAAGGGGCAGGAGGGGGAAGCTGCTGACTTCAAAAATGATGAATGGTGCCTTAGAGTCTCCTAGTAAAGAGATCATAAGATCTTTTGCCACCCTCCAGAGGGCCACGGTAAACAGCCAAGATTTATTGACAACTGATTATGTAAGAAGCCCTGGGTTACATGCCTTGGTGATGCATCACCTCATGCAATTCTCATAATAATCTAGGATTGCCCACTGCCCACTTCCACCTGGAAGTGCTGTGGGCCAAAGGTCTGCAACCCTTCCCCCATGCCTGTGGGGTAGATGGGCAAAGGCGCGGGGGTGGGGGGTGGGGGGTAGGAGGTGTGGCCTGAAGAGAGGGCCTATCAGGAAGGACAGCTGGTTAGTGACAGTTCCTTATGGCCTAGCCTAAACCCTCTTGGGGCCTGGGGATGAGCTATTAGAACAACTGTATCCACTGGCCCCCAAAAGCGGCCCTACCGCCCGGTGCTGGATGTGCCTTCAGGTCCCAGGGCTCTGCGCCAGTACTGCCCTCGCCTGGCAGTGTCCCGCCAGGCGCGGTTGCAAGTCCTAACCATGAGCAGTCTGGGGAGGAGCCAGGCCCTTCAAATCCTTTCATGCTAAGGTGCCGCCCTCACGGGTCGCCCCTGCCCCAGGTTCTCACCTTCTGCACCCGCCCCCAGCTTGCCCCCTGCCTGGGCTTTGCGGACGCGCTGGGTGGGCTTGGGAGGCGGCGGAACCTCCACGTCGTCCTCCCGAGGTTCGGGCTCCAGCTCTGACAGGAAGCCTTCGAGGAACTCCTCGATCTCGTCGTCGGTCAGCACCGTCTGTGGGCGCCCCCCGGGACAGAGCGCCAGCAGCGCCAGAAAGCAGCCGAGCAGAGGCACGGTGCGCACGGCCATGGCCGCGGCACGGGGTGTGAGGTGTTGGGAAGGGTCGCTGGAGGCAGGGTCGGGAGAGGGATTCTGAGAGCAGGAGCGGGGTGGGGATCCTCCGGGAAGGGGGGGCAGAGAAATGCGGGGGAGGAGATTCTGGGGAGGGGTGTGGATGGCACCGGAGCAAGGGGATCTGGAAGAGGGTGAGAAAGGGGATCCGGGGTGAGAGAAGGTATGGAGAGAAGTTCGGCGGGCTCTGAGGCTGTTGCGGCTCGGGGTGGTCGGGGGGCTCCAAAGTGTTGGCGGCGACTGGGCACTCCTGCCCCGCGTGGCGGGCTCCCGCGCAGACCACACTCCAAAATGCTAGCTGTGGCCCGGGCGGGGGCGCCGGGGCTTCCGGAGCGGGCTCCCCACCCCCCGAGGGAGGAGGTGGCTAAGGAGGAGTCCGGCACCGACAGAGGGGCTGCGGGGGCGGGGGTGGGGGTTGATGGGGCGGAGCGGTTAGCACTTTCCAAAGCACTGACTACCGGAGATGTCCCGCAGGAGGCCAGAGCCCAGGGCCGAGGGTTTGGGTGGCAGGGACGACTGGGGGGATGAAGGGCCTAGGACAAGAAAAGGTACGGTGGAGAGTCTGGGGGTGCATGTCCGACGAAGTCAAAGCCCCTGCCCCACTTTGCTTTTAGCACCCTCCAAGCCGACAAGCCTGCCAGAGGTGCCCGGGAACTATGGGGTGGAGAGGGTTCTGGTCACCCCATCCTTTCCACTCTGTGGAGCGTTGGCCAGTGGGCTGTTCGAACTGTCACCTGGAGCAACCCAGTGTCAGCTTCCTTCACTCATCTAGCCAGCCTCACCAGGTCTGTATGGAACCAATCCCTGTGTTCACAGGAAGGATAGCACCTTGAGAATTCACTTTCTAGCCTGGGGCAGTACAAAACTGCCCTCAGCAGCAACTGCTGTTTCCGGTAAATGCCTCAGACAGGCATACCATCATCCTCCCCCACCTTCAAACATGGACAAATTACCATTTCATTTCTTCCCCTTACCAGTACCCATATATGTTTTTTTAAAAACTTTATACTGGCATGGTAGCACCCTCCTGTACTCCCAGCTATTGGAGAGGCTGAGACAGGAGGGTCGCTAGTTCAAGGCCATCTTGAGCAAATTGAGACTCTTTCTCAAAATGAAAAATAAAAAGGGCTAGAGGTGCGGCTGGGATTGTGGCTCAGCGGTGGGGCGCTTGCCTCGCATGCGTGGGGCCGTGGGTTCGATCCTCACTCAGCACCACATAAAAAGCAATGAGATGAAGACATCTTGTCCATCTACAACTAAAAAAAAATTTTTTAAAAATAAACAAAAATAAAAAGGGCTGGGGATGTAGCTGTGTGGTTGAGTGCACCTGGGTTCAATCTTCAGTATCAAAAAAAAAAAAAAAAGTAATTAAAAAAAAAAAAAAGGGCTAGAGGTGTAGCTCATGATGGAGTGCCTCTGGGTTCAATCACCAGTACTGCAAAAATAAACAATTAAATAAGTAAATCTATTTCTAATGGCTCCAGCTACCACATGTGCCCAGACTCAGAGGGCACATAGATTGGGCATTAGAGCATCAGGATCCATCAGTGGTGTCCATGATGGTGCCAGCATAGGGAGATTTACACATACGCCTGGTGTTCAGCTTCTAGAAGGGCAAATGCTGACTGGCCTAAAATGGCCATTACAGCTAAGACCATGGCTCCCACCCTTGGAGGAATAAGGAATTCAATTCACTTTTTAAGGAATAAAGAAACAAGACAAAGCACACTTGTAGCCATAAGCCAAAGTCAGCTGCAGTCAGCAACCTTAATCCAAGTTGTAAGGGTTTGGCCCTAGTAATGTAGTCCTGTAGGAAAACCCAGGAGCCCTGGAAAGATTGAGAGAGTTGAGTTTGGACTTCAGGTGTAGAGAGAAAAGAAAAGCAAGTCAGGAAGCAGCTGGGTCCCAGCCTGAGCAGACAGCAGCCAGGTACATCCCAGTGGGGCTGCTGGGCTGAGCATCCACAGGACTCACCAGGAATGGGTTAGCCCTCCAAGGCCTTCCCTTTGCTTTCTCACTGGCCCTCCTTAAGAAAGCAGGGGCACTGTCAAGAGCTGGTCCCTGAAATCAACCCTGGCTCTGCCCTCTTGGCCCTCTAATCTCTGCAAGTGACCTCAACAGCACCACCCACCACTACTATTATGTGTGGATTAAACAAGATCATGCATGTGTCATACCTAGCACATGTGTTCAGTATTCACACCCTGCTAGCTCTTGGGTTTCATATTTCCCCCTGAAGACCAACGTGGTCTCCGGCCCCTGGGCTCTCAGAGCAGCCTTCCACAGCCAGGCCTCTGCCTGCTCAGCTGGCCCCAGCCTGGTCCTGGTGGCAGCAAGGGTGAAGCAAGCTCTCACCACCACTGTCCCCTGCAAACCTCTGACTCATCATTCTCAAAACTTGTTCTGGGAATTTGTTCTGCTGCCTCAGGTCCAGTGTGTCATGCTGGAGGCTTGAGGCTGGGTGAGGGGCTTTGGAACGTCACTTCCCTGGGAATGGCTCACACATGCATTGGATTTAGGCCTGACATCTTCTGCCAGGGAAAATAGAAGCCATTTAGAAAATGAAAAAGGACTAGAAAGAGGCTTTCCTCAGCTGCAGTGAGTCACCAACAGGAATATAAACAGAAGCCCCCCTGAGGAACTGGGCCCTCTGGGTCCAAGAGGGACAAGGGTTTGGGGGCCTCCAACTGCAAGGGTCTGGGCAGGAGAGGGCAACTTCTTTCCAGGCCAGGATGAAGTTCCTCCCCTTGGGATCCCTGCTAAGCTTAAAGATCTGCCCCCAGGAGGTCTTTTTGTTCTAGGTCAGGGGCTGTGCCTGGGAGAGGGAAAGCAAACACAGAGCCGGTGAGGAATCCTCCTCCTCTGCTGAGGAGCAGCAGCATCTAAGCCAAACTCCCCAAAGGCACAGCCAAAGCCAATCAAGAAAGTGGGAGGCTCCTGCTCTCCCTGACCTTGAGCACTCAGGGGCTTCAGAGTCCCAGTCCCTGCCACTTCTCAGGGCATCTTTATCCACATCCAAGGGTTTTCTTGAGCTATGTGTGTGTTTGGGGTGTGGGACGACGGTCAGCTAGAGACCCAGGTGACTCCCACCCACTTCACTTCCTTGCTCCAGCTTCTCACAGCAGGACTGAGCTGGCCTGGAAAAGGGAAGGCCACCCTCTCCCTTGTTGCTACACAGTGAGAAGCAGAGCTCCTGGAACAGCCAAGGAAGTCTGAGGGTGGAGGCCTAAAGCTGAGGAGGGGGAGAGCAGAGAGAAAGGGGCTTGGGCCTGTGGGTGTGTCCTGTGAAGCCTGGGGGCCAACAGTACACCTCTGAGGACCCTTAAGAAAGAACCCTGCCAGGAGGGCTCCCTGCCAGGGGAAGCCTCAGGAGAGGGAGAGAGAGGTGGGTCAGGGACACCTCAAGGGTCAGGGGTAAGGCCATAGAAGAGGAGTAGTGCCCTGCAGAGTGTCACACGGGGGAGGGGGCCACACAAAGACCTCTTTGCCCTCTGCAGTAATATCTCTCTTCCTGGAAGTAAGGACCCCCCAAGGGAACTTCCTGGGATCAGGCCTTTGGGGCGGGGACCAGAGATGCTGCCAACAGGATGAGAAATGGAAGCTTTGATTTAGACTGAGTTTGACTAGTTGATGGGCCAGAGGCAGGAGGGAGGGGACCAGAGCAGGGTTGTGAGAACAAAGGCCTGGTTTCCTGCTTTCTCCCACTGTTCTGCATCCAATTAGCAGTCTGTGACCTTAAATAAGGTCTCTCTTCCCTCAAGCTATGGAGGGGGGGTTGTCTTTATAGCTAGGGCTCATTCTTTTGGATAGACCTTACCCAAAAGCACATTCCAGTTAACGTCTGTCTTGTGGCAGGTACAGTTTAGGCCTAGAGGCAACACTGGTCTATCTGTCCTTGGGGGTCATAAGCATCAGTCCTGACCCTGCATGCTGGTGATCTGGCCCATCTCCTCTCCTCTGGAATTCAGAGTCCCACATTATTCACTTTGTGACCACACAGCTTCCACCATCACTCATTCAACTCTCCTTGTTCAGCTGTGGCCCCTGAAGGAGGACCCCAAGGCCTGGGTGGCCTCTCTTGAAAGACACTTTCTGATCGCACAAGAGTGGGAGGCATGTACTGCAGTTCCCTCTCAGGGAACTGGGAAAGTCTAAAGGCCTCAGCAGAAATCCATGCAACACACTCTATACCCAGGTACATTTCTCAGCTTCCTTGAATTTGTGAAAAGACACCCCCAGCCATCTTGGCAGAACTTATAGCACCATTTCAAGAGGGGACTGATGAGATGTCACTCGCCCCACTTCTCTGTGGCTCCACACATGGGGTGGACAGGACAGAACACTATTCCTCAACCTCCCAGGCCCAGCCTGAGCCCTCTCAGCACCAGTTCAGTCCCCTCTGGGTTCCAAGGCAATTCGTAAGCACCTCAAGGGTGTGTTCCTTTGGTTCACTCAGCGGCATCTATGGAACTTTCAACAAGGTGTAGGTCTGAGCATGGCCCAGAGGTCCAGCAATCACAGATAGGTAACCTTCCTCCAAAAAGCTGAGGCTGGAGGGGGCCCAACGCATACAAAGTCAGCAATTCAAATGCCCAGACACAGAGGGCATGGATAAGGACTTTGAACTCCTTAGAAGAAGGAGGGAGGAAAGCCCAGGCAGGCATATTCTGTTCCCAGGCTCGTCAGGGCATCATCACAGGTAGCACAGTGAGACATGGAACAAATAATTGCTAAGTATGTGAGTTTCCCCATTTTTCAGGAAACTGAGACCCTGAGAGAAATGACTTGTTCAGGACACATCATATAAGTGATAAAGAAGGTCCAAATTAATCCCTCTGAGACTGAACCAAACACTCCTTCCACATGGGCTTTACCATGTGGGGCCATCATGCAACAGGGCGAGGGCAGCCTTCCTCCAGCCTCCCTGCTGCTGAGGCCCATGCCTCAGTCTCTGAATGCCACATGAGCCATGAGCCTCACTGGGGCCTCAGCTTGACAAGGGACCCAAACTCATCTCCAGAGGGCCTGAGTTCTAGCTGGGGGGGCCACAGAACACAGGGACAGAAGGCTGTCAAAGCCTAGGAGCTGATCCTCCCAACCTAAGCCTGAGGCCTCCTGGGCCCATGTGGTATAGCTCAGACAAAGAGGGTTGAGCCCCCAGAGGAATGAACCCATGTTTTCTGATAGCCCCCAGGTTCCTTTCTGCAAGAACTTGTTCCACAGTTACTTGTTCCACAGTTCACTGTCCAGCACCAGTGTATGCATTCGTGTGTGTGTGTGTGTGTGTGTGTGTGCGCGCGCACGCGCGCGCATATGTGAAGTAGATAAAAGGTACAGGAAGTCTGGTCCTAGCCAGCAGCCCACCCTGGATCCTAGAGACTGGGTTTCTAGATCCTAGAGACTGTCCCTCCTGGAAACTGGGTTTGCTCATGGGCAAAGAAGAAGGGACCAGACCTTGTTCCTCCCCTGGGGGAGGTCCTTAGGGATACTCCCTTCTTGGTAGCCCAGGTGCCTGGATGTCATCAATAGGGTCAGCTTCTGGAGCCCACAAGGAGGGGTGGTTCCCCAAGCTGTGGGGACTAGGGTCTTCCAGACAGTGTCTAGCCGTCCACACAACTGGCAGAACAATTTCCTTGGTTTCCAACAACTTGAAAACCACATGTGATTTTCCACAGTCCAAGCTCCTCAGGCCTGGCTGCTGAGTGAGCAGAGTCCATGCTGAATTCCTTCCACTCACCACAGGGCAGACAGCGCGCCCAGCTGTGGGGAGACTCACTGGGCTGGGGGTCACCGCAGCAAGGCGGGGGCAGGCTTCCAGTACCGATGAGTAATTCTGCAGTCGGTAGATCTGGGAAGAGGGCATGTGACCACTTAATGTAACAATCAGCCCAGTGTTAAGTTAGAAAGGAGGAGGCATTCTTCAAAACGGGATCAAGCAGCAGAAATAGTTTGACCCCCACCTCACATCTTCATCAAACTTAACTCCAGAGGATGGAAATATCAAGGTTCAGAAAAAAACCCACAAATGTAGTAAAAGAAAATACAAGTCCATGTTTATGTTTTTGGAGAGGGAAGTCATCTAATGAAGGATAGAGAATTTTGATTGCATAAAAATTTTGCCTTCTGTATAATAAAATACTCAGAAGATGAAATTTAAAAAGAAACAAAACACTGGAAAATAATCTGCAATTCTTCAATTGGAAATAGCCTCTTGTAGTTTTAGGAACCAGCTCTGGCCTCAGACCAACCTGTTATGAATCCCTACTCTGTACTCAGGGTACTTTCTCTCTGAAACTCAGTTTCTCTCTTCCGTAAAATGGGGTGATAATGACACTACCATACCTCATAAAAATGGTGCAAGGATTCATAGGTAAAAATCCAGACACTTAAGCCTGGATTTAAAGGAAAGCTGCTAAATAAATTTATTTATATTTTTTAAAGCTAATTTGACTATGTTTTTCCTTTTAAAAGTGATCTAAGCAGTGGTAGAGTGCTTGCCTGGCATGTACGAGGCCCTGTGTTCAATGTTCAGCATCTGGAAAAGAAAAAAAAGTGAGACAAGACTCAGTGGTATATTGTATGCTTAACATGCATTAGGTCCTGGGTTCAGTTCCCAGCACCAAAAAAATATATGAGTAAATAGCTGGGCGCGGTGGTGCAAGCCTGTAATCCCAGCACTTAGGGAGGCTGAGACAGGAGAATTGCGAGTTCAAAGCCAGCCTCAGCAATGGCGAGGCACTAAGCAACTCAGTGAGACCCTGTCTCTACATAAAACACAAAATAGGGCTGGGGATGTGGCTCAGTGGTCGAGTGCCCCTGAGTTCAATCCCCAGTACCCACCCCCCCAAAAAAAATCTTAATGTTAAGTAATAATGGGAGATTACTGAGTACTACTAGTGACAGAGACCTTCACACCATTTGGGTCATCTTATTCAAGGTCATTTGCAAAGAGCTGAACACCAATCAGCCATCTTGCTAAGTGATAGAAAACCTGATGTAATCATGACTAAAATAAGGTAGAAACATATTTCTTGCTCATGTAACTAAATGAGGCAAGTAGTGTGAAACTGGTATGGCATTCTTACAATCACCAGAGATTCTGGCTTCTTCCATGTTGTTGCTCTCCTAACCTCAACATATAGCTTTTGCTCAGAGTACAAAATAGCTATTTGAGAGCCACCCATCATTGCATTATCCCAGCCAGCACAAAGGAGGAAAGGGAATAATAATGCTCAACATCTTCCTTTAAAACACTTTCTAGGAGCTCACACAGAGCTCCATGTTCATTCCATTGACCTTAGCCTCAACTCTGTCACAGGCCATGCCCAGCTACAAAGGAAGCTAGGAAGTATGGTCTTTTTCTGATGTCCTGGGCTTACTAAATGTCAGGTGTTCTGTCACTAAAGAAGGAGATAATAGATACTGAGGAATAATTAACAGTCTTAGCTACACAAGGTATTCTTTTGCTTTTGTGTCTGGTAAGATCACTAAAATCTTAGGCAGGTGTAAAAAAGAAAAGTCAATATTTGGAAGAGAAAAATGTAAAAGCTGAAATCCCAGGAAAATATAAGAAATCAATGGTGGCATTAGTAAGTTTGTAGCCGGTTTCTGAGTGAGGTATTCATAACCTTGCCTGTTTGTCTGCAAACTCAGCCAGAAGCTCAGCCAAGGAAAGCAAGAAACAGGCACCAGCTTCAGGAAGGGAGGAGATCCGTACAAGCACCCATCCCATCCCCACAGCTCCTGCCATTGGGGAGGGTACCAGAAAGGATGGGGATGTAGTTCAGGGGAGCAGAATGCCCCCCGGTCTCTAGCTATGACCTCCTCTAACAGCCAGGCTTCTCCAAGGAGTTGTTTGCACTTGAAGTTTCCAATTGCTTAGCTCCAGGCAGCTGTTCTTGCCCCTGGCACCTGGACTCAGACCAGGGACGACACAGGCTACTAGTCCTGCCCAACCACTGCAGGCTGCCTTTGACAGGGTTAGGGTTAGGGTTGCTTCAACTTCTGGGCTGGCTCATCTTTCTCCTCTCCCACCCCTAAGGTGGGGGGAGGGGTCCAGGGATGTCATTAGCCCCTCTTGCCCTTACTCTGCCTCTTCTCTCTGGGAGCTTGATGCTCTCTCCCTGTTGCAGAGACCTCTCCATCTGCCAAGATTCTGCTTCTTTTTCTTTGTAATGCCAACATCCTTGGCCTTTGTAGTGGTTAATTTGAATTGTGAACTTGATTGGATTAAGATATACCAAGGATTGGGCTGGGATTGTGGCTCAGCGGTAGAGTACTTGCCTCGCATGCGTGAGGCCCTGGGTTCGATCCTCAGCACTACATACAAAGCAATAAAATAAAGACATTGTGTCCATCTACAACTAAAAAAAATTAAAAAAAAAAAAAGATATACCAAGGATTAAGAGAATTATTGGTGTGTTGGTGAAGGTGTGTCTAGGAATGATTGGCATGTGGTATAGCCAACTGAAATGGAGACCTTCCCTAAGCGTGGACAGCACCAACCAATAGGATGATGGCTTGGATGGAATAAAAGAAGAATAAAGAAGCAGCAGGAGATGCACGCTCAATTCTTCTTGAGCCAGTTCTTGACTGCTGTTGCAACCATCTGAGGATATTGGACTCTCACTTCTTCACTCTTCCAAAGTGGACTCTAACAGTGATTCCTCAGGAGGCTTAGGTCTTAGACAAGGGTAGCACCATTGATCCCTCTTGTTCTGAGGCTTCAGCCTCTTGGACTATACAGCTACTGGTTCTTCCATCTCTTCAGCATGCGGATGGCCATTGTGGACTATCTAGCTTCTGGTCACATAAGCTAACATAATGAGTCCCCTTTTTATAATTATACTTCCTGTTGATTCTGTTCCTCTAGAGAACGCTAATACAGGCTTCCTGGGCCTACTGCCTCCCAGGAGCCTGGAACTTTGGTCACTCTCTAGCATTCTCACCACAGCTAACCCACATGCTCATTCCAGGCTTCTCCTTGAGTCTCCACATATCACCCACAGACCATTGTGGAGGGCTTGGGAGATTCCCTGTGTTCTTCAAGGAGGAAGTTTCACCCTCTGCTTGAACTCTAAAACCTGACAAACTTTCTCTTCCCTCAGACTCTGGAATGAGCCTGGAATCCCAAGAAGCAGGTACCTCATTTCTGGGCCCTTGAAACCCATGCTCTCCCTAGTTCAAACCTCTAGCTTGCTGAGCCTCACCCTTGCAGGCCTCGTACCTTGCCCCTTTTGGTAAATCATTCATTCACCATCCTGTAGGAAATATATTCCCAAAGAGTAAGGAAGTCTGACTTGGTCTTTCTGTGTTCACTAACTTAGAGCTCACTTTTGGGGACCTAAACAAAATTAGCGTTCTGGGAGTTCACTGTTAGTGCATCTGAAGCCAGACCTCAGGGCCCCTGTGAAGTGTGGCCTGCTGATAGGATGGGGGAAGTGTCTCCTAGTGGGAAGTACTTCCTAGGGGCAGCAAGAGGCAGGGACTTACATTCAACACAAGGACCATTTGCTCAGTCAGAGAATATTCGTTAAGTTGGCTTCATGTGTCAGGACCCCAAGCCCACACAGGGGTGCCCTGCCCTTGGGGTCTTCTCTCCAGCAGAGGAGACAGTTGGCTACATCCCAGTCCTGGGGGTACAGGAGGCCCAACCCTGAGGACCAGCATGAACTTCCTGGGGGAAAGGATGAGTGGGATGAAGCAGGTGACTTTCTGGAGGAGGGTGATAGGATGTGCCAAGGCCTCATTTGGGTAGACCTGCTAAGGGCATGTCAGAAAGAGGGGCACATGGTGGGAGCAGGGTCTGAGGACATGGGCAACCAGCCTGAGATTGTGTTCCATCCTGGGAAAGGGGGCTTCATGGAGCTGACTAGGTAGGGATAGCAAGTCACTAGGGTGGCCTGCACTGAACAGAGGTGGGTGGCCAATGAGGACAATGCTAGGGTGAACCACAAGAACTGGCCTGGGAGTTGATGAAGACTAGGACAGAGCCAGCAAGGTAGGGAACTGGTGGGAGGTACCTGAGAGGGCTGTGGGGAGAGCAGGGGAGGGCAGATGTGGACCCACCCATGCCCAGGGCCTCTTGCAGACAGCCAGCTATATATTCCTATGAAGAGGGAGGGGAGGGGGGCTGGGATTGTAGCTCAGCGGTAGCGCGCTTGCGTAGCACGCGTGAGGCACTGGGTTCGATTCTCAGCACCACATATAAATGAATACAATAAAGGTCCATCAACAACTAAAAAAAACCAAAATTTAAAAAAAATGAGGGGAGGGCAGGCAGCAGGTGGTAATGGGGAGACATGAACCCATCCCAGTCAAATGCAGTAGAAGAACTGGATGTGAAGGGGTAACCACATTGCCTATCCTCCTTGAGATGTCACTTCCCAAAGTCAGTTTGTGGTGTAGAGCCTAAAAGGCCACAGTCTCCTATACCCTGTGGCCCTGAATGTCTGGTGCCAGGCTGGACACCAGGCGCTTCTGTTGCTCTTCCTGCCAGGTCTGAACTCCTGCTAGCTGTACCCTATCAGAGCTCTGACTGTGTACACAGTTGCTTCTGAGACAGGGAATGGGGGTGGGGACAGAGAACTTCAGAGTGGTCAGTGTCTTCCCACTACCCTTAATTGCAGGACCAAGCAGTGCCTCTGTCCATCTTGGTCAGTGCCTTTCTCAGTTGCCCACTAAAACCATCAGCAGCCTGGGCTCAGCATCCACCTGGCAGAAGCCTTTCCATGCCCATGCTGGTCACCTCACTTGCTGTGGCTCTGTTGAATATACTTACTTTTAAAAAGTCCTTTATTATGCAAGTACTGCATGCTCATTGTGGAAAAATTGGAAATGACAAAAGGCCAAATAACAAACTATTCTGTTTTATTAAATTTCAGACCATCCCACCTCCCAGTTTGTTACATCATCTTCCAGAGGTTTTTTGGAAGTGTGCAGACCTGGAGAAGCCTGAGGGAACCAGACAGCCAGGTTCACACCCCGACACTACTGTCCACCAGCTATGCAAGCTTGGCCAAGGGGCTTGCCCTATCTGTGTCTACAACTCCTCCCCAGGAAGATGGTGATATTGATGTCACCCTCTGACAGAAGTTCCAGGGCATTCATGAGTTGACACGTGTAAAGTTCTTACAGCAGTCTGGCACAGATCACTGGGCAAGGCTTGATCTCATTTTGAATATGTGCACACACTTAGAAACATTCTATTATGGAAAATTTCAATCATCTGCAAAAACAGAGAGATGATATACTGAACTGCCTGCCCTGGCACCTGCTCCTGCAGTTCAACTCATGACCCACTTTATTTCATCTGTTTTATCTTTTCCTCTATCCTAAGACATCATATGATTTCACCAAGAAATATGTTATTGTGCCTTTCTTTTTTCTTTTCTTTCCTTTTCCCCCCTTCATCACTAGGTATTGAACCCAGGACTTTATGCATGCTAGGTAAGTGCTCTAACATTGAGGTACATCCCCAGACATTTAAAAAAACTTTAATGAGGGGGGATGGGGCATGGGGACAGTAAAGGTGATGGAATACGATGGTCATCATAGCCCTAGCTTTATGTATGACTGCATGTATGTTGTGATTCTATATCACTTACAACCAGAGAAATGAAATGTTATTCTCCATCTGTGTACAATGAATCAAATTGCACTATGTTATCATGTAAGCCTAAATAAAACAAATAAATAAATTAAATATGAAAAAAAGCCTAAAATTTGTTTTAAATTATATTTGAAAAGAGTCTTGCTAAGTTGCCCAGGTTGGCCTCCAACTTGTGATCCTCCTGCCTCAGCCTCCCAAATATTTATTGTGCATTTCTTTGAAAAATTCTGTCTTTCTCTCCTCTAAACTTTTATCATTCTTGAAAATTCCAACTACAATTCCTTAATAGCCAATATCTACCAAGAGTGCATATTTCCTTAATTGCTCCATATATTTTATTTTTATTTTTTACAGTTTGTTCATTTGAAACAAGGTCCAGAAAAGGATAGTGGGCTGGAATTGATCTCTTAAATCTGTTTTGACCTATAGACACCCCCTCTGTTGTGGTTTAGATCTGAAATGTCCTCCAAAAGCTGATGTGTTGGAGGCTTGGTCCCTGTGTTAGTCAACTTTGAATCACGGTGACCATTTTTTTTTTTTGGTACTGGAGATTGAACTCAGGGGCACTTGACCACTGAGCCACATCCCCAGCCCTATTTTGTGTTTTATGTAGAGACAGGGTCTCACTGAGTTGCTTAGTACCTCGCTGTTGCTGAGGCTGGCTTTGAACTCGCGATTCCTGTCTCAGCCTCCCTAAGTGCTGGGATTATAGGCTTGCGCCACCGCGCCTGGCTCACGGTGACCATTTTTGAGGATTCAAGACATGGTCAGCTGACTCCATTGCTCTGGGCCTATGATGAGGCAGAACATCATGGAAGGTTCGCAGCAAAGGAAATCTGCTTAGCTCATGGTGCCTGAAAAGGAGAGAAAGAGAGAGAGAAGGAGAGAGGAAGGGGTCAGGGAGAAAATAAACTCTTCCAGGGCATGCCTCATTGATCTACTTCCTCCAACTAGGTCCTACCTCCCAGGAGTCCACTCAGCTATCATCAAATAGATTCATTCACTGATGAGGTAGGAGCCTGTTATGGTTTGAATATGACATGTCCTCCAAAAGTTCCTGTTAATGCAGGAATAGTCAAAGGTAAAATAATTGGACTGTGAGATCTGTGATCTAATCAGTCCATCCTAGCTTGAATGGACTGACTGGGTGGTAACTGTAGGCAGATGGACCATGGCTGAAGGAGGTGGGTCACTGGAGGTGTGCCTTGGAAGGATACAGCTACCCTAAGGCCTCTTCCGCCACCCCCTCTCTATCTGCTTCTAGACCTTGCCATGAGTTGAGCAGCTTTCCTCCATTGGGCTCTTCCCCCATGACATATTGCCTCATCTGGGGCCCAGAGCAATGGAGTCAGCCATCTATGGACTGGCATCTCTGAAACTATGAGTCCCAAATAAAAACTTTCCCTTCTCTAAATTGTTCTTGTCGAGTATTTTGGTTACAGTGACAAAAAGCTAACTAAAACATAGCCTCATCATTCAGTCATTGACTAAAAGCCTCACTCTGGACACTGCCGCATTGCCTCCAACACATGAGTCTCTTAGGGGACATTCCAGATCCAAACCATAACAGTCTCCAAAGCAGCAGTGTTCCAAGGCAGGAGGTGATTGTTAATGAGGGCTCTAATCTTATCAGTGGAGGAATTCATTGATGCATTCATAGCTTAATAGGGTTATTGGGAGGTGGTGGAAATTTTAAGAGGTGGGCTCAGTTGGAGGAAGTGGGTCCCTGGTGGCCGGTTCTAGAAGAGTATATCTTGTCTCAGGCCCCTTCCTCTCTGGTTCTATCTGCTTCCTTGCTGTCTGAGCAAAGGAGATTTCCCTACCACATGCTTCTGCTACAATATTTGGCCTCACTTCAGGCTCAAAACGACATGACCAAGCAATCACAAACTGAAATCTCTAAAATCATGAACCAAAACAAATATTTCCTGCTTTTAAGTTGTTTATGTCAGAATTTCATCACAGCAGTGGAAAGCCGACTAACACACCCTCTCATTCTCTTTTGTTCTTGTACTTTATTTGTTGAGTTCTAGGCTAATTGCCTTTAGTGTTCCCCAAGGTCTGGATCTTGCTGACTGCATTCTGTGCTAAATATTTTAAACATAGATTAAATCATTCTATTTTTTTTTTTTTTTTTGTACCAGGGATTGAACTCAGGAGTACTCGACCACTGAGCCACATCCCCAGCCCTATTTTTTTTAAAATGTTTTTTTTTTTGGTTGTCAATAGATCTTTATTTTATTTATTTATATGTGGTGCTGAGACTTGAACCCAGTGCCTCACACATGCTAGGCAAATGCTCAACCACTGAGCCACAACCCCAGTCCTTGTGTTTTATCTGGAGACAGACAGGGTCTCACTGATTGCTTAGCACCTCACTGTTGCTGAGGCTGCCTTTGAACTTGCGATTCTCCTGTCTCAGCCTCCCAAAGTGCTGGGATTACAGGTGGGTGCCACTGCGGCCCAGCTGAAATCTCTATTTTTTCTGAGTGTGAATTTAGACTAACAATTCAGAATTGCAGAAATGCATTTTAATTTTTCCTTGTAGCAGGGAGTGCTGATGCACACCTGTAATCCCAGCTACTTGGGAGGCTGAGATAAGAGGATCACAAGTTTGAGGCCAGCCTGGGTAACTTAGTCTCCAAAAGGACCTGGGATGCAGCTTAGTGGGAAAGTGCTTGCCTAGCATGCATGAAGACTTGGGTTCAATCCCCAGTATTGAAAAAGTTTTTTTTCCTTTAGTGTATTCATGTCCATTTTGAGTAACCCATTCCACTTCAGTCTGTAGGATACCTGCTTCCCTTTTCCTAGAACTTCAGGGCACCAGCAGGTAAGGATGGCCTGGAGCATCTGGTCCCCAAGGTCACTTATGTGCTGGAGCACCTGCCTTGCCTTCCACATCTGACCACAGAGTCACCATGAATAACCCAGGGATGTCCAGGTGGTAGGGAGGATACATCTTGGCATCTGTCAGTTTACTCTGATGTTGCATGTCAACCATTTGCAGGACCCTCATTCTTTTTGTTTTATTAACGAGGGAAAGAATTCGGGCTGTTACATGACTTGAAAAGGTGAAGCAACACTTTCAAGTGGATGGAAGATGAAGGGCCATTCTCCAGAGGTCAGGAGACTCCCCTGATCATTCTCCAACCATGTGATCAAATCTCAGGGACAGGTCACCACTCAGTCCTCAGGTGGCTGGCTATCAGACCTCTAATGGATTTGTTCATGCCTTTCTCTTTAGAGGCCTTTCCACTTGTTTCTGAACACCATCTTTGCCTGGTTCCTTCACCCCCGACCCCGTTCCTTCTCACTCTTCATCCTCTAAATTTGGGAGGGACCTGGGCTTAGTTCTTGCATGCTTCTGGGCCTATGCTCCCATTGGTGAGCTCCTTGCCCTTAACAGTCCCCTCATTTATGGCTACAGACCTCACTGCTCCCAAGGTGTGGCCTTGTCTATCACGTTGGATCCTCAACATCATCCCTTGATTTCTACACAGGCTGCAAGGTTACCTGTTGTTTGTCACTCTTGAGCATTCCCATCTCAAAATAAGGCAACTCCAACCTTCCTGCTGTAGGAGTAGGTCCTTGCCACTTTCTCTTACAGCCAGATCCAACTCATCAACAATCACAATATAGTCAGCAACCAGCATTCCTCATCTGGGGCAGTGCAGCTTCCTCTTTAAGGGGTCTCCTTGCTTTGCCCCTTTATGTTAAAGCTGACAGGGATCATGCCTTGCTTTGAGCTTCTGCTCAAAATCTCTCCTCTCACTCCAAGTAAAAACCAAATTTCCTCTATGACCTGCAGAGCCATATGATAGGACAACTTTCCACTCCCTGTCAACTTTTAGATGAGCTATCAGTTGCCCTGGGCCCTCCCTCTCCCCTTACCTTGAAATTACAGCAGTGATACCATACTCTATGTTTCTATAAGTTTCTGCCCTTCCCAGTTCAGCTGGAGCCACCATGCATTGGTGGTCAGCAGGAGCTGGAGTTGGTGATACCCCTGCGGCCTTGGTTCTTGTCCAACATGGCCTCTCATCACCACAGACCAAGCCAGCTGCAAGCTGTTGTAAGGCTGAGCCTGCAAGGGCCAAAATAGCACTTCTGCTGCACTTTGTGGGTCAAAGCAAGACCCAAGGAGATCCCAGAATTAAGGGGAGAGGGCAGGACCCCAACTGTTGCTGAGGGAAGCATCAAAGTCACTCTGCAAGATGGTGACAGGTGGAAGGGATTCATTTGACCAGCTTTGCTATCACTGACTACACCTTCTGGCCCAGCACCATTCTCTCCTAAAATTATTGCCCCACTAAAATGTCATGTAGGCAGGGGTTTCTATGTCATACTCCTTATGCCTAGAACAATCTGGAACACAACCTGGTTTGTTGAAAGGATGGTAAGGAGGATGGCTATGAAGTCCAATAACCAGTGTTTTTGTTTTTGCAGGGTTAGGGATTGAGCCCAGGGCCTCATGTATGCTAGGCAAGTGTTTTTGCCACTGAGCTACATCCTCAGCCCTACTAGCCAGTGTTTAATTTAAATCACTTATGTGTGATATATGGTCCTTCTTCATTGTCAACCATGCCTCAACTGTTGGCTGAGCCTGAATTGACTGGATAAACAAACCCAAAGTACCTTTATTGGGATGGAGTTGTAGGTCAGTGGTACAGCACTTGCCTAGCATGTGTGAGGTACTGGATTCAATTCTCAGCACTGCATATAAATAAACAAAATAAAGGTCCACTAACAACTGAAAAAATATTTTAAAAAACAAAGAGCCTTTGGGGCTGGGGTTATGGCGCAGTGGTAGCGTGCTCGCCTAGCACGCTTGAGGCACTGGGTTCGATCCTCAGCACCACATAAAAATAAAATAAAGATATCCTGTCCACCTACAACTAAAAAATATTAAAAAAAAAAAAAAAAAAAAAAGAGCCTTTGTTATTATTATTAGGTGCTAGGTATTGAACCCAGGGCCTTGTGCTTGCTAAGTAAGCACTACCACTGAGCTACATCCCCAGCCCCAAAGAGCCAGCCTTCATTTTAAGGTTCCATCCCTTCTTCATAGTTCTCTGGTGAAATCTGTGGGTAGAAAGAAGTGAAAGTTCTTCTTTGCCCCTCCATCCCAGTCTTCCCACTTGGATCCTATCCCAGCCCTCTAATTCCCCACCCCGTTCTTACATGGAGCCTGTCCAGAAGCAAACAGACACATACCTTCCTTAAAAGGCAGTAATAGTTTCTCAAAAATAAAGCATCTATATTTGTTACATAACTAACACTAGCAGATCTACTTTCAAAAATCTAAATCCTGGGGCTACCACAGTTCTACACAGGTCAGCTTTACCTAAAGCTGGATAGCAGGTTGAGAAGTTCCCTTTCCCCAAATTTAGATCCACTCAGAACTTCAGCATGTGACCTTATTTGGAATAGGGTCTTTGCAGATGTAATTAAGATAAGAATCTCGAGATAAGATTATCCTAAATTAGGATGGCCTAAATTCAATGACTAGTTTCTTTACAAGAAGAGTAGGGGCACAAGCCGGGCGCGGTGGCGCAAGCCTGTAATCCCCGCACTTAGGGAGGTTGAGACAGGAGAATAGCGAGTTCAAAGCCAGCCTCAGCAATGGCGAGGCACTAAGCAACTCAGTGAGACCCTGTCTCTACATAAACCACAAAAATAGGGCTGGGGATGTGGCTCAGTGGTCGAGTGCCCCTGAGTTCAATCCCCGGTACCGAAAAAAAAAAAAAGAAGAGTAGGGGCACAGAGACTCAAGGGAAGGGGGCCATCAAAGGCAGCAGCAGAGTCTCCTCTGGAGAATGGAGGAAGCATGGCCCAGCTAACACCTAGATTTTTTACTTCTGGTCTCAGAAACTGGGAGAGAATAACTTTCTGTTGTTTCAAGCCTGCCAGTTTGTGATAATCTGTCATAGCAGTCACAAGACAGGAGCACACCAGTTTACTCTAACCACAGCAATGTGATGAATAGTTCAGAGAAGGCCCAGGCCAGCACTCCTGGGGCCAACAGCCCTCAGGAGCTTGGGTCCAGCGACATCAGCAGTTTGGCCACGTACTTTCCAAGTGCTGCTGGCAAGCAGCCTGTAGGGAGGAGGTGATCAAGACAGGAGGTGGGCCCCAGGGCAGGGCAGAGTCCTGGCTCCCCAGGCCTCCAGACAGGCTGTGCACAGGTGTAAATAGCACCGAAGAGAACCTGGAGGGAGGTGCCTGGGGAGGGGGCTTTGAAAAGGTTCCGAGTACTAAGAAGTCACCACCGTGGACCTCTCCAGAGCTGAAAGTTGGAACAGGAAATAGCCAGATGAGATTCATCTTGGAAAAACACAAACTCATACATCTGGGCAAAAATAATCCAAAACATGAGTATGAAATGGACAGGAATAGCCATGGCTGGGAAACAGCAGACGGATAGCAACCCTCAGGGTAGCCAACAGAGCCCAGTCAGGAGATTGTCTGAACAGGCTCTCTGATGTTGGAAGAGAAGGGGGAGGAGGCTGGGGGCTTATATTGGAGCCCCCAAGCCATGTTTATTGATAGAGACTAAGGTCCCTACTTCTCAGTAGTCCTGACAGTCCAGGGAGGGGAGGAAAGGAGAGAAGACCCTATCCACTCACCCAACCATGCTGTAGCCCTGCCTAATACCCAGGCCTGCCTTCCCAGGGGCCATCTCCCCTGTCTTGCAAAACTTCCCTGGGCCTGTGTTTCTGAGGAACTATATGTAGGCAGAGATTGGCATTTCACACAACCCCAGAGAGAACCATTGGCCTTAGGCTAGGAGGTACTTCATTCACAAAATGAGGCTGGAAACTTGATTTTTTTCCTTCCTTCCTTCCCTCCTTCCTTCCAAGTAATACGTCCCCTTTGTAGAAATTTTATTTTATTTTATTTATTTTGGTACTTGGGATTCAATCCAGGGGTGCTTAGCCACTGAGCCACATCCTCAGTGTCTTTTATTTTTTATTTTGAAACAGGGTCTGACTAAGTTGCTTAGGGACTTGCTAAGTTGCTGAGGCTGATCTCAAACTTGGAATCCTCCTGTCTCAGCCTCCTGAGTCACTGGGATTATAATTATAGAAAGTTTAGAAAGAACAAACAAAATGAAAAACTTTTAGATCACTCACAATCTCACTAACCTCTGCAAACATTTTCTTGGCCATGTTGCCGCTCTTTTTCATGTATGTCACATATGCAGAAACAGTTTTTAGACTTCACATTATACACACAGTGTTCTGTTTTCATCAGGAATAGTATCTCATGTATCTTTTCGTGGCAGTGAATATGGATGTACAGCACCAGTTTTGAAAAGTCAGGCTTATTGAGGTTGTCATACTGGAAAATGCACCCATTTTAGTGCATAAATTATGACTTTGACAAACACAGTTCTGGAACTTCCACCATAACTAAGGAACATTCCATCACTCTCAAACTCCCTCATGGCCCTTTGCAGTCGTCAACATCTGCTCCTAGCTTCAACCCCTGCCAATCATTGGTCTGTTTTCTGCCCCATAGCTTTGCCTTTTCCAAATTGTCTTACTGACAGGATCAGAGCCTACTATAGATGGCTCTTCTCACTTAATATAAGACACTTGAATCTCATCCAAGCTGGCATACCACCATCCCTGTCAACTTAAGGGTGCCTAGTATTCCTTGGTATGGATGTATCTGTGTGTGAAGTTGTTCCCCAAAGAACATTTGGGGTGTTTACAGTTTTTTGGAGATTATGAGTAAAACTACACAGAATCATGTTTAATGGCTGCATAGTATTCTGTGATGTGGACATAGTACCATTTGTTCCACCAGTCCTTGGCTATTAGATATTTAAGTGGTTTCCAGCTTTTATTTTTATACATATAAACTTGTTGTCAATGTCTCTTTCTCCCTGAAAGGCCCTGTGCTATTCAGCTTTCTGTTGTTTCTATATAGCAAAATAGCTGAGCCAGGTGTGATGGTATTAGCCTGTAATCCCAGTGATTTTGGAGACTAAGGCAGGAGGATTGCAAGTTTGAGGCTAGCTTTAGCAACTTAGAGAGACCTTGTCTCAAAACAAAACAAAACAAAAACAAAAACAAAAAAACCCCTGAGATAATCAACTTCTGAATAGGAAAGGTTTATTTTAGCTCACAGTTTTGGAGGTTTCAGTCCATGGTCTGTTAGCTGTATTGTTTTTGGGGCTTTTGGGCCTGTAGTGATGTAGTACATCATGAGGGAGCACATGGTGGAGCAAGGAGCCAGGAATGGGGGGGGGGGGTATGAATGAAAATGAATATGTGAGTGTAAGAAGAGACCAACACCCCACAAGATCTTTCTTTTCTTTCCCCCATTCTTTCTTTTTCTTTTTTTTTAAATAAACTTTAATTCTTAACTTTTTTTTAAATATTTTTTTAGTTATAGATGGACACAATGTCTTTATTTTATTGCTTTATATGTGGTGCCGAGGATCGAACCCAGGGCCTCACTCATGCGAGGCAAGCGCTCTACCGCTGAGCTACAATCCCAGCCCTCCCCCCTTCTTTCTTTCTTTCTTTCTTCCTTCCTTTCTTTCCTAGGGGTACTCTACTACTGACCTACACCCCTAGCCCTTTTTCTTTTTTAATTTATTTTGTATTGTAGATGGACACACTACCTTTATTTTATTTTATTTTTGGTACTGGGGATTGAACTCAGGTGCACTCGACCGCTGAGCCCCATCCCCGCCCTATTTTGTGTTTTTATTTAGAGACAGGGTCTCGCTGAGTTGCTTAGCGCCTCGCCATGGCTGAGGCTGGCTTTAAACTCGCGATTCTCTTGTCTCAGCCTCCTAAAGTGCTGGGATTATAGGTGTGCGCCACTGTGCCCGATTTATTTTATTGTTTATGTGGTGCTAAGGATGGAACCCAGTGCCTCACACATGCTAGACAAGTGCTCCGCCTCTGAGCTATAGCCACCCCTAGCCCTTTTTATTTTTTTATTTTGAGACAGGGTCCTGCCTCAGCTTCCCAAGTTGCCAGGATTACAGGTGTCCACCACCACACCTGACCCACAATCCCTTTCAATGACAAGCCCCACGGACCTAAGACCTCTCACTAAGCATCACTTCTTAAAGTTTCTACCACCTCCATAGCTGTCAAGGACCAAGTCTTTAACACACAGGCTTTTGGGGGACACTCCAGATCCAAACTATAGCAGACCCTTTCCTCCAGAGCAGTGGGTCTCACCTTGGCCACATATCAGAGTCACTGGGAAGATCTTTAAATGCCAATGCCCAGGCCACATCCAGGCCAATTAAATCAGACTGCCTGGGGAGGGCCTGCACATCAGATTATTTGGAGTGCTCAGGGGCATCCTGCTGTACTGTTCTCAGGAGAGGGGACATGCTTCATCATTAACCCTTTGGCAGGCTCCCTGCCTTTCCAGACCCACTCCTCACTGCCTAACCTTAGTGACCACTACAGACCATCATGGAGAGATCAGGCCAAGTGAGGATGGAAGCATAAAGTCAGTTTCCATGTATACATGAGATAACCAAGACTCCCTTCAGTGGGATCTTTCCCATAGCCCAAGGGTCTATGGGAAAGGCAACTCCTCCTAGGTGCCTCTTGGGCACACTCAGGTCCTGTATCTGCCCCAAGCCCTGCTTCTGGCCTGTTGCCAAAGCCATCTTCAGCCCCTGTATATTCTCAGCCAGAGCATGGGTCCCCTCCATGCCAGGTCCTGAGCCCTCCTATGGTGATACCCTCTCTTCTCCCCAGCGCTTTATTCTGCTTATTCTCCAGAAACACCTTCCTACTCTCTAACACACAAACACACCACACTCACCGAACACTTACAACACAGAGTGGGCACTTAAATATCTGAGACAGGAGATCATCTCAGAAACAGAAGAGTGTTTACTTTGGCGGCACATATACTAAAATTGTAAGCAGCAGAAAATCCTGTTTCCAGTTACCCCCACTCCCAACCAATGGCAAGCCACTTCTCCCTGGAGTACAGGGCAGAGCAGATGAGTATACCACCCCATCTCTTTCACCACCCACATCACCTGCCATGGACAGTCTTCATAGTGGTCAGCCTCCCATGTGGTCCCAGCAGATACTTTGTACCAACCACTCCAAGGGCCTGGCCAATTTCTAAGCCAGGGAGTTTCTTTTAGCATCACTTGAGGGGAATTCTTTGCACAAATATTTGTGCACAGTTGCCCAGGGTTTTGAATATTCAGGTCTGAAGGGTTCTTAAATATTGCCCCTGCCTTTCCAGGAGAGGAGGAAGGCTCTAAGGTGAGCCTAGGTGCCCTGGCTGAGACAGGACATTAGGAGACTGTCCTCTCTGTGGGACAGACAGTGGGAAGAGACTTTCAGGCAGAATTGTACCTTGAGGGAAGAAGGAGCTGGGACTACAGATGTGGGACACAGGCTCTAACCCTGCTGGTAGCAGAGGAGTAGGGAGAGAGGGGGCACACCCAAGCCTTCTCAATGTGATGTGAAGGTAGTCAGGCCCAGGAAGCTATACAGGCTTGGATGGGTGAGTGTTGGGGAGTCTAACAGAAGGAGAAGGAGGCCAAGAGGATGACCGGGCTAAATCACTAGCCTCTCCTTCTCCGCCCTGTGCCCTCAGTCAGAACTGGGGCAGAGCAGACCCATGGAAGATGACAAGAAAGGCAGGGGTGGGGGACAATGAAGGGAAGAAAAGCCACTGGGTGGCGGTGGTGGGTTGGGGTAGCTGGAGGAGTATACAGTTCAGGATTGAGGAGGGAAAGGAATTGCTGGATCAATGTGTGGTTTTGGCCTGGTGCTGTGGCATGCACCTGTAATCTTAGTGGCTTGGGAGGCTGAGGCAGGAGGATCGTGAGTTCAAAGCCAGCCTCAGCAATGGCGAGGTGCTAAGCAACTCAGTGAGACCCTGTCTCTAAATAAAATACAAAATAGGACTGGGGATGTGGCCCAGTGGCTTAGTGCTCCTGAGTTCAATCCCCGATCCCCCCCTCCAAAGTGTAGTTTTGTCATTTTTTTGGATGCGGTTGCTAAGTCAGCTTCCAGAGCCCCTCCTACAAATTGCCATTTCCCCTCACACCTTCAACATGTGCCATTAATTTCTTATATGTTTGATAACCAACAGGTGAAGATATTCTTATCTAAACTTGCACTTCTCTAATGACTGCACAGGTTTGGAGATTTGGTCATAATTGTATGGAAGAATCACCCAATTGTGTTTCTTTGCCAATTCTTCTATTAGATCATTGTCTCTTCCTAATTTATTTGTGGAAAATGTTATCCTCCCCCCTTTTTTTGTTTTATTCTTTTTTGCTTTAGCATTTATCAATTTATAATTATGAGAATTAGTCTCAATTTAAAACTATGTCACGCTTCCCCCATTTTGTCTTTAATTTTTAAACACATTTTAAATTTGCATGTGGTCCAGTTCGTCCTTTTTTGTGCTTTAGTATTTTCAAGTTAGCTACAGTACTTAGATCATAAAAACATACACTTTTTTCCAAAACGGTGTTGGTTTCTTTTTCAGATTTAAATGTTTGATCCATGTGGAATTTATTTGGTGTTAAGCAGTGAGGGAGAGCGCCAATTTCTATTTTTCCAAGCGGCTATCCAGTTGTCTCACCACCATTCCGCTAGAAAACTTTCCGCGCGCATTCACCGCGGCTACCTCACGAGCACACGTGGACCCTGCAGGCTGCACGGTCCCGAAGCTCCACCTACCTGGGGCCCGGACAGGTATGGGTCCCGGGACCCTGGGTCCCGGGACCCTGGCCCCCGCCACCAGCCCCGCCCACTCCGAGAACAAGGCCTCGCCCCAGAAAAGGACAAGGCTCCCGCTTCCGGCTGCGGCGAGCCACCCCTCCCCGCGGCCCGCAAAGCAAATCGGGGCCTTCCGGGAGGGTAATTTAAATAGAAGGCGTGGCCTTGGGTGTTATTTGCATAGAGACGGGGCATCCGGAGCGGAGCTCAGGACTGCTACAGGGCTCCGACCACTCTTAAGGGCGAGTTCTACCAGGACCTCATTTACATAGGGCAGGGCCTTCTGTGAAGCTAAGTGCCACTTCCTCTTCCAGCCGGCTTTTGCCTGCTTTCCTTGTGTTGTCGCCCACCTTCCTTCATTTTCGTTCTCCTTCCTTCCGTCTATCGACCCCTTTTCGTCCGCCATAGTCCGCGTTGGTGCCCAGATGCTCCTGAAACGGCGCCGAGTGCGGGTCGGCTGTCCCGATGGCGCTGTCGCCTCCTCAGCTCCGCCGTTAGTGCTTTTTCCCGGCGTCGCCATCTACCTGGCTGAACCGCGCATGGGCCGTAGCCGCCGGGCCTTTCTCACACGCCTGGCGCTGTCCAAGGGCTTCCGTGTCCTCGACGTTTACAGGTGTGCGGACCTCGAGGGCGGCCCCCGCGTGGGGCACTGCGAGGACCCGGTGTTGGTGGGGTTTCGGCTTCACAGGCTTTTTCGCCAGGCGGGTCCTGACTGCAGAGGCCCAGTGGCATGACCAATGGCGTGCTCCTGCGGGGCTGCTGCACCTGCGTCATTGGATTCCAAGTTATCTCTGGCTCTTCGGTCAAGTAATCTTTCTTGAAAGGGATTTTGTTGTTGTTTGTTTGTTTGTTTCGGTACTGGGGATTGAATCCAAGGGCCTTTACCGCTGAGCTACATCCCCAGCCCTTCTTAGTTTATTTTCTAAAGATAGGGTCTTACTAAGTTGCAGAGGCTGGCCTCCAACTTTTGATCCTTCTGCCCCAGCTTCTCCAGTCTCTCAGATTACAGGGGTGGAGCCACAATCCCAGCAAGATTGCTATTAAGAATACCAGGAAGCC